>OZ024893.1:19908147-20463147 GCA_964017195.1 Siderastrea radians
GGCACAGTTTGCAATTAATGAAGTAGTGTTATGAATGCCCCCTAATGTGAATGTGAATTTTGAGATAGACACTAGGGGTGGTCACTTCTGGAGATGTGTATTTAATATTTACGTTTTGAGGAGTTATTTAGTTAAGTGCCTCATAACATTATACATAGCAGTCAATTCGCACATAGCGATTATCTTTGCATGGCAGTCAAGGGGTTCACAGGATTTCAGATAAGAAAATGACGGCATAGGCTATCCTTCAGACCAAGAAAAGTGAGCATACTGTACAAACAAAGAGGTTCTACTAATGGGGTGGACATGAAGTGTTGTTCCAGCGTACTGTTAATTTATCAAGCACCCTACACATGGCGCCTTCATTTATCACGGTGGTGAAGCTTCAATGTCTCAATGATCTCAAGAGCTACACCAGGGATGGCTTCAAATCCTGGTAGGTTCAACTATGCCTGATTGGGCAAAGGGGAACTACTGGATAAAGAACTGCCCTTGGCACTCCAGGAAGGGGGTACATGTAGGTGTGAGACCAATAACCCCCAGGGGGGTATTCTGGATTTCGAATGGGGGCAAAAATTAAAACCCATAAAAATTCCTTGGGCTTCCAACAAAACCCAAAAAAATCCCTACACCTAAAATAAACCCGCCAAAAAAATCCCATGCCGAATTTCCAAGCCTTAAAAGTTTCCAGAAAGGATTACACGATATAACACCAACTACGCAGTCAGCACTACCAAGAATCTTGAGATTGTTTTGAATACCTAAAAAAATCCCTACTTAAATCGAGCCACACACAAAAAATACTTGCCAAATTCTCCTACCCAAAAAAATCCCAGAATCAAAAATTTCAAACCCAAAAACCTCCTTCGATCATCCCCGTCACTTCAAATCTGGAGTACCACCCCATGGGCAATCACCCCACCTTGTAAAAACAAAAATTTAAAACCTTTCAAATATTATTTCACCTGTCTAAATTTAATTTCTGCATCAGGTTCTTTGTTTTTATCAGGATGCAACTGAAGAGAAAGTTTGCGATATGCCCTTCTAATGTCTGCCTGGCCTGCATCCTGTAAGGAAAAAATTGTAGAGAGAATACACACATTGTAAACTCTTTCCATTTCAGAGTCAAAGTACCTTCCTAAAAAAGAGAACGTGGAATTTGAAGTGCTTTATCAATGAAAATCAATGTATTAACCTAATAATAATAATAATAATCATAATAATAATAATAATAATTATTATTTGCCTATATTACTGTAATGTGACCACTTTCAAACATTACCGAAGATATCCCGATGACTTCCGAACATTGCCGACGATCCCCGAAGATGTTCCAATGATTTCCGAAGGTTGCCGAATGTCACAGTGCGGAGCTCAAAATCTCGGTGCAATCTCGTTTGCTTGTTCTTTAGGACTCAAACGTGACATTTAGTGCCGTTCACTAGATTATTTTGGGTGGAAATTGAATTGAATTTTTCACGTTAATGGTTGCTGAAATTACAGTCTGGAATTGTGAGTCAGTCATTAGAAATTGTCCTCGATGGGTGAGATCGATGTCTTTGATCCACGGGTGTGAGAGTCATGCATAATGCGTGAGAGTTGGCAGGTATATAGTCATGGTTCGACAGATTTGGCTATTAAATTGTAAAAGATCGTCAGATTGAGAAGTACCCCTGGCTATTCCCCCCCCCCGCGTATCATAAGCTTCAATTGTTTCATATGTAGGCCCGGGATATAGGGAACAGGTTTGTAAGGAGTGTCTACTGAATAAAACTAAGACCGGATCCTTTTCTCTGGCATCTTCAGCAGTCTGTTTCATTTACTCATGTCTAAAAATTCCAATTATTTACCACTGAATCGCTTCTGCGTGTATAAGTGTCGTGAACTGAAGCAACAATAAGTCACAAGCAATATTGTTAAACATTTTTTCAAACCGCATACGAACGGCTTTCGTTACTTTTAGGGGACTGACTTAACTGACTTTGTTAAACTTACTTGTTTTAGCCCAAGAACATCATAAAAATTGTCCTTGATTTCTTCAACAAGGTCAAATAATTCAAGATCAATTGAATCCCAGCCATGGACGTTTGTAGATAGTGATAATATTGAGAAAAAGAGAAAAAATTTTGTTGAAATCTGTCTTTGTTCCGAAACGGCCGCCATCTTGAAAATTTTCTTGCATGTTCGTATCCAGACTCCATATGACATCCTCGATGGGACTGGGGCCGGATGAATTTCTTTCTTTCTTTCTTTCTTTCTTTCTTTCTTTCTTTCTTTCTTTCTTTCTTTCTTTCTTTCTTTCTTTCTTTCTTTCTTTCTTTCTTTCTTGTTCTTTCCTCTTCATTTCTGCCTTTCTGTCATTCTTCTTCTGTGTCCCTTTGCCTTTCTATTCGAAAAAAAAAACAGTCAATTACAAAAAAGGATAAAATATTCAGTTGTCCAAGTATAAGTGATTACATACACAGTAATTGCAAAGAACCACCAGTATATCACTAGGACATGACCAGGCTGCATTTTGATTAGGTTTCCCGGAAGATCTTCGGCGTGGGTTTCCAAATCGCTCGGCGTACTGGCGTACGATCGTGGTCTTTGGCGTAAAGCGGCGTAAGACCGAGCCAGCGTGGCGTAGGAGGGTGTAAGCTTACCTCATATTAACGATATTGTACGTTGGCGTGTAGCCGAGTGAGTGAAAATTCAGAAAAGTTTTACCGTTTAAATAAACTTGTGGACACCGAATAATATCCGGGATTTCACCATCTCTGGCTCAGGATTTAGAGTCCACGGGCTCCTTGATCAGCGGTTGGCGACTACTCGTAACTCATAGTGTCCTCAGGCTTCTTGGTCAGCGGGAGGTCGCTGGGTGACCGCCTGGTGCCCAAGAAGCCCGAGGGCTCTGAGTATGAGACTGACTCTTCGGGCTTCTTGGTTTCCACCTGCTGACCAAAAAGCCTGAGGACTCTGGGTACGAGATTGATTTCGACCTCATTGCGTTAATTAACATGAACACAAGGATTTTGTTTTTCGTTTGGCTTAGAAACCTATTTCACACTGAATTCGGCAAGTTAAACGAATTAATATCGCAGAAACGCCAATTTGAAACAAAACTGCATTCAAACCACTTTTTGCCGACTTCCTCCAAACATTTGCCTCAGTAAGCTGCCTTGCAGACATGCAATAACAAAAGTGGAACAGCTAAACAACTGTGATTTGCAAATCAGTAGTAACTCTCTGTAAAAGGCTGGTTAACGAAATTATAAAAATAAAAGAATGATGGAGACCAGACTGGTTCATCGTGCGAGAGACTGACACCCCAATGAAGTCCCAGGATGTCCAACCGGTCACGTTTGAGCTTGCTTCCTCAGATATACTGGCTACGTTCTTCACGATGAAGTTTGCCAATGGCAAACAGCACAACGTGCGTTTGCACGAACAGAACTTTTACAGTTCCTTTTACGCCAGGAAGGCCTGTATCAGTAATCGCAAAAGCTCCATCATGTGCTATACTAAACATTGTCCTAGCTAAAGGCGGACCAGAGGCTATCGCAGAAAGCTATTACAGTGCCGTGAGAGCACAAATGAAACACTTGCTAGAAGAACAAAGCTGAACTGGTGTCTGCCGTCCTTAAACAAGTGTCACGATATCATCAAAGAGAGCGTCTCCGTGCATCTCAAAGGAGATGACAACATCAGAGCCCACAGGCAAAGAGCTTTCTTTTCGAGGCACGATAATCATTACTCAGTGTCAAAAGCAATCGATTGAGTTAACTCAGACTTGGGACGTTGTCCATTTCTCGCCGAGAAGCAAGCCATGTCTCTCTCTCAGTCAGTTGATTGACTGAGAACATCTCAGTCAGTTGATTGTTTTTCCCGGTAGGATAAATCAGTGTAAAGTGGACAGTGTAATGGCGTGACTGTATGTGAGGGCCTGGATAGATATCCGGGACTCACGAGTGGCGGGAACATTATTCACATTATGTATTCATATCAATAGAGATTCGACAGTTTTCGGAACATGAAGTATGGCTCTGTAATATGTGAAGTATAACTGTGTAATATCCAATCCGACATTAAATTGGCGACGAGGAAAACTAGGAAATGGCGGTCAATATTGGATACAAGCAATTTCCCGAATTCGACGTTCGAAAAGACCCTGAAACAGTCTACGCGCGATTCGTAAAATACGCTGAGCGGTTTAAGAACAACCACTTGAAAGCCTACAACATCACAGACAAGGCACAACAACGGTCCTTATTCTTAGATTCGATCGGCGAAACCACTCTCGATATATTTGAACAGCTTGGTGATACTGGAACGGACTTGGATGGAGCCATCAACGCGCTACGAAACAAGTTCAAGGAATCACAGAACCGGTTGTTCAATAGACACAAGTTTCGTTGCATCAAACAAGGAAAGGACGAAACCTGGGATTCGTTCATCTCCAAGTTGAGAGCGGAAGGCGAACACTGTGATTTCGCGACGGGCTGGTTAGATACCGAGATATTAATGGCCACGATAGAGAACGGTAAATCTAAGAGGGTGAGAAGAAAGTTATTGCAAGACCAGCTAACGTTAGCCGAAGCTCTTAAATACGCCAGAGGTCTGGAAAGCGCGGATCAACACGCCACAAAAGTAGAGAAGCAAGCTCCAACAGAAGTTACTGTCAAACAAGAAGTCGATAAAATCACAGCGGACAGAAGTAGAGAAAAATCGTGTTTTAATTGCGGAAAACATTGGCCACATCAAGGGGGACCAAGAAAATGTCCGGCTTTCGGAAGGCAGTGTACGCGATGTGGGAGAAGAAACCATTTTGCAAGGTGTTGCAGAAGCAAACAAGAAATTAAAACCACGAGGGATTTAGCACACGGAGACGAACAGAAATCTGACACATCTTCTGACAGCAGTGACGAAGAGTCTACGTGCACGCTGCAAGCTGTTAACCCTATGGGACCTTCGGACAACAGGCCCCTAACAACAGTGCTAATTAGTGGCGTTGGCATCACTTTACTTCCGGACAGCGGTGCTACGGTCAGCACTATGGACGAGGCAACGTTCAAGAGATACGGCCTGGACAAGAGAGTAAAGATCAGAAAATCAAGATGCCAAATAAAACCGTACGGGGCTGCTGCAGAAACAAACCTCCTACCTGTGCTGGGGAGTTTTGAAGCGCTAACGGAATCTAAGACGAAAATGAAAGTCGTGACGTGGCAGCTAATAAAGGGAGACACCCAGACCGTACCGTTGCTTAGTTACAACGATGGAAAAGACCTTGGAATGATACTAGTGACCAATGCGATTTCAGAAGAAAGCAATCAACCAGAAGAGAAGAGCAATGTAAAGGAAATTTTAGAAGAATACAAGGACCGATTTGAAGGAATTGGAAAGCTCAAAGGAATTCAGGTTGATTTGAATGTAGATCCCCATTTCAAGCCGGTCGCACAACCACCACGCCGACAACCATTCAGCGTACGTCAGAAAATGGAAGAGGAAATACAACATCTCCTGGATCAAGACATCATCGAAAAAGTTAGCGAACCAACGGGATGGGTCTCGCCACCTGTTGTTACTCCCAAGAAAGATCAGAGCCAGATACGTCTGAACGTGGACATGCGTGTAGCAAATCAAGCAATACCCCGCAGACACACACAGCACCCCACGATAGATGACGTGGTCAACAAGCTCAGCGGTTCAACTGTGTTTTCACACCTGGATATGAGCAAGGGATACCATCAACTTGAGCTTAAGGAGAGATCGAGAAACGTAACGACTTTTTCGACTCACAGTGGTTTGTACAGATATAAGAGACTGAACTACGGTACAAGGTCAGCGGCAGAGATATTTCAAGAGACGATCAGAGAAGAATTGACGCAAGACCTTAATGGAGTCTTCAACATAAGTGATGACATCATTGTTCACGGGCGTGACGCAAGAGAACACGACGCAAACCTGACAGCGCTCCTTGAGAAAAGTCGCGAAAAGAATGTCACCTTCAACAAAGCAAAATGTGAATTCAGCAAAGATCGCGTGGCTTACTACGGCTTGATGTTTTCAAAAGACGGAGTATCCCCAGACCCCTGCAAGGTAAAAGCCATTGAATCTGTGGGGCGCCCCAGGAATGCAGCGGAACTTAACTCGTTCCTTTGCACAGTCAGAAATAGTTCACGATTCATGGAAGCCAGCCAGTATCAGAAAGCAGCCTGCAAACTCGGTGAGCTAGTTAAAGGAAAATTCGAATGGAAGCAGGAACACTCTGTAGCATTTGAAGAACTCAAGAGCATGGTCGCAGCGACACAGTTCAAGCATACTTCGATCCCCAAGCAGAACACGAGCTACACATCGACGGGTGCCCTATGGGGTTGGCTGCAACTCTCACGCAGAGGAAAGCAGGAGAGCAATATTGGCAAGTGGTGCAGTATGCTAGTCGAAGCCTCACAGACCCGGAAAAACGGTACAGCCAGATTGAACTAGAAGCCTTGGCAGGTGATTTTGGTTGCAAGAAATTTCACCTGTTCCTGTACGGAATACCCTTCAAGATTGTGACGGACCACAAACCTCTAGAAAGTGTGTTCAACAAGCCCACCCACACAACCTCAATCCGGGTTCAAAGGATCGTTAACCGTATGATGGATTATGATTTTGTGGTCGAGTATCGTCCCGGAAAAGAAAACATATCTGATTACACCTCACGACACCCTATGCCACTTCACAAGTGCTCCAAGTTTGAACTAAGAACGACTAAGGAGGTACGACACTAAATTATATTGTATCGTGCGACACGCCTAAAGCTGTCACCAAAGAACAAGTAAAAGAATCTACTGACGAGGATCCTGCACTTCAAGCATTAAAGAGATGCATACACCAGGGTTGGATAGACACAAAGGTAACGAGCATTCAGGAATACAAGCACGTTTTCCATGAACTCACAACAGTAGACGGGATCATATTGAGAGGGGACAGAATTGTCGTACCGGCAAAACTCAGACAGAAGATGATTGAGATTGCGCACGAGGGGCATCAAGGGCAAGTACGAACAAAGCAGCTTTTGAGGGCACATGTATGGTTCCCTGGAATAGACTCCCAGTGTGACAAGTTTGTATCCACTTGCATTGCTTGCCAATCTAACACCCCGGAAACACATTGCGAACCACTCAAGATGACAGAGTTACCAGACGGACCATGGGACAAGCTCAGCGTGGACTTTTGCGGACCAATGGCTAATGGAGACCTCGCCCTCGTATTCTATTGTCAATACGCCAGATACCCAGTAGTTGAATTCGTGGCATCCACAAGCGAAAAGGCAACCATCCCGGTATTCAGGAGGGTGTTCGACACATACGGAGTGCCGAAGGAGATCAAATCGGATAATGGACCGCCCTTCAACGGCCATAAATTTGAAGAATACGCAAAAGAGGAGGGGTTCAAGCACCAGAAAGTAACACCCGGGTGGGCATAAGCCAATGGTGACGTGGAGAGGTTTATGCAGAGAATAAAGAAGACCGCACGGATCGCCGCATTGGAAGGCAAACCGGTGCGGGATGAAGTGCGCAGAGGAGTCAGAGCATACAGAGCAACCAGACATGCAACCACCGGAGTCAGCCCGAACAATCTCATGTTCGGAAGGGAACTACGTGGAAAATTCCCAGAAGTTAACAGACAACCTAAGCATCATAACGACACTATGATCCGTAGTCGCGACAGAGAGCAAAAAGAGAACATAGGCGCGCAATACGCGCAGAGCCAATGACGTTTTTTTTTTCACAATATGGTGAAATTTGTCCTGACAACCTATGGGACTTTACACCTCCGGTAAGTCCCACCCTAACCCCTCAGCCCCCCCCCCCCCCCCAACCACCACCACCATCAAAAAGATCTTGTGGTTATCCACTATAAAACCTGGTAATGATTCAGCAGCGTGACTACGCGGAGTAAAAAAAAAAAACCGAAGAAAGCTCTTTGTTTCAAGGTTCTTCAAAGAACACAGACAGAAACAAGTAAACGTAAACTTAAGCTCACCGTCGAAAAATATTGCATACATAATTTAGGCAAAGATCAGTGGAAAGTTAACAATTTTACTTCAGAAAAAAATGCAAGTTGCAGTTGAACCTTTTAATTTCTTACTTCTACCGGCGAATATCCAATACTTTTCAGTGCTCATAAACGGTCAACTTTCTAAAGGGTGCCGTTTTGACGCTCTGCGTGATTTGCGTGACACGCGACTCGCTTTACTTTGTTTAATTTGTAAGGTTTCAGACGTTTCAGGCAACCACTTACGTTCTTAGTACATTGTATTGTCAAAACAGGAGTCTGCCATCAAACGGCGTTTCTTGTATCCACAATATTTTCGTTCGAAATCGGTTTGAACTAGCGTTTATAAACACGACTAAAATAGTTTTGCAACTATATTTATTTCCCCAGTTATTTGAAGTTGCTTGCTTTGTAATCTAGTCGGCTATAATAATTTTCGTCTTTTTGCTTCACAAATCGACCAAAGTATGTTTACATTTGTAACTTTCCCACGGTACAAAGTTATTTTTAGCTCACGTGTTTATTTGGAGTCTCAACCTATAGCCGAATAAATTTCGTTTGCTTTACCTTCGAACAGTACGAAAATGTTCAAATTCAGCTCGCTTTCCAGTAGATCCAACAGGTCTGTGTTAGAATGCTTTGTCACATATCTGTTGTTGTTAATCTTTCGGTACTGTTTCGGTCGGTTCGAGATGTTTCAAGTGTTGCGTTACATTCCTTATAAGGCTGAAATTACAGCTGTCAACTATGCAAATTTCTCAACATACGCTTTACAGTTTGAGCTATGAATAACCCCGAAATAACGTTTAGTATCTTGTTAAGATTTTACTACATCCATCCTCTAATTCCTTGATCACCACTGTGACTTGGATTTTAATACTAGTTAGTCAAGTTTTTCCGTTTTAAGAATAGCTAGCAACAAGCCGCGCAATTTCCGATTTAGTTTTAATTGGGTTCATGTTTTTTAACACGCACAGAAAAATGACACTACAAATTTTAGATTCACTGTTACCGAGAGATAATCCCGAAAAATTTTATGCTGTTTTACTCTACTCTTTTCACTATCGTTATAAACTTGGGCTTTAAATATTGTTTCTTTCACTGTTAATTAGGGATCGATGTAACGTTAATTTCCACGTTCTGTTCATACAACATCTCAAATTGGCAAGTCCGTCTTGTATTTGCTGCTGTGGAAAATGTACTTCAGCTAAGTAAACACAGGACTACAACGCGAATAAAATCCTGCCAGACCTCACGTACACAAAACAGGCATTCGAAGTAGATCCACACTTGCGAATGCAAAACACTTCAAAGCCCGGGGGTCTTAATCCCATAACATTAGCTGTATGGGTTTGTGCCGCTGATAAGGTAAGACTGGCAGTGTCCCGGTGCACACCCCCACCCATCGTCTCACAGAATATCCCCCCCAGCCTCACAAATCGTAAGACAGACATCGCACGTACGTACATATGTACAACGTCTATCGTTGATTTTTAGGCTCTGACAGTAGCCATATGACGTCACTAATGTGACGTCATTGGCTAAAAATGAAGAAATACGCTGATAAAAGAAGACACAGCCGTGATGAAAATCAAAGTCGGGGATACGGTATTGTGTAAGCAAGAACGAAAGAACAGCCTAACGCCTCTATATGACCCGCTTTCTATGGTAGTCATTGGTATCAAGGGAGATATGATCACTGCTAAGAACAATCTGAAGATTCGCACCAGGAATTACGCAGATTGGAAGCTGCTTAAAAACGGGTGTAGGGAATCACTTCCGTGTGATGACCCTGATAATGAAGACACATTTGACCCGGATGCTGTGCCAGCGGATAATTCAGGTGAATCTCTGCAAGGTCCAGAGCAGTCCAGAGCAGACGGCGACACTGGTGAAGAGCAGTCCAGAGCAGACGGCGACACGGGCGAAGATGAAAGTAGGCAGAGAGCAGAGCAGCCCAGATCAGACCCTGACACAGAACAAGGACCCGCGTCCTGTGACAGGCCCAGAAGGAAAATAACGTCTACAAAAAACATTAGATATAAAGACTTTATTTGTGATTAGCACTGTGTAGACGGAAACACTGGACACTAAAAGGATAAAGGACACTAAATACAAGGACTTTATTTGTTATTAGCACCACATAGATTATTGCACCGTTGCACGTTGATTATTACACCACAAACTCGAGTGAAAATGGGGAAGAGATGTAATGGCGTGACTGTATGCGAGGGCCTGGATAGATATCCGGGACTCACGAGTGGCGGGAACATTATTTACATTATGTATTCATATCAATAGAGATTCGACAGTTTTCGGAACATGAAGTATGGCTGTGTAATATGTGAAGTATAACTGTGTAATATCCAATCCGACATTAAAGACAGGTCGATAAAAGATGCACACTCTTTTTCTGCGGCATCGTAGCAGATGGTTCTCGCTGCAACTGAATTAAAGCTACCATTTAAAGCCAGTCAACGTTTTAGTTAAATACCAAAGAGACATTAAGGCACGATGCGGTGACCATGATGCTATCATTAAATAGTTTAAGTAAATTTTGTCGTTTTCACCCCCTCTAATAACTTCCTGATGATGCTATATGAAATAAATAGCAACAACCAATAAAGAATACACGAGTATGACAGCCTTTCAAGCAAATGGCAAGTAAGTCAGAGGAAAATTGGGCTTGAGACTTTTATAGTCGGCGTCTCGTTGATACGACATTTTGGTACTTAAAGAGTGCCTCGTTGCATTAGTCCAGTAGAATGCCCTGTCTTCAGATTTGCATGATGTTAGAAAGTTGTACTAGTAATTCTAAACATTAACAAATAAACCGAACCATAAGTTTTTAGTCCATCAACTTTCTTGTCCTCGTTACTTGTGGGGGGGGGGGGGGGGGACAGGGGGGCGGGAGACCGGGAGAAAAGGGGGCGGGAGGTGTACGGGAGGCGGGAGAAGAGGGGGCGGGAAGTGGGATTCCCAAGGCGGCGGGAAGCGGGAGAAAAGGGGAAAAATTACGCAACATTGCGCAATATTTCGCAATCGAAAAAATGCAAAGGGGCGGGAGCCAAAAAATACAGGGCGGGAACCGGGATTAAAGGGTACGGGAAGCGGGAGGTTTAAACCCCCCTGTCCCCCCCCCCCCCACTTACTTCGCCTCTCTTTCTCAATCGCGGCGGGAAGAGGAGAGACCCCAGCTTGGGGACTGGGGACGAGGTTGGCGCAGCATTTTCCTGGAGTTCAGGCGTTGGCGCCTCAGCGGCCGCTTGGCGTACAGCTTCGAAACTCTTGGCGTATCTTCGGCGTGGGACGTACACGGAATGCACCCTGGGGACCTGAGCTTCGATTCCTCACAAAAACACCGTTGCAAATTACTAACAAATACTTACACGTTGCTACGATAATTTACTTCAGGTAATACTAAATTATTGTCAACATTGCAGTTGAGAGGTAGTCAACTAAGAAGCTAATTTGCATAACTTTACCTAACGGTTCGTTTCGGGAAATATCGGTTCAGAAGGCCTTAAATCGCCTGAGACTTTGGGATTTCATTGCAGTGAAAGCTAAGAGATTTCTTCGGCGAAACGTCAGGTCGGACTTTCGTAACAAGAGGACTTATTACTTCGTATTGTTTTCGGAGGGACAAAGATGTCGTTTAGAATGCAAAATAAAGTCAGCTAGCATTTTCGGAGACCCATCAACAGCTCGGAAGTTCGGCGGATAGGATTCTGTTTCCTAAAATTTTCTGCAGCCTAAATTTTCAGCTAACAAGTACGAACACATCAATCCAAGAAAGCAGAAAATGATATTTTAAGTATTTTGCTAAGATCTTCTTGTTGTGTGCCCCTGTAACTTTCTCACCTCTTGTTTCCCTTCTTATTCCATTTGACAGGGGACTTTTATACATTGTGGGGCCGAACAGTCCAGGCGGTCAGCTATCACACCCACGCTTCGTCACGTCCTTAGGGATGGGCCATTAGAAAAGTTGTGGGGAGGAGGGTGGGAAAGTTTCGAGCTGCACGAATTTGTTTTCGTTAACATTTCCCTTGCAGGAATGTTTCTCCCGTACGCCAGACTTTTTGGGGGGAGGGGTGGGGGGGGGGGGGGTGAGGGTAGCTGCTCGCTGTCAGGCATGAATTTTTTTCCATTCAATTTTCCCTCACCTGATTTTTTTTTGTACTTCGCCCCCACCCCCTATAATTTTTCTAATGGTCCGTCCCTAAATTTAGGTGTTGATCTGAATCACGCGTAAACCTAACCCGTTGCAGAGGTCGTGAATTCGGCGCCTTCGTCCTCAGTCGCTTCGGCTTGGATTTGAACCCTCGAATCCCAACTTACCAGAAATAAGCTGACTTTAAGCCTACTAGGGCGAAGTTCGCCCTGACTATCTACCCCTCAGTTTCCAAGTATGCTAGGAATCTACTGACAGACCTTTGTATAATTGGAGAGGCCGGAAGTGAAGATGGGGGAGGGGGGAGGGAGAATAAAAAAGTCTCCCCGGTTAAACAACAAATTTTGGCCCTCCTAGCCGGTTCCTTATTGGTGTTCAGATAGCGCAAGACGAAATGGAAAGCAGACTAGCACGTCTCTGCTCCCCAATTCGCACTTCTTCCCTGATCTGAACGCCTGGGACATGCTAAGGATCCCCGTGCCTTTCTTCTTACAAAACAGGGGCCTGGACCCCATCTCATAGACTGTCTTCCGCTGTCTAAAGAATCAGGCTTTTTAAAAACTGTAAAATCCTGGTAAAATCGCAGAATATCGAATGCTTCCTCGATTGCAGGGCAACGCCATATCTCTGCATGTAATAATAAAATCGCAAAAAATATATATATATGCTTTCAGATATTTGATTTTTTTTTCTTTGCGTTTTATTTGCGGGATTTATGCTACACATTATGTTTTATTCTCATCTTGTTATTTATAACCTTTAATTGCAGTCCCTCAATGATGACTGTCATCTTTTTGGTTACTCCAGAATCCTAGCTTACTTCTCTCTTAATGCCGGAATAAAAAACTAAAAGAAGAACAACTTAGTCACGAAGTTTAAAGAGATTTACTACGCCGAAAAGCCACAGACAAAAAAGTTTGGTAATCTAATTAAATGTGAATTTTAAAACACTTCTCTGACGCTGTAAACACTTCTCTAACGAGCTCTGTTCCTTTGAACTACGGGCATTGTTACCATAGAAACTTCCAACAAGAACAGCTGAAATTTAGAGAAATTGAATCTACGAAGTAAAGAAAGACAGTGTCTATGAATAATTCTCCAAGATACTTTGACTTTCAGCAAAATGAATATAATCTTAACTGTTCGTGTTTGGTCTATCATGGCCTCACGCAGAAAGGCTGATTTCTCTTATCGGTTTTTATATTTCGGCTTTTCGGCGATTTTCACGTGTTGAAGAAAAAATAGAAGGGAAGATGATAATTCAGTCTACGTCTTCCAAGAATTCAAAACTTTAGTGACAATAACACAGTTTATCTGCTAACACGACTTAATTAAAAAAATTACACAACCACACTTGGGTGTTTGGTAAAACTTGACACATTTGAAATGAGACTCAATCAACTTGCCAATCCCTTGATATCCTAACACCATGTGGCATATTAATGCATTACGTTTAAATATTAGGAATTTCTGCACTGAGTATTTGAAAGGAACTCTGCATGAATTTCGATCGCTTACTCTAATAACTCAGTTGGCGTTGTTTCCAAGTTACATTTTCAGTTCACAATACATGGTTTACTCAGCTGAAGTTAAAGATTTTCCATTATCAACAAATAAGTCTTGCTTTCTTTTGCAATATTTTAAAATACAATATCGATGTACGTACATGTATCAGAGGGGCTTAAATATCACTCTGAATTTGCAAAGTTTTTAAGAACTCAAACGAAGCCGATAGCTAGGACGAAAGGAAAAAATTCAATTAAAAAGCAATTTATCTTGATGAATGGGGTAAACTCATTTATCCCACAAATCCGGCAGAGAAAAGATTTTCGAATTTCGAATCTTGAATTTTAATTTCCCTTTGAGTATAGCCAATACCGTCTCATTTAGATTATAAGTAAAGGTTTGGAAAAATAAATCCTATGATAGATAGCGAATTAAAGTTTCCGAAAAGATTTAAAACTCACTAATAAAGACAAGGAAAATACGTCGGTGGTCGACGCAAACTGTAAAATAAGAACAGATGGGGTTCACTTCTTGTTTGTTTAAATGGATTTTAATGATTTTTCCATAATAATTTCTAACAGTCCGTGAGAAAGTTGCACTATGCTGCACTATGTTCGCTTTGAGTTTGTCCTTTAAAATTCTGACGGCCTGATCGATACATTGCGTAGATAAAAGCACACAAAATTAGCAGAAGACACATTTGCGACCCGGGTGTAACACTGAGCGGAACTTGGGGAAATTTTGTTTCGCGCGCGTTCTCGATTGAGTTTTTGTCTGAACTACTTTGGGCTATGAAGGTTTGTATTTCTTCACGATACTCATTTTTTTTTTCATATATAACAGGTATAATGTTTACTTTTCTTTTTCCAAAGACTCGCGTTCCATGTGTTATGAGACAGAGGCATTATATTTCAGTTTACCCAAGCTAGTATGGCATAAAATCTGTCCTCTTCTTGGGTTTCAGTCAACTCCATGTTCTTTTATACTGTAGAAGTACCGTTGGTTTTCACAGCGCTAGGTATTTGGATCACTGTAGTATTTAAAAATATGTGCTATACAGTAGAAATTATATAATAATGAAGAAGAAAATCAACTACGTCACTTAAGTCAGAATTTGTGTTCCTTAAAGATCCGTGAAAAGATGTTATACCTTTTTAAAACCTCTTTTTATCCCGTATTTTGTTATTTCATCTTAAGTTTATATAGGAAAAACTTTAACGCTTCTGCTATTTACGAATGTTTGATTTATTCGAGCATCGCTATCTTAAAAGAAAAAGACTCCATTTACTGTCGCAGTTTTTAGAATAAAAGAACCCTGTAGATATATTTCAAAAGCAACGAAATAGAGGATGAATGCTGGTCAAACTAAAAGTTTTCATTTTAAAATAATTCACTAGCTTGGGAAGTAAACTGTCTTAAAATTATGTCAGCTCATAAACATACATTTCGTGTTATGCGATCGTACGTGAGGAAAAGTCTTTTTCTCGAATACTAGCCTTTTCAACTAGCAAATTTTGGGTAACAGCTGACTTTTTGACGTGGCACCGACCACATTTTCAAAGAACATTATCAATGATCGATTTTAAAAATATGTTCGCTTGCGCTTAACGTTCCTTATTGAATCCTTCGTCTCCTAGCGAAATATTACAGCGGTTACAATTTAGTTTGTGTATTGAAAGCAGTGGCAATTGGAAACATAGAATCTCAAATTAAAAGCTGAGGAAACATACAGCAGAAATAAACAAAGGGAAATCCTGCCAGGGACACGCGAAACCGTTGTTCTTGTCTTGGAGATTTTTATGTTAAGGTTAAAGCTTCTGAAGTCGTTAAGCTAACGAATTTAACAGGAGAATATCGCTACTTGGTATTCAGTCATTAAATGTCATTATAACCTGATCAAAATTAACTGGCAGGCTGCAGTTTATAAAATTCTCAGTTAAATCAGGGCTATGATTTGCTTCGGCTAGTTCAAACTAGTTAGAGGTTAATTTTCCGCACGAGCCACAAAACAAAGAGTTTTAATTTTACGTTTAAATTAATTTATACTTGTGTAGCTTTGAGCTTTTAGAAGTTGATTAGTTTTTTATGTGTAAAGGTTGAACGAAGATTCTTAGACTCTAATACCAAAATTAAAACTTACGTAGAAAGTTTAGTATTATTTCAGAATTAGTTCAACTAGTGGTGATGGCAATATCACTATAAACGTGGCGAGAGATGAAAAAATCTAAATTCCAAATCGCTCTCTCTGTCTCCTAGACAGAAAGAGCTTTGAAAATCGATTATTTTGATAACAAAAATTGCTAAAACAAAAAAGAGAGTTGCTTTGAATGAAACGCTACTTTAGAAGAGAAAGTGGAATATTACTTAAATTCCACTTTTAAAAAGCAGTTTCCTAGTTTCATGATGAAAGAAGTTCAAATCGGAAGGCAAATTTAAACGACATTTAAATATTATAGTCGAAGAACGCGGCAGCAACAACAGCGGTCAGAAATTGCACTAATATGAGGAAAATTCAGGTTGGAAGCTTAAAAATGTTTTGATTTTTTTCTGGCTTGTTTGAACTGATCGCCTTATGATCCTAAATATGATATTTTTGTTCGCAGAGCTAACTAAATTCTTGTTTTTTTTTTGTTTTTGTTTTTTAGTTTGTATGTATATTTTTGCCAACCTATTTTACCATAAAATTTAGTCGCATAACGAACGAATGATATTCTTACTTCAAATACGCTAACAGCAACTTAACAAATGGCTGATATTTCAGATTTTTCATTCCGGCTGTGAAATTAACCAAATTGCTTTCTGGACCTATGCCTGCATAAAAGCAAAACATAGCCAATTTTCAAGGACAAATTCGCACTTAACAACTTAACAAATCCTTTGCAAATTAAATAGCTCAGTTTCAAAAATTCTGTAAAGGAAATATTTTCCTAACGATGCGATCGCGTTTAGTTGCTATTAATTTTTATGTTCTTTTTAAGGCCAATCTTTCTTCTTTTTAAGCCATACGCACGTTTCACTTCTTTCTAAATGAAAGAAAACCACTTTTATTTAATGCGTTTTGAAAAACTGAAAAACAAAACAAAAAATCCAATATTGGCTTCTTTGATACATCCCAAAATCTTCATTTCCGACAACTCTTGAATTTTTCATTTAATCTCAATCTCATCCCTATTAGTAGGAGATTTTTGAAAGATAGGATGTCGGATAAGTACATCGCATTTCACTAATTCATGTAAGGATGTTAGAACTGCATGGCTTACTCCAAGTTTTAATCACCAAATACAAATAGATTTCATGCTAATGGGGCTTCTAAGCTGTGGGATGAAAATCTAAGCAGAATTTTAATTGAAAAACAAATTTGCAGTGGGAATTGTTAATTTAAATTTCCGACAGTTGAGATAGTTATTTTTCGCTGGTTAAATATTATATCCCCAAAACTCCAAAAATTTTTAAGGTAAGTCTTCAAAATTTTCTTGAAAAGAGATTCAGTATGTTTGAAAACGAAGCTAGTTGAACAAAAAAGGACAACTTCTAACAGTGTATTTTCTCCGGTGTGCAAACAATAGACTCTTGACACTTTCGTATCATGAAACTTCAAATCAGCAGATAAGCGAAAGGTAAATTAATTCATCTTTTCGGAAACTTCTAGAGCACAGGCTATAAAAATATTAACAAGGTATAGAAATACAGGTCTCCACGATTTATTTTTGGTCAATTTGGGTGGAATAGAGTTTTGAATTAAAATACCAATTTTGTAGAAAATTATGCGCCTTCACAACAAGGCTTTTCATGTAGTTCGCTGTGAAATCGTTCAGACTGACTAACGGATCTGTTTATAAAATTATTTCGACAAACTCTTGTTAACTTCAGAACGAGTAGTCTTTGAAAAATATAACGAATTTTGCTTCGCTGGGAAGACAATACAAATGATGCGTGAAAAACCACAGATCACGCCGATTGTCCGTGATGGCAAGGCTTCGCCGTCGATCGCAAGTTTATTACTGAGCGCGGTGTTTTACAACTACTAGATATTAAAATTGCTTCTATTCTTTCTTGTGCCAAGAATTATCTTAGCCATATGTACTGTTCCCACGGTCAAGAGTGATTTCCAGCAGCTGTGGGGCGAAACTAAACAAACAATTATTAGTGAAGAATGCATTAATTGAGCCTTAATAATGGATCAACCGTGGCTTTATTATGTATGTAGCATTTAAAATTCATTAACATATCTTATGTATTTGTATGCTCGGGATAGTGGATCTTAACAAAAGAGGGATATGACACGGTGTATCTCTCGTATAATGTCTCCCTTATTGCCCGAGAAAATAAACTTTTTGAGGTGACTTAAACAGGACACAAGAACAAAGATTTAGTAAAACTTCGAAAGGGTGAAAGCCATTTCTGTGTAAGAGTTTATATGGGATTTTAAGTCACTAAGTTTTAATTTTTCACTTTTATTTTTTCTGTTCCAAAAATGAATAATTTCGGTAATGCGATATCTATTTTCTTCTGTCATCTACCCTATCCAAACACGTCTCTGTGTTAAGGTTTTTCAACGAATTTTTCTTCACATTTGTGTTTAGACAGCAGATGACAGTAAAAATCAACACTATCGTCTCATTTCTCATTTTAAGTAGAAAGTTAATTATAAATTTGGCAAATGTCTAAACAGAATGAAAATTTTTCACAAATTTGAAAACCAATTATTACCACGTTAAATTCAAGTTATCACTGTAACATGTTAAAGGAATTAAGGTCTTCGTAACTTCCGCAAGTTTAGCTTTAATTTTCGCTCCGCAAAGACGGAACACAAATAATTCTTCTCTGACTGTACGCTTACAAGAAACGCAAGTATACTTTTTAGACGATTTCTGATCCGAGCAGATTCCTTTATTTCTGAGAAATAGTCCCTAATAATAAAACAACTACTGTGAATACTTTTTTTGATGGAGGTTGAAATGTTATCGCAGCGGTCGCTCCTTTTGTGTTATTCAAATTAAGTCACTTTTTCACACATCTTATCACAGAGTTTGATACCATTATTGTAACGCTAGTAATTATTTCGCTATTTTTCTTAGACTTTTAATTATTGCTTGAAGGGAATTTACATCCGGTAAGAAAAGACTTTAATATCTTAACCTCCGCTGGAGATGTCATTTGTTAATAAAGCTTTGTTATGTTTTTTGTAAGATCCGCGAAGTTAAGTAACCCCGGCTCGTGTACGGTGCGTGCGATAATCGACAGAAATCAAACACCGCTCAATTCCGTTTGGCCGGCAGCGCTTTAAAAACTTAAAGTAATTCCCTCTGCAGAAGGTCTATACTGAAAAAGCGACGTAAAAAAACCCTTCAGCCAAAACGCGACGCGATTTCTTGCAATCTTAACGACTGTTCACAGTCTTTGACAGTTCTCTCTGTTGTCTTTCGACAAAAGGGGGTTTCACCCAAAGAACATCTCATTGAAAAAGATAAGAGGTCTGAGAATAACAGTCACCTTTGCCCCTGAATTAAAAATAAAGGAATAATTTGTGGGCATTTAATTTTCGAAACAACAGCTTTTAAAAGAATTCGCTTTATAGCACGTGGTCTCAGAGAACGGAAAGACGCTAAATATCTAAAATGATTAAAATTTACTATCATTTTAACAAAACCATGTCAAGTTCTCTTTTCGATTTTATGTCAAAGGCAAAATCTCTTCAAATTTCCTGGTTAAGAACAAAATTCAAATGTACCCAAACAAAAGTAAACTTAAAAGGATGTTAAAATTTTGTTTTAAACGAAAACGAGCGAAATCCCGCAATGCTAAGAACCCATTTACGGCCATCTTCCTGAAAGGCTTTTACTTCTCTTGAAATGTAAAAAGAGTAGATATCTCAGAAAAGTGACCAGTTTGCCTGTAAGTAAAGCATTATTTGTGTGACTATACGGTAAATTTTAGGTTCAAATTAACAAATTATGAGCGATGTAAAAACAAAGATTGACTGGGGACACTTTGAGGGCTACTTTACATGGCTTATCAGCTTCCAAACGCCGAGGCAATTTCACGCATATCTTCTATTTCAACAACGTTCGCAGCAAACCTCCGCCTTGCGTCATAACCACATGATCCCGTGTCGACAATCACAGTTAATTAAATATTCATATTTTACCCTGCACTTCTGATACAGTATCCTTTGGACATGGACGATCTAGCTATCGTTGACCAAGCGTAGAAACATGGCTAAAAAGGAAAAAGAGCGTTTACTCGCCGGGGATAGGTGAAATGTTGGGGCTAATTTCACGCCTATGTGACTGTCATTCGCACTTAGTTGACATTTCGTTCGGTTTCAAATTTACAACGCATGCGCAAACCGTTACGCTCCAATCTAAACATTTTTTAAGGCAATCTCCCATTTTTCTAAGCGGAACTTAACGTCAATTTGACACCGTATCTCCCCTTAACAGGAAAAAAGTCATTTTAACGCCCTTGCGCTTCCCTTAGCTGCTTAATTTGAATAAAAGATGAAAAAAGAACTCTTTTTGCATAAATTTGGGGCATTTTTGTTACCTTTTTAGTGATTTTGAGTTTCGTAACTACACGATTAGCGATATTCACTCGCCTTTAAAAGTGCTGCCTGCAAAACATGCTTATTAAGTCTTGTTTTATCCCAGTAATGATAAATTTGCCTGTTTAGATAATTAACAACGGTCAATGTGCTCGCTATGTTGTGTTTTTTTGGCAAGTTTTAAAAGCTTTTTACAAATCGGAGTCAAATGTGTTGACATTATCACTAAACAATACTCTTCTTTTTCTTTCGTTAATTAATATATTTCACATTACAAACCCTTTTTTCGGCGAAATATTAAATATTTTGCCGCTGTTTCGTTCCTGGGGAATGAAGGGTGTTTCTAAGTGGAAAAGGGGTCTACCTAATGAGGCAAAAGTCGTCAGCCTACCTCCAAACCCAGTTAGTCGACCAAACATCACTGATTATTCATTCATGATTTATTTTTAAGCCCAAAAAACATCTGCTTCTCCTATTTAAATCTCTACAAACAAAAGAAAAGCTAATTCACTGCACGGCGTGGGTAACACCTTTAATGAAAGATACAAGACGAGAGAATTCTCCGCTCTCGAACTTCACGCTCATTCGGCGAGACAATGGGGGCAAAGCAAGGGTATGGCGTTCAAGATGCCATTGGAACTTTACTTCCTTGTCTCAACTGGCACCGAAATCGGGCTAAAAAACGTTTGCATGCAACTGGTGAATAAGCAGAGAGACATTGACAATTGAAACAAAGATGTGAAAGAGCCAAATAATTGATCTTGGCTCAGATCTGCTTAATTCAGGGCGGGCTATACAAAACTCATGTGTCGTGTCTCGACCAATCAGCTCTCGTCTCCACAGGGTAGATATCGACCAGTGTCTTAATGAAAAAAAGAGCTATTCAGACGCACGCAGGTTGCTACCAATTGTGTTTATCCTTGAACGTGTGCACACATAATACCTGTCTTCTTTCTTTTAAAAGGGGCTACTCTTGGTTAAGGCTCATTGCAGCTGGCTCTTGTTCTCGTAACAATACTTTTTCCGCAGCTGTGGTGGAAATATGGTCCATGGTCTCAGCAACGGGAGCAGCAGTTTGTGATGAAAGACTCGACCCGACACAAGCAATTACATTGCCCATTATACCCTTAATCCTTGACAGGAGCTGTGTGTACCAATATCATGCTCCCATATCTCCCTGATAAAGCGTATAACACGTTGAGGTCTCATGCAAATACACGTATCAGGTCTCGGGGTTGATATTCACACCATAGGATTAATAACTCATTTGTCTTACGCAGTTAGGGCAATAAATGTAATACCTGACGCTGTTGCAATGTGTATATCCTACTTATCAACCTGTTGCCTGAACTGTATGGGAGATTAACAAGCCTGTAATCGTTTTGCGAGCCCATCCCACCTAGGAATGCTTATGTGTGCCAAGGTATAGAACAAAAGCTACCTTGTGTTTTGGTTACCCAACGGGCAAGGGGGTGGGACACCCCTGCAACGTTTTGCTGCACAAATGTTTCATTTTTGAACCTATGCAAGTGCAAATACGCTAGCTTACACGTGTGGGGAAACTCACATCAATCGATAAGATCAAGTACTGTATGGCAATACCCCACGTTTTCTCTTAGGAAACATGACAAATAAACCTCAATGTTTCGTCTGATGGTGCCATGAGGTCTGTAGTTTCCAATGAACCTCCTGGGAAACAAGATCACTGATTCATCCTCCAGGAGCCTTTAGAAATCTGATAAGGTTGTTATACTCAACACATGAGGGGTGTACACACAACGAGCTGGTCATCCGTTAGGCACACTTTTCCTTGCGGTTAAATCAACCATTTAAAGCTTGAGCTTCGAAGAGACCACGAGAGCATAAACTCGATACGTTCTTGAACCCACTGAGTCTTGCGTAGCTCATAAATTTTTCATTTACAAAAAATTCTGATGGCACGAAAAGTCAAGCGCTTTATGCAAATGAACTCTCCCGCACAGTAAGCTACCAAACGCTTTCTTCTGTTAAACCCCCAGTATAATAAAAGACAGAATGGTTTAGCCGCAAGAAGGATTATTTTTTCATAAATTTACTCATGAAAGAGATTACACCACTTAAAATCCCAATAATTAAAACACACGAGTGATGAAGTTTTTAATGCGTTTTTAATATACAAATTCTGCATGCTTAGCTTGGAGAAAAAGAATTTACAAAAATTTTTTACACAAACTGATTTTCGAAGATCAGTAATTCTGTTTTGCTTCGCATTCTTTCTTGGATAGAAAGGCGAGGAAACGTCAAGACACTTTAATAAAGTATAAGATTCCCTTGTAAGATAAAACCTCCTTCGTGCATGAAATATGTTACAATGTTTTCCCTGTCCATTTCCAAGCTAGTTATTAAAAAATAATTCTACTTCTGTTAAAATACAATTAAAGTTCACCCTTTCCTGCCTTTAGCCTATAATACAATTTAACAGTATTTTCTTTTCTCACAAAGGCGATGGATACAGAGCATTGTTATGGATTCTCGGATCTTCGGGGGTCCAAATCTTCGCTTTCATTACGCTTGAGGGCAGTTTAGGTTTCTTCGAATCCGTCCATGACAAAGAATGCCCCGTTAAAGGTGGAAGTCCGTATTCTTGAGTACCTGCAAGAAAGAAAAACAAGTAGAAAAAAATGAGCAAACATGTAGTATATATAAATAAAAAAAAAATGAAATGCAAAATTGTCTACGGAAGTTGATTGTCCGTTGCGTGTCTTGCTTTATATTTGCTTTATGAGGATTTCCCAACTGAAAATCATAAGATTTCCTTCAATTTGTAGCCTATAAAATGTGAAAGTTACCAAAACGTCAGTTTGTTTATTAGCCATCAGCCCCTACATGGTTGTGAGAACAGCCCAGATGCGATCAAACTGCTACTAAAGCGACGCGTTTAGCCCAGACAAACTCAAGCACTTACCAAAACCTCGATGGCAGATCATGACCTTTCTCGGTTGTTCCGCCGATGTGGGTTGTAAGGCTTGACTATGACTCATGTCCGAGCTGATCATTTCCGTAAGAAATCCAATGTAGCCGATCGCAAGCCGTAGTGTATCCACTTTAGACAGTCTTTTCTCGTAGGGCAATGTCGGGATGTGATGGCGAAGTCCCTCGAACGCTTCGTTTATGCTCTGCATTCGTTTTCTCTCGCGTAAATTTGCCGCATGTCGCTGCGCGATTTGCTGGTTTGGAGATTTCCTTCGTCGCTTTCGCTTCAAATTCTTGTCAAGATGATCCACCGAAGTGTAATGAAACTGGCCCGTCATTTGGGACTGGTTTTCCCGGAATGAGACTGGACTCTCCATCTGTTAGCGATTAAAATTTTCCTTCGGGAGACTTGCTGCTTTTGAAAGGTTTTTTGCTCTAGCTAATAGCTTTGTGAACGCACGTTTCCAACAACTCGCCCGGCTTATAGCCACTTTTAGGCAGCAAATCGACCAATCAGAATACAGCAGGCAAAACCAATTATTTGATGCGAAGTTGTGTCACTTTCTATTGTTTAAAGTATCCTGCCGACTGCGTCTAAGTGTGAGTTAAGCGTTTAATAAAACTATGTAAAAACTTACAATTCAGGACGAAGTCAGTTCTCTCTGCGATTGTCGTTTTCCAATAACAGTAAACGCGAAATCTGAAGTATCGAGTAAGTGACTAAAATCTTTTGCTTTCTTTCGCTTATTGTTTCCAGATTACGAAAAGCTCAGCTATCATGAACTGAATCAACTTTTAATGGTAGATTTCTTTTTCGTTTCTTTCTTCGTTTCTTTAAAATGTTGGTTTCGCATAAGGATGATGAGCCAAACAATGGCTCTCCTAAAATAACCTAAATAAAACGAACAGGTTGTGGTCTTGAAACCGCAAACAAACTCCTCTGGCGATGAATAACTGGGTAAACAAGTATAGAAAAGCGAGCTGTGGTGTTTTTGAGACCAAGAAGCGCATAGTGGAAAGAATTCACAGCGCAAGAGAGTGAAACATATATCTTTTAACTTGCGAATAATTTCAACTCGAGCGGCGCGCGAAAATTCACATCAGATTTTCTGACGTCATCGTTGACCGACAAAACAAAAGAAATGGAGGAAAAAACAAATGTTGGTCCGGAGTCTCGAATTATGAACTTTTTATTTAACACTGTTAATTCGCCCACAAATCCTCTTCCTAAAGCTTCTGGTAGCATGCTTTCTAAGTGGATTTTATTTATTACCGTGAAAGTTCGACGTGAAATATCATTTTCTTTGAATTAAATTAAGAGAAGATGTTTCAAAAATAAACTTTGTATCATTAGTAGATTATATTAAATCGCAAAGTATCCGATCGATTGTTTACGGATGGCACTGTGAAACGAACGCTGTTTTTTAGCAAATGCGAAAGCATTTATTTTGTTCCGTAAGTGGGAAAGTTTATTCAAATTCAGGCGCTACTCGCCGAAGCGAGTGTTCTTTGATATTGCTAAGCTAAACAAAAAGGCAGCGCTCTGTAAGTAAACAATGTATAAAAGATAATAAACTGAAAGATATCGTTGTATTGTTTAGGAACAGTAGAAAGAGCCATTCTAATGAGGATACACCGCTATTTAAAGTGGTATTCCAAGCCTATTGTAGCCCCCAAGCGGCGTTCAATTGGTCCTAATTTGGAAGTTAAATGTCAAAAAAACCGTCAAATATTTTGATGTGTTGACTCTAGCTAATTAATTCTTTTTATTCACGGAAAATGTTGCTCCGAGATGAAGAACGTCTAGGAGATAGATCGCTTTTAATATGCAATGTGAGTTGAAAAACACATTACGCCATTCTGCGATCGAACTTATCTAAGGCTTGCGAACTAAAGACAGATGTTATTTTTTGGCCTTATCGCGAGCATTCTATGATTTTATGTATGGCATAAAGATTCGAGAGTCACTTTCATTAGCACGCGTCTTAGACCTGCCTTTCAATTATTTTAACTTTCAATTAAAAAGCTTCCATCAAAATGATTGATACAATTTACCGCAAAGCTTGACGAAATCGAATACTCTGAGATATGTCCATTATGCAATTTATTTCTCGCTACCTTGCCTAGCAAAGGTGAACTGTTTTTGAGACACGTCTTCGTGCCGTGTGGGTAAAGAAAAGGCAAATAAAGTGAAACATCGCCAAATTTGCAAACGATTTCTGTTTTCAATTTTAAGTGCATGAAAAATAGCACCTAAATCTACACGTGTTTTAAGTGGATTCTCTTTAACTTTTTGCGAACTCGAGAGCATTTCATTTGCAACGCTTTTGTTGTGTGCCTTGTCTTTGAAGCACTAAATAAGAGTCATTTTGTTCAAAGATTGTAAGACACCAGCAGATGGCTATATTTCGAGCTGTTGTCAGTTGTTAATGGATAGCTATGATATTATGTTGCTGTATTAATTCAGAATTTCAACACGCCGGGTTTAAATACGGTTGTCTAGTTAAGTGAAAGCGCAAAAGAGTTGTGAAAGAAATCCCCAGCCTTCGAATTTCTTCGTACTCACTGGACAACATCGAAAAATCTTAAATATACAAAGGAAATCGTGAATTATTATTTGGAGTACAGTACCAAAAGAAGAATAAACTGTTTCGTTACGCTAGACATTGTTAAGTTACCAACTGAAAGATACATGGATGTTGATTTAAGATTGACTCGGTTTGACAATGTTTTTCACAGTTTCAAGTTAAATAAAACGAGACCAACCAGTGAAGTTTGAAATCGGAATAAATGACTTACAATATTTACCCAAGCATTAAAACGCTTGCATAAATTGTACTGGATTTTCTTAAGCAAGAAATGCTAAAAATTTCATTGCATTGAAAGCAAAATGAGAAAAAAATTAGACCATAAGCTAAATCTAAAGTAGCCTTAGTAATCATTTTAACCAAACCTCCCTAATCACAAGAAAATAATTAAAATCGGTGGAATAAATTTGACTATATTAATTTGGAAATATGATAGGAACGATTGCTGCGTGTTATGAAAATGCAATTACCGGTAAATTAAAATTGTAATCTGTTGTTTTTACTTTGATGTCAACAACTTATTTTTCTTTGATGAGAGCTTGGTTTACGAGCGAATAGGACACAATTAGTGAATTTCAACTGATCTTAATCAACATTGAGATTTCTTGCATAAAGGAATTTTTGGAAGACTAACGTCGTAGGGGGTAGAGAAATCAGAGCTACTTTGTGCATTTCTCTGAAGTGATCGCTACAGACTATGCCATTTAATTTTGGAAGAAAGCAACCTTAACGCAAAATTCATGTGTGGAAATAAAACAAAGCAATATTGCTAAGTCCGTTTTGTATTTTTGTTTAGTCTCTTGGCTCCCCCTGAACTAGTGATCAACACTAACATTCTCCTTTTAAAATTAATACTTTTTCAAACGTACAGGAAACGAGAACTAAACAACAATCACCAACGAGGAACTATTTCGATACATCACCTAACTTGTAAAGTCGACATGATCGTAAATGGGACACTTTTTGTTCAGTTTTACCTCCTGTTGTAATTCATTAGAGTGCAGAGAAAGATAACACAACGCAAACAGAAGGCAAACTATGAGTCTGTACTGAAAACTCCCGGCCGGCAAGTAAATTACTTTGTACCGTGTTTACTTCCTATGCAAATTCATCCTCAGGTGAAAAGGAAGACCTTTGAACCTTTTGCTTTTTTGTGGATTTTGATCATGGAGCGCTTTTACTTTTCGGTAAAATACCTGGTCTTTTTTCTCACCGTTGAAAAAAAGCTGAAAAGATTTTCAGGTAAACGTTTGATCAAAATGATCAGCGCAAAGTTTATCCAATATTTGATACACATGGTTTATGATCAATATCGTACTTAAGAGGCGGCTTAATCTCGTCTGTGAAGATTGAATTGACTCAAATAACCGGAAGTAAAACTGCGCTTAATTTGAATGCAGTAAATAGGCTCAGTGAGAAATTGAACAGTTTAAATGAACAGTTTAAGCGATTTACGATGGAAAAAAGCAAGACCATTTATCACATGGAAAACTATTCAACGTAAACTATTAAAACTTTTTAATTTAAATAAACGCTAGTACATGCTTTATTTACAAGTATTCATTTTAATTCACATGCTAACGTTAAAATTTAAGAAATGAAAGTGTTTTAGCAAAAAAAAAAAAAATCAGTAAGTTATTTTCCAAGTCAAAAAACATCATAATACGTAAAAACAGAAAGTGAGAGAGAGAGCACCTAGAGTAAAACGTACAAATCAACGGTTCTCGTAGCTAAAAACATGTGCTTAGACCACACCCTAAGTTCCGAGATTTTACTCTTGACCGGTTCACCTCAAAACTAGGAAAAAGATAATCTCTCTCGGATACATTGTTTTTTAAAAATGTTTCGAATTGTCACATAATACGTTGAACACGTTGCGATCCAAGATCTGATGAAACCTTCTAAGTACAACATAAAGGAATTGATTGTTGAACCTCAATCGGCTATCAAAACCACAAATGCTTAAAAGCAACAATGTTCAATCGCGACAATAATTGCATTTTCAAAGTCAAAACATCTGATTTTGCTCTGGTTCATTCTGTTTTATTCCAAAAACAATAACAATTTTAAAATACGTAGCAAAGTGTGAACATTTAAATTTCTTGATAGCGCGGCAGCTCGCTGTGCGAGGATTGTTTGGCTTTTAACCTTCAAATGCATAGGGTTTTCATGTTTCAAGCCTTCAGTTTTTCAAAAAGGTTTCCTTTAGCTGAACTAGAGAATTTCAAGTTTTTAAAATCCTTCGCAGATCGCAAAATGCGTCTCTTTCGTCATTTTTCGCCTCAGCAAAAACAGGAATTTTGATAAGTGAAAAACTCGCCATTGTTGTTTTCATCGTACTGACGAACGCCATATGCCCTGGTCGACATGTTACGTGTGAAAACAAACTTAAACAGGTTCTCGCCATCACTTCTCTTTAATTACAGTTCTTTTTCCCAGGTCTTTATTCGGCTTTCTAGTCCCCTATTGCGCTGGCATTTAAGAGAATTAATTGAAACCAGGAAAATGCCTCCTTCGAGGAAGATGAGAAAACAAACATGAATAGAGAAAGGGAAGCCGATTCATCAGCCTAGTAAACATTCAAAAAGCAGATAAAAACTTCAGTAAAGCGAAACAGTTGCGACATAAATACCCCATCGAATAAACAGTACTGAGATAAAGAATAGACCCATTCTCGTGTAACTTACTGTTACACAAAGAACCTGCTATAGCTAATTAAGATTTGAAGGCGTTTGCTTTGCAAGATCTGTTTAGGCCTCGGATGAGTCGATCTGCTCTCTATTTGTTTACGACTTGTTATTAAAACTTGTTGGAGCTATTGACACAGAGCCCAAACAGTTATTAAAACCTTTTAGAATACAAACGAACAACTTGCAAAACAGTAGATCAAAATACACTATTTACAGATTTCGACCTTCACCCAAAGAATTTCACTCTCAATGTTGCGGAAAAAATTAAATATTAGCCTTGAAAGAGACACCTGTATCGGACGGTTGCCATAATCAACGGAAAAGATAATAAGTGTCGGAATATATTGAGCGCAATTAAGTTTTATTAAAAGGATTGTAAGGTGGCCAGGTAAAATATTGCGAGAAACAACATAATTTCCGACTAATTATTCCACAGCCATTTTCAATGGTGGATAAAAAGATTACGATCTAACAGGATTCAGTGGCCTTCCATGAAATTTAGCTAGAACGTTTTCCCCTAGAATCCTTAAAAACTTGTGGGAAAAGAGAGTGGTTTTCTGTTTTCAAGAGATTCTACAAGACGTTCATATTATAAGCAAAGAAACCCTTTTTTGGAGGGAAAGAAACAACATGTAAAACACGTGTGGTCGGTGATCGAGTTTAATTAAGAAGATTTATGGACTTAGATATTTGGCTCAAAGCTTAGTTCTTAAGACAAATTTCTCACTAATTATTGAACCGTGGGAGCTGAGAAAATGTCGCTAGCCGTGGGAAATAAAACCGGACTTGGTTTTGAAGTATGAATAGGTTGACCCCAATAGGTGGTGTAGTTTAGTCGGGGAATGACAACCCGTGACGTGATTGCGTAAGGCTGAATTGTATTTATGAAGAATCAGTAAAGGCAAAGCTAAATAAACTTAACTGGTAGAGCTAACATTTTCCTGGGATATGTCTATTTTGTAAAGAAATGGATAAATCGGACTCTTCCGCCTACTAAAATCAGCTAGGGGCATCTACACTTCTTGTCCATGGCAAGTCTGTCGGATTGATGCTGGGCTTTTGTGACACATACAATGTGTAGTTTCTAAGCTCGGTGTTCGGAATGTTTCGACATATGTGATGCTTTTAAATTTTGCCTAGCTTGCTCTGTGCCCTCAAAGGGCGACAAGCCGTGTGTCTTTTTTTCGATTAATTAATTAATGAACCTAAGAAAGATTTCAGAAAGTCTTTGGTTTGGAGTGGAAACTCAAAAAGCTCGCTTGAGAAAAGTTTTTAACGGAGTCTTTTTCCAGAGCATATAGGATTTAAATTCATCTACGTAGGAAATAATGACGGAATCGGTTCGTTATCCGAAGACTTCCCTAATTCAGTAATAATTCGCGAATAATTGTATTTAGTCTACCCAGTGGCGTTCCAATAAATTACACGTGTTTTTATTTCAAATGTTACGCAAATTTGTAATCGCTGTTTTAATAAAAAGTTCAGAATTTAACCAATTATTGACTTCATTTATAGGACGCTTCGACTAAGTGTCTTGCTGTTCTTTTAAAGATCTAGAGATTTTAAAGTGAAATCATTTTCAGTCCATACAGTAGATATGTGATTGCCAAAGGTCGACACTAATTGTTCGAGAGAATAATACCAAAGATAAAAAAGAATGGTTCATTTTACACCTGTAACGGTGCCGATTATCCGGTTAACATAGCCGAGCACCGCTTTATTCGAGGCGATTTGTAGATTTCCTAGTGTTTAATTTCTTCGCTTTCGTTCATGATACCTTCAAATTACTTCCAAAAACTCTGCGTGACGTTGAAAGACATTACAAATACAATGGAAGCTATTCATGGCCAAAAAATGTTATTTCATGATAAACTAACAAAAAATTACCTTCATTTTCGGATCTTTTGCAACTGTTTCTCACTGACATTAAGTTGATAACGCAAGGCTTTTTGTTAACTTCCGATAAACGTTAACTTCCATTTGGTTTTACCATTAAACGGAGTTTTACAAGAAACGTGTCATATTTTATCGATTCTGTTAACCCTCTTTAAGCTGGTTAACCTTTTAACAACTCAATCAATGCGTCTCAAGGACTTCAAATTAATTGCTTTATAGCTCGTTCAGTGCGTAACACAGGAGAAAAGAAATAAGGCTACTTTTCTTCGAAGTTGTGTAGTTTCTTGCTATTTCTGCTAACGGGATATTTCAAATAGTTGACAACGAATGAGCGATCGTGAACAGAACAAAGAATTAATATTCAGAAAACACAAAAAATTGTCCACAAACATTATTTCGCCCTATCTGCATAACAAAAGAAGTAGAAAACCTCAAAAGTTTGTCCGCGTGGCCTGTGTTTCAAGGGATAAAAGCTCTTCCGTCCCTAACATTGCTCTGAAGTGCTAACAGATAAAAGGCTTACAACACAAAAACAAGCTTGAAAATAATAAGGCTGGTGTCCAATGTATTAAAGGCGCTTGTGTTTTTAGAGGCAAAACAAGAAAGGAAGAGCCCATAATTTCGGATGCGAAAGATTGATTTTTCTTTCATTGTGAATTTAGAGGCACTGAAGCAAAAGAGACATAATTATTCGATTTGACAATTGTAATGTCCAAACGCTTTAATTATCTTTGTCTTTTTCGACTAAAATGTTTGTGTTTAAAGGGAAAGCGATAGAAAACTGTTGCAACAAATATTATTGGAATTCCTCTAACTAAGACTGATATTTATTAATTCATTAAAAAACACCGGCTGCTCTAGAAAGATTATCAAGTTTGAATTTATCTTCTGAGCTTAAAAAGGCCATGACATAACAAGTAACAAAGCTGTATGAATTTAGTGTCTTTGAAAATGAGTTTCCAAGCAACATTGGAACCTAATTTTAAGCACATGTATTTCTTAGTCTATTCGACACTACCACATCTTTCGCCGGGTCGAAATTTCTTTCATTCATTTCATTATTAGTGTTTCACACGCTTATATTTCAATTATATCTTCAATTAAGGCTGCATACAATGTTATATACCTATAAACCTTCATGAATACATACGTCTGTAATCTTTGTGATATCATTACAATTTTGTCAAAGTCGAGAGTTTGGTTGAAATCTTCAGCCCTTAGTGAGACTGTCTTATTTCACCCTCGGGCCTCGATTTCCAATTGTGAACTTGCTTAATTTGTTATCAGGGAACTCCTAAAGCAGTTAAAACAGCAAAATGTACAAGAATACTCCCAACAAAACAGACTGAATGGATTTGCCAAATGTTTGCAAAGACAAACGAGGCCAAGGTGGGGGGGGGGGGGGGGGTGGTTAATTTTGAGCTATTGAAACTATGAAACTAAGAGTAGAACAACTTAATTTGATATCAACTTATCTAATATAAAGTAAATTGCATGGCCACCTTTAATAGATTCAAAAGCTAACGTTTTGAGCGTTAAGCTCCGTCCCGGAAGCGTACTTGTTCGTTCTGACGACGGGCGCGGGCTAACAATTTGAAACGTTATCTTTTAAATTTTCAGTACGGTAGTCAAGATGAAGTGCTTGGGAAATCTTGTCACTGACAGAGTCAAACTTGGTGTCTAGTTGGTTCTAGAAGAGGCTATCGATATAAGACTTCATCCTAATAACATCAATAGACAATAGCGGAATCGAAATTCCAGCCGACCAACCACAAAACGGACCTGTGAGGGAAGAACATCTAATAGTCGGAATAATAATGAGGATGGAAATGCACCAATAGCAGCGAACCATCATGCTACAAATAGCGACACGTAAACAATTGACCTCATCACCTGATGAAGACTAGCAGTATTGCAGTCGAAACGTCGCGATCAACAACTCAAAGCGATTCCATCGTGAGACAAACGAATAAACGTTCATCTTACCTAGTTGGTTCTAGTTGTCGTGTTTCTAGTTGGTTGGAATCTCCGCGGCGTTTAGTCACAAATCGAAGGTGAATTTTTAGTGGCAGATCTGCGAGAACGAGCCGTGAAGCCGAGAGGGGAATAGGGAGGTCGCCAATACTTTACCTTCGCGCGAACGCAATAGTTATACCCCCAGCAACGCAGGCTGAGTCATCTGAGATGACTTCCTTGCAAATCTAAACAGGAAAACAGATCTGCAGGGCTCGTTGTAGCTGCTTAGACGTTTTCTTTTTCTGTATAACAGAAAGCAATGTATTACATGAAATTCACTTCAAATCTTTCTTGGCTCTTCCTTCTCGCTTGAAAAAGAAAACCTAGATTGCTCAATCATAGCCTGCTAATTTCTATTTCTCAATCTCAGATTCGGGGAAGAGGGAACAGCTCAGGGGGCAAGTAATTAGCCAAAGCGACAAAGAGAGTGGAAGAAATGCCGTAAGGTGATCTGTTCCCACTCTCTTTCCTCGTCTATCAAACCAAGATGGCACACATACGAAGTACAATTCCAGCGCTTGCCCGCAAAGAAAAGCCTAAGGTGAATATGTTGTGGGTTAAAGTGAATTTCAGGTCAAAATGATTTCAAACTAGTTTCATTTGTATTTTCTTTTGTTTGAGTTTGATGATAATGACTATAAAACAAAGGAAAATACAAATCAAACCAGTTTGAAATTATTTTGACCTGAAATTCATTTTAACCTACAACGTACACCTACATTGCAAACGAAATGTATAAAAAAAATATCCTGGAATACGCTTCAGACAAATATAAGAGATCAGGTAAAGAAAACACGTTTGCGTAAGAAGTAGTGATTTTTCTTTATATAATGAACAGAGTAAAACGCGTGTTTTCATTGGTCTAGGGGAGGTTGTGATTTAAGTACAGGCGCGCGAATTCGAATGACGTAATGAGCCGAAAAGTTCTTCGCGCGCAAATCATCACTTCGAAGACTTTTTTGCAGGATAACCAATATCAAAACAACGTTTGAAACAAACAGATTCCATTTGGTGGCGTGTGTGTTCTCTGATAACGCATATAGGACTCAAAACGTGGTAAGAATATCAGTCACGCTACTCTCTTGCGGCGCGTAGCGTACTTCTTTGTTCTTACCACGTTTGGACGTCATCTGTGCGTTATCACACGCAGAGCTGCATCTAATCTACTTCCTTCTTAAACATCATGCAGTATTTAACACTAATTTAGAAACATAGAAAGGCAAAAAATTATTAGACTGGCAACAAGAAAACTGAACTAAAGACATTCTTATAATAGAACAATAAAGGCTAATTCTAGTCTGATCTATTGTCAGGAGGGAACTTAAGCACGGCCGGTATGTTTCCTGTGTTAGCTCACTTTTTTGCTTCCCGCCAAAGGCTAGAATTCTCTTGGTTTTGTTTCTGATGGCTCGCCAGGCACCAAAACGATTTGAAAGGAAAGCATTCAACTTCCGGTTGCCGTCCCTGGTCCAAGAACGTCTTTGCTTAAGTTCCCTAATATTTGTACTAAAACGGTCCAACTCTTAGTTTTGCTAGCGTTTTATTTTCTTCTTTTGGTTTATGCTACTTTTAAAAGTAACCGGATTTGTGACGAATCAGGATCTTTTTGGTACCATATAAGTTTTTCACGATTACTCACAAACAGGATTAATCCGAATCCCTCTTTACCTCCTGTCACGGCCACCCTTAGACTCAATACATTGTGTAACAAATGAAATGTCACATTCAGTCCTTGTCCATACGTATTCCGAGAGCTCTCCAAAACGCTGTCCAGAGTAGATAATTTTGTAAACAGAGATTTATCGTTTACGGATGGGGGACAAAAAAGGACAAAATTAAGATTTTCCTATGGGTTTGACCCTCCTTTCATTCGTAAACGATTGAAAAAACCACCAAAACAAACGTTTTCGAAAGGACACGCAAAGTTTTCGTAAACGTGAGCGTAAAAAGATCGGAAAAAGTCACTACAAATAAAAAGTAGCGTTTTTGTTCGTTTATGTGTGGGCAGCAAAAACGAAACTAAAATAAGGTGTTCCAAATTTTGAAAAAGAGGTGGTGTTTTAGCAGGGTGACTGTAAGAAAATGAGGTTCCACCCTGGGTAGAAACGCGCGGGGGCTGGGAAGAGGGAAAAATTAAAGCGCGCGGGGAACGTTGGGAAGGGTACGTTCCCCGCGCTCCCGTTTTCTTGTGTTTTCTTGTGGTTAGTGTTTCTCGTAAATATTTGTTTCTTGAAAGTACGGTTATTCCAAAACGCCCTTGGACTGAATGAATGGGTTACAAAGGTGCAAGTCAGTTTATCGTATAATGGATAGCCACTTAGACGTCCCAGTGGATAGCCAGCACTAAACAGTTCTTTATCTTCTAAGAGTGATGAAAAACTCGAGTGCAAAATCCAGAACAATCCGGAAGGTGAATAGAAGACACTATCCCGAGATTGAGTAACCAATCTGGTTTGATATATACTAATTCAGAACACCAGCCTGGCATGCGTAGCGTGTGTGAAGCGAACTCGGGCCCGAATATTTGTCTTTTTGCGCAATGGTAAGTCACGGGTCTCAAAGACAAAATATCAGCGTGTCATCTAAGTCAACTCGATTTCTGAAAAACGTGTCTGCTAATTCTTAATTCAAAGAACAATCAGAGATGCGTGTCTCAGTGTATAACTGAAGAAAAACGGTTTAAATGAAAAGCGATAACTTATGTAATAGTGGTTAGAAATAACAAGAGGCTTCTTTGGGTTTTATCTTGTTTGCATTGGCTAACGGGAATACATCGCCTAAATGCCCAAGCGCGACGTCACAAAAGCCCGCTATTGACTCAGTTATTTGGCAACTAAACCCTCGTTTTTGACGTTTGACAGCAAATTGCATTACGATCCTTCTATATGCTTAAGGTAATCCTCTTTAATTAATTATTGCTGAGCGTTAATACCTGAGCGCCACGTTTTGTGAAATTTTCACCCATTTGCTCAAGTTTACGGCTAATTCATAATGAGAATTATGTAACAAAATGCCCCCTATGAAAAAGAAAGAATTTTAGGAAAAAACAACAAAACTTTGCAATACCTCTGTCTTTAAGAAAGACCGTAAAACTTATTAGCTTGTCGGAAACTTGAAAGGCTAAAGGAGAAGGCCTCTAAAAACTAAACACGTAAAAAAAGAATCAAAGCGCCCTACAATTAGTCTTCAAACAAAGTGAAAATATCTTGCTTCCACAAAAACCGCCTTGTACATCACAGTCTAATAAAAAGTGCCACGGTTATTAATTAGTATTGCTGAACAGCTTTCATTTGAAAGGCCACACTTTATGGTTTCATCCATAAATTAATAAGTAAGAAGGGTCTTTGAAGTAATCTATATATACGGCATAATAAACACCAGCTTATTTCCGTTTTATTCTAAGGCATGCTTCAGAAACCGTACATATCATTTGCGGTATTTAATGTTCGGGCGGTGTCGTGAAGTTGTACACCGTCTAGTAGATTGCTCAATAGGCCGACCATTTTGTTTGATAAACTTTCAATAAATCAGTGTCGTTGTTGTTTTTATTGTTTGCGTTTTTTTTATTTGCTTTCTTCTCATACATCGGCCTTTCTCATTTTTGAAGTCGGAACGGAAGCGCCATCGCTTCTGCACGAACTACGCGGTTCGTACAAGAATTTGATGAGAGAAGACCATCTCTATCTAGGTACTAGAAGTGAAGAGTTCTAAGTTTCTCCCTTATTCTTAAAGACGTCTTACAAATTGTTAGGAGCTAGCAAGCTGGAGTCTAGTATAAGTGATTGGTTTTCACGAAATTTCAGTTAAGTAAAGAATTGTTGACTTTCAGTGATGACCGCGTTAGCCTGGAAACGAATTTGTTCAACTAAATGACCAAGTGACGAAGACAAAACCGACATTTCGAAGAAGCGAGCAAGTCAAGCCAACGCATTCGAAGCTTAACTTGTTGTCTTCTTTTTGCTTGAAATATTTTTGGCCGTCTGGTGATGGAAGGGCATCATTAAGCCTGGAAATCTGCAAATCACTAGCATCCCTCAAAGAAGCGAGGCATGTTTTGCTTTTCGACTGATAAAGAGTGCTTTTTCCAGCTCTCGAGGTGACAGTTTACAGTCGGAGGCAAGCCGAGCCAGACGGAAGTCTATTATTACCTCTTCTCTAAAAACGGTATCTATCTAAAAATGGTACCAACGTGAGTTGTGGCTCATTTGCCAAAGCGTGCGGTGGTCAAAGTTTAGAAATGAAGAGGTGATATTTAGACATAATATTTTTGAATGAATCGGAGGTATGGCGCAACCTCGTCCCCAGGGCCTTCTCCTCGTTCAAAATGGCGGTCGGAGAAACCCCTGGCCAAGACTGCAAAAGTGGCTCCAAAAGTTCGTTAGAATTTGGCCACGCAAACACTATGACATGTCTTTGTTTTGTTTGAATAACGGTTTCCGATTGCAGAAAACAAACAGGGCTGCCAGATGCTGGAAACAACCTCCGAAAAAGCCATTTCATTGTGTCACGTGACAAAATACTCCACGATTCGTGGAGTATTTCAGCAACCTTGGCCAGGGGTTTCTCCGACCGCCATTTTGAAGGAGGAGAAGGCCCTGGGGACGAGGTTGAGGTATGGCGTTGCCCAAGCAAAATTTTCAAAGCTATCCCATAATGCATTGCGATATTTATATACTTTTTGAGATCAGGCCGAAACGAAATGCACAGGAAGGAATTGAAAGACAGCTACTGAAAAGACGTAGGGTTCTTAACCTGTATAGAAGAAACAGTGTTTCAGCCCTTCTTTGCGCGGAGAAATAAGCGCCCGGTCAGTGGATCGGCGATTGATCGATGGAACGGTGTCTCGGTTGTAACTTTGCTGGGGAGCGAATCAATTCATGTGATCCGCTAGAAAGTTCTCTTCTCAGAGGAAAACAACTGAAATTTCTCAGTAAGACTTGAACAATCATGTTTTATTCAGTTAGACTTGGTATTTCTCTTTCACATATCGCTAAGCAATCAAAGTGTTTAGTTACGTTGACGTTTCTACCGCCAATTTCTTTCGTCTGTATGTTTTGGCACACTGTTGTTGTCTTTAAGTAGATTCAGTGAGCTTTATTCAAGGATCAGATGCCATCTAAAATGGACAATCGACTAAAATCAACTGTTTTCCTCCAATTCTTACCATCCTGTTTCTTTACACTGTCATGTTTGCTTTAGCGAGAAGGAAATATTTTCGAATTAGTGATGTTATTACTCTAGCGGTGAAGTTGTTCGTTTCAAGAACCATCGCTTAGCTTGTCTTGTTATTTTCGCAGTTCTTTGTGAGAAACCTAGGCCTATCTTTAAAAACCGTAAGGCTGCCGAGCTAATCAACAAAATACTTTCCACAAATGCCTTAGTTTCTAGAATTGCGTGGATATTTTGCTTTTAATTAGCCAAAGCGACAAAGAGAGTGGAAGAAATGCTGTAAGGTGATCTGAAGAAATGCTTTAAGGCGATCTGAAGAAATGCATTAAGGTGATCTGAAGAAATGTTGTAAGGTGATCTGTTCCAACTCTCTTTCCTCGTCTATCAAACCAAGATGGCACACATACGAAGTATAATTCCAGCGCTTGCCCGCAAAGAAAAGCCTAAGGTGAATATGTTGTGGGTTAAAGTGATTTTTAGGTCAAAATGATTTCAAACTAGTTTCATTTGTATTTTCTTTTATTTGAGTTTGATGATAATGACTATAAAACAAAGGAAAATACAAATCAAACCAGTTTGAAATTATTTTGACCTGAAATTCATTTTATCCTACAACACCTACAATGCAAACGAAATGTATAAAAAAAATATCCTGGAATACGCTTCAGACAAATATAAGAGACGAAGTAAAGAAAACACGTTTGCGTAAGAAGTAATGATTTTTCTTTATACAATGAACAGAGTAAAACGCGTGTTTTCATTGGTCTAGGGGAGGTTGTGATTTAAGTACAGGCGCACGAATTCGAATGACGTAATGAGCCGAAAAGTTCCGCGCGTGCAAATCATCACTTCGAAGACTTTTTTGCACGATAACCAATATCAAAACAATGTTTGAAACAAACAGATTCCTTTTGGTGGCGTGTGTGTTCTCTGATAACGCATATAGGACTCAAAACATGGTAAGAATATCAGTCACGCTACTCTCTTGCGGCGCGTAGCGTACTTCTTTGTTCTTACCACGTTTGGACGTCATCTGTGCGTTATCACACGCAGGGCTGCATAAAATCTACTTCCTTCTTAAACATCATGCAGTATTTAACACTAATTTAGAAACATAGAAAGGCAAAAAAATTATTAGACTGGCAACAAGAAAACTGAACTAAAGACATTCTTATAATAGAACAATAAAAGCTAATTCTAGTCAGTAAGGAACTTAAGCACGGCCGTTCTTGAGCCACGGACGTCAACCCGAAGTAACCGGTATGTTTCCTGTGTTAGCTCATTTTTCGCTCCCCGCCAAAGGCTAGAATTCTCTTGTTTTTGTTTCTGACGGCTCACCAGGCACCAAAACGATTTGAAAGGAAAGCATTCAACTTCCGGATGCCGTCCCTGGTCCAAGAACGTCTTTGCTTAAGTTCCCTAATATTTGCACTAAAACGGTCCAACTCTTGGTTTTGCTAGCGTTTTATTTTCTTCTTTTGTTTTCTGCTACTTTTAAAAGTAACCAGATTTGTGACGAATCAGGATCTTTTTGGTACCATATAAGTTTTTTCACGATTACTCAGAAACAGGATTAATCCGAATCCCTCTTTACCTCCTGTCACGGCCACCCTTAGACTCAATACATTGTGTAACAAATGAAATGTCACATTTAGACCTTGTCCATACGTATTCGGAGAGCTCTCCAAAACGCTGTCCAAAGTAGATATTTTTGTAAACAGAGATTTATCGTTTACCGGTGGGGGACAAAAAAGGACAAAATTAAGATTTTCCTATGGGTTTGACCCTCCTTTCATTCATAAACGATTAAAAAAACCACCAAAACAAACGTTTTCGAAAGGACACAAAGTTTTCGTAAACGCGAGCGTAAAAAGATCGGAAGAAGTCACCACAAATAAAAAGTAGCGTTTTTGCTCGTTTATATGTGCGCAGCAAAACCGAGTAAAAACGCGTACTTACGTCACCGGATTAACGAAACACATTAATTAAAAATGAACAGATGAGCTTGGTTCAAGCCAAAATAAAGTGTTCCAAATTTTGAAAAAGAGGTGGTGTTTTAGCAGGGTGACTGTAAGAAAATGAGGTTCCACCTCTCTCCTCCGCAGAGGCCTCCTACAGTCGCGCTGGGTAGAAACGCGCGGAGGTTGGGAAGAGGGAAAAATTAAAGCGCGCGGGGAACGCTGGGAAGGGTACGTTCCCCGCGCTCCCGTTTTCTCTCTCCAGCGCTCCCGCTTCCCTCTTTTTTCTTTCACTGGTGTTTACTAACAGGAGCCTCTGTGGAGGAGAGAGAGGTTCCGCTCAGCAGTGTTTTCTTGTGGTTAGTGTTTCTCGTAAATTTTTGTTTCTTGAAAGTACGGTTATTCCAAAACGCCCTTGGACTGAATGAATGGGTTACAAAGGTGCAAGTCAGTTTATCGTATAATGGATAGCCACTTAGATGTCCCAGTGGATAGCCAGCACTAAACAGTTCCTTATCTTCTGAGAATGACGAAAAACTCAAGTGCAAAATCCAGAACAATTCCGGAAGGTGAATAGAAGACACTATCCCGAGATTAAGTAACCAATCAGGGGCCCGTTTCTCGAAACTCCCGATAACTTTCCGGGCACGGTAAGTATTTTTTCGCGCTCATTTATTTATTAGCTAATGGTTATTATTAGCGCAAACTTAGCGATATGCTTCACGAAATTACAAAGATTAAAATTTAGCTTTCAAAATCAATAAAAATTGTATAGCTATTGCAGAATATTGTGCACCTAAAATCGTTTTCGGGTCCGGAAAGTTATCGGGAGTTTCGAGAAACGGGCCCCTGGTTGGTATAAATTATACTAATTCAGGACACCAGCCTGGCATGAGTAGCGTGTGTGAAGCAAACTCGGGCCCGAATATTTGTCTTTTTGCGCAATGGTAAATCACGGGCCTCAAAGACAGCGTGCCATCTAATTCAACTCGATATCTGAAAAACGTGTCTGGTAATTCTTAATTCAAAGAACAATCAGAGGTGTCTCAGTGTATAACTGAAGAAAAACGTTTTAAATGAAAAGCGATAACTTATGGCAATAGTGGTTAGAAATAACAAGAGGCTTTTTCGGGTTTTATCTTGTTTGCATTGACTAACGGGAATACATCTGATACATCGCCTAAATGCCTAAGCGTGACGTCACAAAAGCCGGGTATTGACTCAGTTATTTGGCAACTAAACCCTCGTTTTTGACGTTTGACAGCAAATTGCATTACGATCCTTCTATATGCTTAAGGTAATCCTCTTTAATTAATTAATTCTGAGCGGTAATACCTGAGCGCCACGTTTTATGAAATTTTCACCCAATTGCTCAAGTCAGGAGCTCAAGTTTACAGCTAATTCATAATGAGAATTATGTAACAAAATGCCCCCTATGAAAAAGAAAGAATTTTAGGAAAAAACAACAAAACTTTGCAATACCTCTGTCTTTAAGAAAGACCGTAAAACTTATTACCTTGTCGGAAACTTGAAAGGCTCAAGGAGAAGGCCTCTAAAAACTAAACACGTAAAAAGGGAATCAAAGCGCTCTACAAGACTTCAAACAAAGTGAAAATATCTTGCTTCCACAAAAAGCATCTTGTACATCACAGTCTAATAAAAAGTGCCAAGGTTATTAATTAGTATTGCCGAACAGCTTTCATTTGAAAGGCCACACTTTATGGTTTCATCCATAAAGTAATAAGTAAGAACGGTCTTTGAAGTAATCTATATATACGGCATAATAAAAACCAGATTATTTCCGTTTTATTCTAAGGCATGCTTCAGACACCGTACATATCACTTGCGGTATTTAATGTTCGGGCGGTGTCGTGAAGTTGTACACCGTCTAAGTAGATTGCTCAATAGGCCGAACATTTTGTTTGATAAACTTTCAATACATGTCGCTGTTGTTTTAATTGTTTGCATTTTTTTATTTGCTTTCTTCTCACACATCCGCCTTTCTCATTTTAGACGTCGGAAAGGAAGCGCCATCGCTTCTGCACGAACTACGTGGTTCTTACAAGAATTTGATGAGAGAAGACCATCTCTAGCTAGGTACTAGAAGTGAAGAGTTCTAAGTTTCTCCCCGGCTTATTCTTAAAGACGTCTTACAAATTGTTAGGAGCTAGCAAGCTGGCGTATAAGTGATCGGTTTTCACGAAATTTCAGTTAAGGACGGTGCCTCCTAATGGAGCTGTATTTTTGCAAAGGTTATGACAACGGGAAAAAAGTAGATCTTAGCAAGAGTAATTAGAATCCAAAAAGAAAAATGCGGGTAACCACGCATTTTCCAGAGATAATTAAGCAACCATAATTCTAAAAAAGCGTTAAAATACAAAGAATGAATGGTGATTTCTTTCCAAATTTAAGCTCAATTATCTCTGAAAAATGCGTGGTTTCCCCCAATTTTCTTTTTGGATTTTGAAGATGCCGTCGCATCGACCGTTAAGCAGAAAATCGCCCAAAACGGCCTCCAGAAGCTCGGAAAAGCGATAAAAACACAGCAAACACACAACAGGTAAGGTTTTTTAAACATTATTTCGATTTTAATGTATTTTCGGCGGAAAACCGCCGATTATTTTCGATCGAATTTTAGCTCCATACAAACGCTCATATTACGCTTTGGTTACCTGTGGTTGTTCGTTTCAAGAGCCATCGCTTAACTTGTCTTGTTATTTTCGCACTTCTTTGTGAGAAAACTAGGCCTATCTTTAAAAACCGTAAGGCTGCCGAGCTAATCAACAAAATACTTTCAACAAATGCCTTAGTTTCTAGAATTGCGTGGATATTTTGCTTAGCCTGTCGCTCGAGACGCTCGTATTTGGCAAAACTAATTATGTAATGCGCGGTAGTCAAAATGATGTTCTTCCTCCTTTTAAGTTGAATTGTTCAGAGAAATCAATTTTTTTGCTATTCCAGTTAAAAGAAAAGATATTTCTAACAGCGTATTTGTTTCATTACACTTACCTTGAGCATTTCATTTCTAAGCGCTCTTTGAATAACGCAGTGCATACCATATAACACGCTCGATTTTGGAGGTCCAAATGTCCCGAAATTAATAATAAGTCGTGGAGTCTTCTTCTTTTGTTGTCCAGGCCTTTTTAAAATTGTTTGTCTGTATTTTCAATTGTTTTTTGTCACTCAATGACCCCAAGTGTCCTCAACAATAGCCATTTTTTAACCCTAAGCTCAAAAATTAACCTCAAGCTTCCTAACCCTAACAATTTTTCAGTCCTAAGCTCCAAAATTAACCCTAAGCTTTCTTAACCCGGGCTGTTTATTAACCCTAAGCTCAAAAGTTAACCCCAAGCTTTCCAACTCTAGCCATTTTTAGGCCTAAGCTCCAATTTTAACCCTAAACTTTCTTAACTCTAGCAATTTTTTAACCCTAAGCTCAGAAATGAATTTTAAGCTCTCTTAACCCAGACATTTTTTTACCCAAGCTCACAAATTAGCCCCTAGAGGTCTCAACCTTAGCCATTCTTTCCACCAGGGGTCAAAAGTTAACCCCAATCATCCTCAACTCTAGCCATTATTTCACCCTTAAGGTAGTCTTACACTCAAAAAAGGTGATGTTAGGTTGCAAAAGTGACTTTTTTTAAATGGCAAAATTGTAACCTTTAAACACTTGGGAATGCTGTCTTGAAATAATCCCACCCGATTTCCAGCATTAAAGCAGCGAGATTTAAGAAATCTAATCAGCAGTATGCGACTTTTCCCATAGCAATAGCCATAGTAACAATTGTTTACATTTATTAAATGCTCACAAACAAACCTCAATAAGAACATTACCCCCCCCCCCCCCGCCTCTCTGTAAAATGACATCTGGTACTACTGTAGAGAAACATCTGACTGAGGAGAGAGTCATGAGGTCCGAGTTTTAACCGACAAAATATGACCCAAATCTTACAGAAACGATGGCTTTTGGATCCAATTGTCGTTCAGCTTGTATTCTAGTGTGGCAACTTGAATTTGACAATAGCTTTAGGATAATGAGCGACGGATAAGCGGTTTAGAATCCGTTCCCTTATCTTTAAGACTGTTTTTCTCCAATAGCAGAAATTCTCAAACTGAATGAACTTTTGAGCACGATATCTCCGGTGCATTGTCACCTAGTGTTCTGAAATTTTCAGCAAGATTAAAAGACTTAATTTCCGAGGTCGTAAACCTAAAAAATGCTCACGATCTTGAACTGCTTCTCAGTTAGTGAATCCTTGCCGTCTTTTTTAATTCCATCTACCTTACTTTCTGGGAAAAAAAAGAATAAAAATAAATTCCAAAGAGGCCAAGCTGCTTAACTTTCGACGTTTATCACCTAAAGAATTTATCTGTAACCGTGCGTTAGTTAGATATAGATATCGTGCTTACAATGAACAGCGCTATTTTCTCACTTAGAAGGCTGGTTAACTATTATGACATGTGACCTGAAAAGACTCATTTTGAAGTCAGGGCGTGAATCCTCATAAAATGATGGAAAAAGTTTCCCGCAAAGTTCTTTTCTAAAGAAATTCACTTTTTCGGTATAAGACTGCACCTTCAACGTCAGTCACCGTTTCTTAGGTCTTTTTAGATATTTTATATCTCCACGAAAATACAAGATCACTACGAAATGCCGAAGCACCCATCAATGTTTCACTTCTTTCAATCCCACAGGTGGCCCACACAAACTTTGTGACCGTTTGTGGTTTCAAAATTAGAAGGAAATGTATGAGAAAATCGAAAGGTTTCTAATAACGTGAAATGCTGCGAGAAATATTTACATTTAAGTTCAAAATAAACATAATCTTACCTTAATCGTTGTGCTTTGTCGTCATTGTGCCTCTAAATAACGAGTATTAGCGATTTCCAGGGTTTAGCGATGCGATCGACTGTACGTTATAAGAGGTTTTCGGTCCCCCCACTTCTAATCTTTTTGCTCCTTTTCGCCCCATGCGCTCTCGTATTAGTATCGCGCTTGGTTCACGCTTCTCCCGCTTGGCTAAAAGGAAACGGAAACAGCTGCTACGCAGGCTAGATTTGAAAAGTTGTACGCATACCAGTATTAGTTTGTTAAAAAATATACATGGTTCAAATGTATGTCTTTTAGTTGAATTATTTTTGCAATCTATCACATATAGAGCTGTTGTTATAAAGGGGATAATGGTTGAATTTTTGCGCCGGAAAGAGTACCTAATTTGGAAAACAAACAAGAGATGAGAAACTGTGGTATTACACACATCAAGCTAGAATGCAATGCATAGAGGGCGATAGGAGGCTATTTTGTTGTCCAGCGATACTTATACTATTGGGCTATAAACTTCACAACTTAACTGTCAATCACTTGTTTTAAAAAAATCAATGTTAAAATATTGATTTTTTTTAAGTTCCCTAAAACTGGCAAATCTCCTCTCCTATCTTCTTTCTTTCAAACATTCTAAAAATCAAGTATGGAAAAATCTAAAAGACCTGTGGGATCTTGAATTACAAAGCTATGATGTTATTTCATGTCATTGCGCAAACACATAGGATTTTTTTGTAGCCTTCCACGATCCCCCCCCCCTCCCCACTCCACTTACTTACGACTTTCTTGTGATTAGTATACATCTATTTTTTCATGTTCGTTTTAACAAATCCCATCACCCAAGACAGGCTCTTGAGCTCAGAGTATTGAACCGAGATGTGCAAGTATCGGACGGCAAATAATGACAGACCTCGAGATTCATGGTTAAGAAAAAAAAACAAGAGGTAATGACGCAACTGTTCAGTTATTTTGGAAATGGTAAACGCATTTACGAGAAACGATGCCAGTTTTGTAAGACAATCTGGTGCTCGGAGGTGAAGAGATTGATCAGGACTTGAATAGACTGATTGCAGGTAGGTATGACTTTTGGGCTTATTAAGTAGCCCCAATTTTTTGACATCAGGGGACAGTTTTTTGTTTTGTTTGTTTGTTTGTTTGTTTGTTGATATATATTTTTGGAAGGAAGGAATATCTGCTGGTTATCTAAGTATAATTTCCAAAATACGATTTATAAAAAATAAAAGAAAGAAAAACGTACGGCAATTTAAATTATGGCAGTTATAACATGTTTATGAATAGGTGAGGAGAAAATTTTTCGGGACCTTATTCAATCGTCCCTTTCGCCACTTGACAGCGCCGTCTAATACAGGTTTGACTGTAATGAAATTTACACAGAGATAATCGGAATCTACGTGGTCAGCAGGATCAACAAAAAAAAATTCAAACCAATTGTTGGACGCCATGAGGCAGTGCATTAAGGCGGGTTTTGAGGGGCACTTCAAGAAAGCGGCAAGCTGCAGTGATTCCAAAACTAGCTGAACAGGCGCCGAAAAAGAACTGTTGGTTGCGATAATTGATGCAGACATCTAAATTAGCCCAAGATCAAGAGAGCCAAAATCTAACAAGTGCACATTTAAGAAATATGGCTCTCGAAAAATTGGATAATAAAACTAAGCAATACACAGGGCTATATTTCTGGCAGCTGTCCCGGATCGAGATTTTCATTTCGCGAAACAAAAAAACCTATAACGATATCATGGTAACGTGGAATTACCGTTCAACATACTGGACTAAGCATGATCCATTTAGTTCAGGAACAAATCTTTTTCTCTAGATGAAAAAAAAAAACGTTTATTCCAACGAGCCAACGCGGCAAAAAGTTTTTTATATACGTCACACCGAAATGAAACTCGCACTGATGAGAAAACGCTTGCAAACTGAAACCCTAAGTTGTTGTTTAGTTGTTTGTCTGTCAGTTGTTTTTGTATTTTAAGCTCGGAAAAGCTGTCTTTTATAATATTTTTCTTTATGGAGTATTCCCCTCTAACTCGGATTAAGTGCAAGAGTTGGTCGGTTGCAACAGACGGCTATACCTCGATATTGACGGCAATAGGTCATCGAGGCAGAATTGTTGTCCCTTTTTTATCTCGTGGTTGCGATAGCAACCAAGAGATTATGTGAACACATTAGTGCATTCCTGTGGTTATTTTCGTGAGCAGTCGTGTAGATTCGGTGTTGTTCGTGCGATGTTCGGTATTACGGACCGTACGATATGAAGAAGAGAACGCCAACGTCGACTTTGATCAGGGGAAATCCCGCACTACGCACGCGCACTACTGTTAGCCTCGCTTTGGTGACGTTCTGCCTCCTCGGCCCGGCATTTGACGTCCTGCAAGAACGTGAAGTTTTTTTGCGAGCAAAATGTCACGGTAAATGCATTTCTTGCTAAGTTTTGGCCTTACATGATTATTTAAAGCTAGAATATCATTTTTACCAGGTTCGTATTTGCTTAAATTTAACAGGCAGTCAATGAAGTGGACGTTTGATCACAATGTTTTTTTCGTTCGCGAAATACTTCACAAGGAGCCATGGCTTTGCAAGTATGGTTCAACAGAGAGAGGAGAAGCGTGGTCAAAGATTGCTAACAGTTTGAATGCCATGAAAGAACCAAGCTTCAAAGTCACTCAGAGATCAGTTAGAGATCGGTACACACACATGGAAAGAAACCACAAGACCAAAGTTGCACAAGAGGAGAGAGCGAGTGGAATCACTCCAGAAGAAACTGAAGTTGATCGGGCGATGGAAGAAATAATCCAGCTTTTCGAAGAATATGACCGGGAAAACGAGAAATTGTCTGACAAAAAGGAGAAGAAAGCCGAAGAAGATGTGGCTAAAGCGGAAGAAACGAGAAGGGAATCACTGGAGACCTTTAAGGAGACGAAAAAGAGGAAGGAGAGTGAGAGTAAACAGAGTGAAATCCCGCCTAAAAAGAGACGAGCAAGTGGCTCGGACATAATGAACTACTTGAAAGAGATGGGTGAAGCGGAAGGTAAAAGGCGAGTAGAAGAGATGGCTATGAGGCAACAGGAAGTGGAGAAACAGAGTGAGTTACAAAGAGAAGAAATGAAGTTGAGGAAGCAAGAGATGGAAGACAAACGAAATCAAAATGAAGCCATGCAGCAGTCTATGATGATGCAGCAGCAACAGCTACAGTTGTTGATTCAACAACAGCAGCAGCAGCATGTTATGATGGCCTTTCTGGAAAAAGCTTTTAATGCCAAGAAGTAATGCTTCGTGAGTTTATTGCGCATGTTCAAAGTTATAAGACATGTTTGTTTGTTGGCCACAATAGTTTATGAAATGTTTCACATTTGGCCCCAATAGTTTATTAATTTTTTTTACATTGGCTATAATACAGTAGTGTTATGTTTTATAACGGCCACAATAGATTTATATGTTTTGATAATGGCCACAATTTATAAGAAAATTGACACAAATCACAAAAGTTTATGATATGTTCCTACTATATTGGCCACAATAGTTAATATTTATATTGGCCACAATAATTTATATGAATTTTTTTATATTGGACACAGCATTTTTCAATCTTATGTATGCCAATGTTCCCATTAAATGTTAGAGAATGAACATTCAACTGTGTTTTTCTGTTGAGGGGTGTGGATGGGTGAGGGGTGTGGATGGGTGAGGGGTGTGGAATTAGTAGGGTGGGTGTGAAGGGAAAGTTCAGTTTTTCAGATGAAAAACCATAATGGTATCTTGGAAACTGTTACCTCTTATTCTGTTAAAAATTAAAAGTTGTCTGTTCAATGGGATTTTTCGGAAAAGCCACAAGTGCCTCATTTCTGTATACAAAAAAGAGACCAAATCTCCCGGCTCTGTCTTTCCTCTCAATCCTTCATTCAGGAATCAAATGATGTTTCAAAGGATGCTGTTTCTCCCAAGGCTATAATGCCTGTATGTTCTGCTAGCAATTTTTATGCCATATTGGGGCTATGTTAATAGTTTGAATTACCGAGAAAAGCTGTGAGAACTATTCTCATTCAGTGATTATTTCCCAGATAGGGATGAAGCATTCCTGGACAACAAAGGGGGAATCAGAAGGCAAAATATAATGAATTTTTATTATCCAAAGTTAACCATATTAATTCAAAGTCAAGCATAGTTTAAATTGTAATGCCCAACAGCCTGTCTGAACTGCAAGCAAATGGTACCTGTTTGTTTACTATGCTCATAGGACTTACCAAAAAAGCATTAATTCTCAAAACAGTGCAAAATAAGAACTTATTGTTAATAAATTTACCTGCTCTTTAGTTAATTATAATATAATAATTTTCCCAGACATATCATAAAAACTTGTGAGGAGCACCCCACTCCTTCATTGCTATCCCTACTAACCTGAAAACTAGCATCATGCGTGAGTAATCTCTGCCCAAATTTAGCTTCCCTCAGTTAATTTGATATTTTTTTAAGCAAGTTATTCTAATGCAAGTGGAACAAAAAAGGACTGGGCCATGTAGCAGCTTTCATAAAGTCTCAGTGAATGTCTTGCTACCCTACCATTGTTAAAAGACTTTTTGAAGTTGTGTAAACTTCATCTTTGAAATTAAGAGGAAAACTTGTTGATGGTAGGGGATAAAACATTTAGTTTTTTGGGGGGTGGGAGGGGCAGTAGGTGCTTGGGCTATAACCAAAAAAAAACATCCTGCACAACAAAAGCAGAGAAAAAATTCATGCACAGCAAGGCAAAGGCAAGCTAAAGCTTAAAAGCCTTGAGCTTTCGAGCTCAGAAAAATTGGCTTAACGCCGCCCACCCCTCCAACCCCCTAAAAATTATCTATATACATAACAAAATGGTGAATCCCTAGTGATCGTTTTAAGGTCGTTATGTAACGTTCTTCATTTCACTGAAAGTACTCCTGGACAGTTGGGGGGGAAATCTCGAAAAACTGTGAAGTAGTGGAACCATACAAACAAGCCCGGGCATTGTGCATTAGAGCACATGCAATATACATTTTGCCAACGGCACTTAAACATATCTTTAAATTTTTCTTGAAGTCCAAGAATTTAAAATAGTTTACGACATCGCCAAAAATTTATTTTACTGAAACTCTCACTTCACTCATTGACTTGTTCCAAGCCTTTTGAAGGTCTGTTAACCAAGCGCCGCGAAATGGACCCTGAAGTTGCGGTCGGAGGGGGTACGCTGGGTCACCATAAACACATAAGATGTCTCCGCGAGGGTTGAATGAAAGACGTTGAAGCTGGTTCAAAACTCGTGATTGTGCCAACATTGAGGTGTCGTGCCTTTTTCCTTCCACAGGACCATGAAGGTTAGCAATAAGGCCGTTTGGTGTCGCGATAGATTGAAATTTAATTGAATGCACCTTCTTATGACCGTTGTACAGTACACGTTGGTTTCTACCTGGGCGAGAGATAGGTCTTACAGTTCCGTCAATAAAACCCCAACAGTTTTGGAGAGCTGCTCCCTTCTCGTTGATGACTTCTGTGAATGTTTGCAAATGTGGACGACTTAACCATGGCTGATCCAAATCCATTAGCAAATGTCTCCAACTAGTGTAAATGAATGCATCTCTGCGTTGGAAATCATGCAAAGTTGTGGCTCGGGTCTTGCGAATCTTGGTATCAAATCTACATACCTGCACGGGTAAGCAAACCGCTTTAGAAATATGCAAAATGCCTCTGTTCTGTCCACGTTGACGCCGTTGTAGCAAACAATTCGGTCAGGAAGGTTCAAAAATTTCGCTCAGTTCGTATATATCGTTTCTGTAAAACCTGAACTCGGTCTTGCATTCATCATCTGTCATCTGGTCCAGATCGAATGGTTCGTATCTCCAGTACGGAATATCAGGATTTTTGGAGTATTAATGTCATATAACAGCATACATTCCTTAACATCGATTAAATTCACAGCATAGGCTATCAAAATGGTGTCTCTAACTTTTGGTATTTTTTGGCAACAGCTCCCCTGAACAAACCTGGCAAATATAAAGACACAAAGACTCACAAAGGCCGGCGAAGTTTTCAAGACAGGGGGGGATAGAAGCGAGGCCTGGGACCGAGAAACGATGTTCTCACAACTTGCAAAGCGGTCCAGTCAAAACGTGGACAGCGGTGTTTGTCATAGTAAATATTTCCGATCGACGATCAACTTATTCGAAATAGTTTGCAAAATTTATGTGTGTTTTGTCGGGGGAAAGTAAGCGATGAACGGCTAATCTCGCATGGAACTTACTGTTCGTTTCGTACAAGAGATATTCGATGGAAGCGACATCGATGAAGACGCTTCTGTTTTCGCACTGTCTTGTTTGTTGCGGTGGCGAGTGGATCAGCTGCGAGATGTACGGCAGTCACGTTTCGCTTGTTTATGCTTGGAGACCAGGTTTGCGACAAACGTTTCAAAGTTGAATGCTAGAATTAGATAATTCAACGTAAATAAACTTCTCACCAAGAGAAATCGCTTGAACTATTCAGGATTTTACTTCTTGTACTCCGCGACGTAATTTTGGTCTTTGTCTATCGCTGAACTGATGCATGTGATAAATAAAAATACTGTCAATGTTTCTTTTTACATCTCATTCTGTAACGAATTGCTAGCATGAGATGAGACAGTTATGGCTGTACTCGGTTTGCATGTTTTCCTCCAGCGTGGTCTAAATAAATTGCAACGGGAAATGGGCCACAAAACATCGATGGAAATAAATTCAATCAAAACCGCTATAACCTAATGCAAGGTAATGCATGGAAACAATACCTACGCACAAAATACGACTTTTATTATCAATAATCCAGTTATGTTTTAACAAGATCATTTCACAGTTCAGTACTTTGAACCCGACCCCAGTTTATAACCCAGCTTCAGAAATTCTATCTGATTCTATACAGTTCGAGAGTAAACTTTTGTCTTCATCAGAGGCAAAATGCACGAAAACATGATAAAAGTGTAAAATACGATCAATTCGTCAATTACCTAAACGAAGGGACAAAACCGAATCCGCCGCCTTTGGTCGCCATAATTTTTTCCCTTCAGCGTCCGAGTTCCGTTGGAACATGCGACATCTGCGCACGCGTAGGAGGCATATCCGCTGACTAGAACCTCGCAGATTGCTTTGCAAGTTGTGAGAACATCGTTTGGATTTCATTTAAGAGAATGTATGGGAAGTTGCTTCCCCCCCCCCCTGTTTTCAAGACCTTTTCGTAATGTAAACTTTTGGCGGGAACGCCGACGGCTACCGACGGTCTCGACCCAGTCCCTTTACGTCGACGTCGACGTCCCCGTTGTCGTATCGTAAGGTCCCTATTCCTAAGACAGCAACTTTGCTGTGTTCTCAGGCTTGTTCGGAGATATTTTCGTTATTTCTAGGCGGTGATGTATCAGATAACTGGGTCATGATGGCATTCCTGCTGACTTGTGTCGTTCGTCAGTTAGTTCACGCGGAGTAATATTTTTAGATTGATGAACTAGTACGTGTAAAAGGTGGAGTTTTATGCTCTGCTCTTAAGTTGATTTGGGTATGGTTAACCAGAGAAGTAAACAATGTGATGATAATAAGGCTTTTAATGTATTTAAAGTGGGTATGGATTAGAGAAAATAATTTGTTCTACTTGTGTTTGTTAACATTCGATGTCCGTTTGTATGGTGCAAGGCCTGAACTTGCTGACGTGTGCTTTTGCGTTTTCTTGGCCATAAGCGATTGTTATTTAAGAGGTACATTCAAAGGATTGTTTTTTAAACAAGCGAAGAAGTAATACGAAGACGTTTTGAAGTGTGGTAATTAAACATTATCTACGGGAGAGTGTATCGTTTATGGAATGGACACTTGGAGACATTCTTCAGCTAATAACAATGGCATTGGAAGTATTTCCAAATCATGTTGTTGTGAAGGAAGAAGACTAACAAGAGGTATCCCTTCCTGTTTATTTCGCGATAGGTTAGAAACGTGCTATTGCTAAGGGAAGAGTTCACAAAGAACAAATTACGACACTCAATGCAATTTCGTCCTCAGAGCCCGTGCGCTTTAGGGTCAGGGGAGATGAAACGCCACGGGCTCTGGGATAATCAAAAACCGGATGCCACTTTTGCGGCTTCCGGTTGTAAGGTGCATGCGCGACGCTTTACGAACTAAGCATGCGTTATGGGTTGTGTAAAGAGAAAAACGGCGCGAAATATTACGACTTCCCCTTGGTTTTGGCGCCTTTGTCATTCACGAGAGACTCGCGTGAAAAATGAAATGCTCCTCGCTCACAGTCTCGCGAAAATGACCGGCTTCTGATAGATTTGTTTCACTTCGCGTTGAAAAATTCAGTTCAGAAAGGAGACCGGACCTCCAGTAAAAAGAACGCCAATATGAGGCACTGAAGACTGTTTTTGTTGAGGGTAAAGATACCATTTGTGTACAGCTACCAGCTGAATGTGGGAAACCTCTCAGCGACTAGCTGCCTCCATACATGTCCATACGTTTGTGAATGATGTGTGTGTGTGTTTTTTTGGCAACAGTGGTAAAGAGAAAATCCACTTTTTTGTTATAGTCGTAAATCCATTAAACTCTTTGATGGAAAAAACGGCCCTTTTACAAAATCGACAAATTTTCAGCGACATCTTGAAAGAAAGCGATAGTTATGGACGAGGTTCATTTATTCATAGTATGTAAAACCTTTTTGTGTTCTATAAACTTACCAATTTGAAAAGTCGGTTTATGACAAAATAAGGCATATACGGTACGCGTAAAAATCAACTAAAGTTCACATACAGAGAGCGACTGCTTATTTAATTAAGTAAGACACAGAGCAAATCAACAACAGTAGGTTTTGTACGGAAAGCTTTTGCTTACCGAAATACCAAAACATTGCATGGAATAAACACAACAAAATGACATACGCATAATTTATTAACGAGTATCACAGGTCTTTCAGTAAAACTCACTCAATCAAGGCAAAATGAACAGCCACTACAGCTAGAAACATTGAATATCTATCACAAAGATGGATAATTTCTTACAAAGACAGTCAAAGTGTATAGTGAAAGCAAAGACCTTTTACCTACACTTGAAGAAGTTTATCAGTCCTGCCAGCAGCAAACTTTCAAAACTTACAAATACGATGTCTTGCAAAAATAAAAGGGACCGCTGTTGTGGTTGTTTTTGTCATTCCGTCCCGCCGCTGCACTTGTTTTTGTGCCACGCAATTCAAGAAGCCAATCCACGTAGAATAGGCCGGCTATTTCCCTTGTTTCACAATTCACTTTTCAGCTACGGTGAGATTACTTGCTCCAGTTCAGCAAAATAAGCTTAAATTCTGACTTCTGTTCGATCAAGCTCGCACATAGCTCCGCGGAGTGAACGGATTTTCAATACAGTCGCCTATTTCAACCTCTACGATTGTACTGGAGAGACTGCCAGCTTCCATTCCTTTACACAATGTTGAGAACAATTTTCGAGCCACTATTGACTATGAACCGTACTTTAGAGCCGGAAATTAGAAGGATTATTCCAAAAATTGTTCTCCTTCGACCGTCGTTTATCTTGAAGGATGTATTCATTCAGTTTTGTCAAGAACTAAACTGCTGCAACATATCATAAGGTTTTGGCGCCTTTTTCGTTTTAATAATGTGATCGACATTTATTCTCTTTTTGCGTTTTCTCTTACATGAATGTGAATTTTACTGCATTTCAATTGTTTGGGGGTTTGCATCGCCCATTTTCTGATTTCGATTCTTTCCCATTGTCCGTCTCTGACGTGATCGAAAACGTCCAGAAAGAATATAGCAAGACATGTTCATTTCCCGCTTTGCAACTTCCCTACTCGTAGTAGCCTGACTCTCAGAAGTTCGAGGTCGTTCGCGGCCGACCCCTTCGCTTCTCTGCCTCTCCCAGGGAGAGAAGCGAAGGGGCCGGCCGCGAACGACCTCGGACGTCTGAGAATCAGGCTATACTCGTAGACGCCCGGTAAAATATAGTAGCCAATCAGATTTCAATTCGCCAGCATTCTGACATTGATTATTCCAGAGGTCTTGCATGCTGACCAAAAGGAATGAGGCCTCTGGGAACGAGATTGCACTCAACAGCTCAAGGGAGCATAAACTTCACAGTGGTCAACGCCCAAAAAACAACCTGACTTCCGGTTTTTCAGAGTCTTGCGGTTTGAATCAGTTCAGACTTTTAGGGCCCGTCTAAACTAGGAAACATTGTTGCGGGAACATTGCTGCAGATGCAAATGTTTCCCAGTTTAGCCGCGCGAGAAACATATGTTGCGGAAGCAAATTTTGCGACTTGGAAGCAAGGAAACATTTTTGCTTCACAGACGCAAATTTTGCTGCCGAAACGTATGTTTTCCAGTTTAGCCACCCAAGGAAACATGTCTGGAAACAATGTTTTCTAGTTTAGCCAGACCCCTTACGAGCGCGAAGTTCGTATGAAAACGATACAGTAAAATGTTTCGATAAACCAAATTTCGCGACGATAAAACCTGTGGATGCCAGTTACTTCATTCTGAACACATGCTCAAAGTAAAAAATGCTTAAGTTTTCAGAAATGACGTTAAGTTTTGCGGTTTAAGTAAAACTTTCAACATTTGTCTGTATTTTCTTTTTAAAATTATGGCGGGAACTGCGCACGCGTCGTGCGCTTGACCGCTGTGAAAGCATAAACAGGATCAATTGGTAGCATAATACATTCTAACACCACGTAACGATTATACTAAGGCAGAAATCTTACTCTGGTGACAATTTAGTGTGATCATTTGGTGTTAAATATCTGAGGGTTAACCCGGAGAGGTTTATAGAATTCCATTCAGACAATTCTTAGGTAAATCATCTTAACAGAATGTCACTAGATGGTACATGGGCCGACGATGTGATAATTCAAGCAATTGCAGATTCTTTAAATTTACCAATTCGTATAGTAGAATCAAATGAATTGTTTGCTCCATTGACGGATACAGAGCCTGTTGTTTCACGACAAGAACCTAGCCCTAATTTTTTTCTAGGCCATTGGTGAAATTCCGGCATTATGTATCTTTTATATATGCCTCTTGAAAATTTGGGGGAAACAGTAGGTTTAAATTCAAGATTGAGTGGTAAACCAAACGATCCATTAATTGTCAGCCAAAGGTTACGAGAAAGAGGGACTTAATGAACATATTTAGGTGAATGGAGAAAATTTATATGAGAAAAAGTAGCGAGAAAACACAACAAAAGAGAAAGGATGTTACTGAATTAGATTATCATCAAATTTCAGCGTTGATTGAAAGTTTCTTTGATAAGATTAAAATTGGCCCAGAATATATATGTACGTTATGGTATAGATCATCATTTAGTTTGTGTAGTAAATCTTCTTTTAACAAATGTTCAAAGGATAATATTAGTTGTTGTGTTAAACCGGGGTAAACAAGGTCGACAATAAGGAGTGGATTTACACAACATGTGATCTGAAGTTTTGAAAGCTGATAAACTACCAGGCTTTTTCAATGCAAATAAAATGGTGTTCCCTGAAAAACCGCAATGTTTAAATTTAATGCCACTGGAAGAGAGACTTATTTCATCACATATTCTTTTTATGGTTCATAAATTTGTCGCAATTTATGGCGAGCGGATTACGAATTTCTGGCGTGTGATCGCACGGTGTTCGCTTAGGGCGGTAGAGGTGTTAGCAGGTGCTAACAACAAAAAAAATCACGACCACTGAATGAAAAAACAAAATTTACTTGTGACAAAGATACTAAAAAGAAAAAGGAAGTTATAGAATCAATTAATTAAGCATCACAACCATGAGATCTCTAGTCTGTGGGATGGTTATTTAACCCTATTAACAGACCGGGCTTTTTTGGTCTTCTGGAACAGGGGGTTACGGATTCCGCCCCACCTCCTTATCTCTGAGAATATTAAGGCTATGACAACGAAACTTAAAGGACATGTAGTAGGTCCAAAGACATTTCCTTTGAGGTCCGCAACATCAGCTGATGATTTCATATGACGTCAGAACAATGACATGTTTTCAATCGACGGCCATCTTGGATCCGCCATCTTGGATTCCTTGATTTTTCCAAAACCTTCAAAAAGCACCAAAATTGATCAAGAAGTAATCAAAATCAATAAATTAACACGAAAATGATCTAAAAATGCAAACTTTACTCCAAAGAAGTTATAAATTTTCATGAACGAGGTTAATTTAAAATTATGAAAAAAACCGGTTGTCAAAAAGTGGGTGCCATGGTAACGTCAAACTCGCTAGACAAGAACTTGCTATCCCAAATTGTTTCCAGATAAATGTTAGGAATAGTCAGCAAGTTTGGTGGCTTTAGCTCGCTCATTAAAAAGTTATAAGCGTTCAAAGGGCAGAATCCCCCCCCCCGTCTGAATAGGGTTATAGTTCCTTCCAAGAAAGATCTGATTTTGTTAGTCGATCAGGTTTCCTTCAAAAACTAAATTGTCCGAGTTTACTGTTGTTTAGCTTTTCCCCGTCGTACCCAACAGTCTTATTAAAGTTCCGTTTTAAAGTGGCCTAGACGCGTGTCCAAGTTCTAAAAGAAGCTTTCATCGTGTTTTGCGTTTGACCCCGCTTCTTTCCTATCTTGGGTTTCTTTAACGAAAGGCTTTGCCTGTAAGCCACCCCTCAGGGGTAGGGAAAGAAAACAATGTATGCTTTCAGCTAGTAAACTGGATATAATGCTCTGTTTTTGTAGAGGAGATGTTAGACATCTAACATTAGACATGACTTTATTGATGCGACACTTTAAGTTTTACCTTAAAATTTTACGTTCAAGAATTGTTTACATTAATTTTTATAAGTTTATATAACTCGGCTATAAACTATAAATTCAAAACAACGTAATAATAAATGTATTTTTGTGGTCTTAACATAACTTTTACAAGGTGAGCCGTGAAAGGTTGACCGTTTTTTCTTCCACTTAAGAAAAGGCCGTTGAGTTAATTAAACAAAGCTACAATAAAATAACAGTTATTCTGACTCTTAAATGATGCTTTGTATCTCTGTTCTAAGGCGCGTCCAGCTAACCGGTTGTGATGAGGGACTTGGGAGGTCCGAGAATGTTTTTTGGGTGGGAGGGGGGGGGGGTTCATTTGATACCGAGATGAACGAAAGGAAGAATCACCCAGTTATGTCAAGACAGTTAGGAAATATGTCAAATTTGAAGCCATTGTTTATCATCTTGTGGCATAATGAGGAGGGTTTCATACAGGAGATTTATGCCGATAGCAACTCCGAATAAATCCAGATGATAAATTTCATAGTGCGTGACAGTTTTACGTGTATTTCCAGCCTTTTCAGAAGACACAAATATAAAAATTTCCTGGGGGGTATGCCCCCGGTCCTCCCTATAGGTGGATTGAGATCACGCGTTTCAGCTTTGCCCTTCTCATGCATTTTGGCTTCTGTAGGCGCACTCCAGGCATATGCCACTGCAAACATGCTGGATCAAGTGCAAACATGATGCAAAAAAAATAAGTGTTTTTTGATTCCAGCTCATGTCAAAAACTTGCCGTTAAATATGAACCTGCGAAATTCGTGAATTATAAACTGAAAAAAGAAAGTATTTACTGGTTGAATTTGACGGTTGGTTTGGTTTACTTTACATGTCTGGCTAGATTTTCCTGCACTGCTTTTCACGCCATGTCTCACTGACATGTCTTGACCTTTCTCTTTGTAATCCTCTATGTGTTCACGGTAAACAAATTTCTGTGTATAATTTGAGGACGTGATCAGACGAGAAATCACAGTTACTATTTTAGGAAACATGACAGCCCGTGCTCATCACGTGTTACATTGTCAGCAAAGGCGATCCTTTTCCTAGAACTCAGTCGGCTCATTTCTGTCGTGCAACAATCACAGTGGCAACAATGTCTGCTTGGAAGACAACTTGCATCACTTTAGTTGTTCTTGCAACAAGCCAGTTTGTGTCAGGCCATAAAGTACCTCGAGAGAACAGCTGCAAGAAAGCCTTAGGCAAATTGCAAACTCTTCCGCTTTCTCTCATAAAAGCGATTTGCGCAAATCCAAGGTGCGCTACGAGGTATGCTTCGACGATGGCGACGTGATATACTACTGCCCAGGAGATGAAATATGCTGTACACCTGGGGATCCAACGAGCAAATGTTGCCCTGCAGACTATCCACTGTGCGTACCCAAGGGAAATCCTGAATTTTGCTGCCCGGAGGGATATCCAAAACTATGCGGAGAATATTGTTGTAGGGCCGACAGCTTTTGCTGCAACGAAGAAAATTGCTGCGAAAATGAAGCCGAGTGTTGTGGGGAGCAGTGCTGCGAAGCGGATAGCTTTTGCTGTAATGGAGAAAACTGCTGCCAGGCCGAAGAAACATGCTGTGGTGAACAGTGTTGCGAGGCCGGTTTGTTTTGTTGCAACAGTGAAAGATGTTGCCTGAACGAAGCTGCATGTTGTGGAGATGGGTGTTGTACTGACGATGCTCCTTGCTGCAAAGAGAATAACACCGAAGCATGCTGCAGCAAAACTACTATGGGCTGTTGTGACGGATACGGATGCGTTTCTCCCTGCGAATCCCAGTTCGATGCCATTGGATGCCAGCTGTCGAGCTTTTCCCTTGATGCCAAACAGTCGGAAGAATCGGTAGGAAAGCCTCCAACATTGCTGGAAAGTCTTTATCGAATACTGCGACCTGACGAGAATCCAGATGGAATTGTTGCAAAAAATCCTAGTGCCCAAAGAACTGTTCTTTCCCATGTTAACTGCGGCAGTCGGCCTTCTTACACTTCCCAGTTTATATCAACAACAGCCTCCTTGGACGTCGCCAAATATTACAAGGAAAAAGGAGAGGAAAAAGGCCTGACTGGCTTGAGAATTTGCACGTTTCATGTAAATAAATTACCTCAGAGTTGCCAGACTGTGGATCTGACCACCGAGGAGAACCGAGACAAGTACTTGGGAAACGCTGTGTGTAAAAACTTTGCCAAGGCGTCACAGGAAGTCCTTCTTCAGTGTGATGTGCCAATTCCATGTACAGTTGTTGATCCCTCAGAGAAGGAAAAGAAGAAGTTTAAGGATACTCGGCTGGAACTTTAAGTTTTGTGTTTCCTCGTTCTTAGGAGTAACGATAAATTTGCATGAAAGATGTAGTTTTTTTAAATTCGAGTTTCATTATTGTACTCATTTATAATCAGAACTTGGCCAAGACTTTAACGGTGCACTTATTACTTTGTGTCACCAATTAGCACACATGCTAAAGTTTCTTGACACATTAATAAAGTTTATTACTTCTAGGTGAGAAGAAATCTAGACACTGGTAAATTGAGAAATGTTTGGAAGAAACACTTAAGGAGAATCAACTTTGGGTATCTAGATATCTCAAGAATATCTCTCTACTCAAATTGTGAAGATTAATCACTCCGATAGACATTATGTTTTACTTTCGCCTTCCCTTTGCCTTTTAAGCAAAAAAACAAACAAACAAACAAACAAATACAACAAAACAAAACAAAGTAAATTATTACTTCTGTATTACATGACACTCATCATGTGAAAGTGAATATTGTTTTGTTCTTTAAAGTAAATGTTCTTCTGATAACAACATCACGTGTTGAGGCAAGTCCTTTTTTAAGCTCTTTTCTCTCTTTTCTCTCAATCATTTCTCTTGATCAGCTTTCCAATTCCTATCATCAATTATTTATTCTAGTAAATTCTCTTGCTGTGTTCGCTTAATAGCAAAAATTTAAGACAAGGTACAGTCTTTATTTAATTAAAAGGGCTGTTAAGATCTCTTGAGCCCTCCGTCTATCTGGTGTAATGCTATACAACTGTACTCTAAAAGTTTTTCGTAACGCAAATCAAACTTCCGGCCTTTTGTATGTTTGCTAATTTTTTTCTTTTTAATTTTAGTTTGTTTTTTACTTTCTATTATACGATTGCATATTTTTGACAGAGTCTTAATCAAACCGGACGAAACTGCCGTGACTTAACTTGCTTATGTATTACCAAATCTTTACCTATACTGTATTTTATAGATAGCTTTAACTATTACAGATAGATTTAACTTTTAGCATGTAGTTTTTATCAATGAAGAGCCTTTCTTAGTGGATACTCTAATAATAAACCATAATTATTATTATTATTATTATTGTTATTATTATTATTCTTACAAAAAAAAGAGTGAAAAAATTTTATTATTACACAATTGCTAACTATTAACATAATCTAATGAAAAACCGGGGTGTTTATAAGAACTTTCTTCGAATTGGCCCGATTTTCGATTCGATGCAAAATTAACAGATGCTAAGTATTCCAACTGAAAGTGCTACTACAATTTATGTTACCAAGCATATTCTCAATGTCCAAGCTCAAGAGTCAAATAAGGCCTGGTTCTTTATTCTTTGTGATATTTTCTGACAATATTTAACACCGGAGTGTAATAAGAGAAAGACAAGGTCTTATTGCGCTCAGGTAAACGCCGAACGGTAAACCTTCAAAATCCGCCAATATTCACCAAAATTTGCCATTTACGGCTACAAGGATGACAAACCACAACAATTGAAGTAAGTTTACGTTTATTTTGAAGAAAAATATCAACATTACCCCCGATATTTTGCTTTAAATACGAAGCTCGTAATATTCCCATACAAATCCTTCAAATTTAAAACAGATTGGCTGGGCATCCTGTGCAAACTCTTCGAGAAAATGTGTGCTGAAACTGATCAGGACCGGCGACACGGACTAGAAGTGCTTTGACAAAATGATTTTGTTATAGAAGCAACGAGAGGCGACAAAAAATACACGATCATCAAAATACTTTTGCCAGAAATATATCTTTCCAACGGACGGTGACTGGACAGGTTGGCTCAAAATTATTTCCTCTCTCTACCATTATCTTTACTCTTGATGTACCAGTAATTATTATTAACATGAAATTACTTTTCCAAGTATGATCAAAATTATATATAGATTACACAAGAGAAATATATGAAATTATTTCGCAAAATAGGTTTCAGTTCCCCAAACAACTTGCATATTTGTGTATGAGCAGTAAAAAGAATTTAAATTTTAAGTTTAGGACGTTCCCGAAAAATATTTAAAAGAAATAATTCATATTGGGTCAGTAAGAATTTATAAAAGCTTATGTTTTCCGTTATGGATATTGACCTTGTTAATAGTTTTAAAAAAATAATATTCAGATGGATCAGAAAGGACAATTCCTGTTCACAATTTGGTTTGGAAATGCACTTACAAGTACTGCTCTGCCTAGCAATTACCACTTTAAAATGTGTAGCGGGAATAGGTACAAACATGCATGTATTTGATGTGAAACAAAAATTACTGCTTGACATTCCTTGATTATTGATATCAATTTCATGCTACATACAGTGACCAGCATCACAGGTCTCCTTGCAGTGCACAAGCAAGCACCAAAATCATGGGAGTTGAGCTCCTGATCACCTTCAGCATGATTTGTCTATGTGAAAGTTTACTTACTTCTTAAGGTTTCACGTGCTATAATCTACATTCACCCTTTCCCTTGATTTAGGCTACTCTTGCTTTCCATACCAATTGACCTCCCTAACTGGCCCCAATGTAAACCTGCAAATTCTCCTTACTGGTCTTCATACATTTCTTGTAGTATTAGTGGAGAGAACTTCTTTCTACTGAAATTAACACTATTCATGTTTGGTGATCAGTTCCTTAACTCTGATGACCTAATTAAAGCATTGCTATTGTAGGGAGATGCACTGGAAAAGTTGAACATTTACATAGTATGTAAAAAACATGTAAATAACATGTAAATCGTCAAAAAGATACTGTAAATGGTAATTTCCATACTTTTTACCCATTTACATGTTTTGAGATATTCCTGTAAAAAACATGTAAATATTTTAAGTGAAACATGTAAATTATGAAGACGATCCTGTAAATTTCTCAAACCAAGGGACATAAACCATGTAAATAGCATGTAAATCGACTAAAGGTTACCTGTAAATAACATGTAAATGGTTTTAAGGAGCCTGTAAATTTCATGCAAATCGAATGAAGGAGCCTATAAATATCATGTAAATCGAATAAAGGAGCCTGTAAATATCATGTAAATCGAATAAAGGAGCCTGTAAATACCATGTAAATCGAATAAAGGGGCCTGTAAATTTTCATGTAAATCTAATAAAGGAGCCTGTAAATTTTCATATAAATCAAATAAAGGAGCCTGTAAATACCATGTAAATCGAATAAAGGAGCCCGTAAATTTTCATGTAAATCAAATAAAGGAGCCTGTAAATACCATGTAAATCGAATAAAGGAGCCTGTAAATCGAATAAAGGAGCCTGTAAATATCATGTAAATCAAATTAAGGAGCCTGTAAATTTTCATGTAAATCGAATAAAGGAGCCTGTAAATACCATATAAATCGAATAAAGGAACCTGTAAATCGAATAAAGGAGCCTGTAAATTTTCATGTAAATCAAATAAAGGAGCCTGTAAATACCATGTAAATCGAATAAAGGAGCCTGTAAATATCATGTAAATCAAATTAAGGAGCCTGTAAATTTTCATGTAAATCGAATAAAGGAGCCTGTAAAAACCATGTAAATCGAATAAAGGAGCCTGTAAATTTTCACGTAAATCAAATAAAGGAGCCTGTAAATAACATGTAAATCGAATAAAGGAGCCTGTAAATCGAATAAAGGAGCCTGTAAATATCATGTAAATCACATTAAGGAGCCTGTAAATTTTCATGTAAATCGAATAAAGGAGCCTGTAAATACCATGTAAATCGAATAAAGGAGCCTGTAAATCGAATAAAGGAGCCTGTAAATTTTCATGTAAATCAAATAAAGGAGCCTGTAAATACCATGTAAATCGAATAAAGGAGCCTGTAAATACCATGTAAATCGAATAAAGGAGCCTGTAAATTTTCATGTAAATCAAATAAAGGAGCCTGTAAATACCAAGTAAATCGAATAAAGGAGCCTGTAAATCAAATAAAGGAGCCTGTAAATATCATGTAAATCAAATTAAGGAGCCTGTAAATTTTCATGTAAATAGAATAAAAGAGCCTGTAAAAACCATGTAAATCGAATAAAGGAGCCTGTAAATATCATGTAAGTCGAATAAAGGAGCCTGCAAATATCATGTAAATTGAAAAAGGACGACTACATTGTAGACCATGTAGTGAGATGACAGACAAAAAGCCTTTTCTATAATCTTTATTGTTGAAGAAACAACGTGTTGAACTATTCCACCATAGAAAACCTAAAAAGCAGACCTTCTCAGTAGGTTTGCATCAACACACTGGTCTACAACCACTACACTGTATGAATTCATAACAGGCATGGATACATGCCTTCAAAAAGGGCTTTTAAAATAGACATTTAAGAAAAGTAATGCAAAATAACGCAGGCACATTGGTTACACCAACAAGCACCAGCAGCATCACCTAAGCTAATGAATCTCCATCTGTGTGATTGATACCGCTTATGGGTATCAAAAAGTGACGACATTAAAAATACTCTGTAGTAATCCTTGTGATGCCCTTGGCTATTTATATTGCTTACGCCACTGCATGTTTTTGTTTTGGGATTCGCTTTGTATCTTGAGACCTGTGGAAATAACAAAAAAATGCAAACAGTAAGCAAGTAGTAAAAGGCACCTATGGTGTAATGATCTGAGTTTAACTTAAGAACACCTTTAGACATTTCGGTTCAAGTTTCATATAGCTCTTTCATTCCCTACCCTAGCTAAGAATGCAACATCTTTACTTTGACTAATATTTTGAAGATATAAGGGTGTATCCCCATGCATGTGCTATTCATCAGGTACATCTACATGTACCAACCACAGCCTGAGAAGATAATATGTATAATAACACTTAACTGAATTGAAAATAATGGAAGCGTTAAAAAGTGACCCCATATGAGGTTCTGGGCTATATGTGTATTGTTGGCAAATAACAATATTTTTATCACTACCTTGTAAGACATTGTACAGGATGAAAAGTAGCATAGACTCCTAACATGCATAGGAGTGTAACAATAGATCAAACTATCAATGCATTGCGATTGGAGTGTTCCGATAGCAACGCATTGATTGCAAAATTCAACTATCGATGACAATCGCGATAGTTTAGTTAATTATCGATAGTTAAGGCAGTTTTCAAATGATGTCCTGTAGTTCTTTTCCCTTCATTGAAAAATGCCTCTATTGTTCTCTGCTGTACGTTATGTCCATTGTTTTGAAACCAAGTAACAATATTACTTTGTTTTCATTAAAAAAGACTTCATTTGTCACCAGGGTCTTGTCTGTGTGCAAAATGGTGGTTCGAATATTATCTCTTCCCCACCCCCTTCTTGGAGAATTGACCGTCACTTTGTCAACAAACATGGCGGTCTCGAAGGCTCATATGGCCAGTCTTTTGAAATCGTACAAAACAATAAAGGAAAGGCAAGCACATGAGAGCACTTCGGGTCTATAAAAGAAAATAATGGTTCAGAGTTGCATGTACATGTAAATATAGTGGTAATACAACAAATCTGACCCACCATAAGTGACAAACATGTTGATAGGTTAATTTTTCTTAAGGGTGGTGCCTCCTAATTAATACAGATGTATTTTTTGCAAAGGTTATGACTATGGGGAAAAGGTGCATCTTAGCAAGGGTTATTGGAAGCCCTTGCTAAGATCTGCTGTTTCCACATACTCTTAAACCACACAAAAAATTTGGTATAAGGGGGCAAATTCCTTAAAAAACCTGAATGGTAATGCATCCATGACTACTGTCACGAATATACATTTCATAGTCTATCTCTATCTCATGCAATTGAAAGAGCGAATGTATTTGCTGTATGTAGTGTAGTTTGTTGAAGTTGTAGTCACTGTAGTAAGTGTAGTCATGTGTAGTCAGTGTAGTTGGTGTAGTCAGTGTCGTCGTGTGTAGTCGTGTGTAGTCAGTGTAGTCAGTGCAGTCGATGTAGTCAGTGTAGTCGGTGTGGCCGGTGTAGTCAGCGTAGTCCGTGTAGTCGGTGTAGTCAGTGTAGTCGGTGTAGTCGGCGTAGTCGGTGTAGTCAGCGTAGTCGGTGTAGTCGGTGTAGTCGGTGTAGTCAGCGTAGTCGGTGTAGTCAGCGTAGTCAGTGTCGTCGGTGTAGTCAGCGTAGCCAGTGTAGTCGGTGTAGCTGGTGTACTAGTCAGCGTGGTCAGAGTAGTCCGTTGGTGTAGTGGGTGTAGTCAGTGTAGTTGATGTAGTCAGTGTAGTCGGTGTGGCCAGTGTAGTCGGTGTAGTCAGCGTAGTCCGTGTAGTCGGTGTAGTCAGTGTAGTCGGTGTACTAGTCAGCGTAGTCAGGGTAGTCGGTGTAGTCAGTGTAGTCAGCGTAGTCGGTGTAGTCGGTGTAGTCAGCGTAGTCAGTGTCGTCGGTGTAGTCAGCGTAGCCAGTGTAGTCGGTGTAGTTGGTGTACTAGTCAGCGTGGTCAGAGTAGTCGGTGTAGTCAGTTGGTGTAGTGGGTGTAGTCAGTGTAGTTGATGTAGTCAGTGTAGTCGGTGTGGCCAGTGTAGTCGGTGTAGTCAGCGTAGTCCGTGTATTCGGTGTAGTCAGTGTAGTCGGTGTAGTCAGCGTAGTCAGTGTCGTCGGTGTAGTCAGCGTAGCCAGTGTAGTCGGTGTAGTTGGTGTACTAGTCAGCGTGGTCAGAGTAGTCGGTGTAGTCAGTTGGTGTAGTGGGTGTAGTCAGTGTAGTTGATGTAGTCAGTGTAGTCGGTGTGGCCAGTGTAGTCGGTGTAGTCAGCGTAGTCCGTGTATTCGGTGTAGTCAGTGTAGTCGGTGTAGTCAGTGTAGTCGGTGTACTAGTCAGCGTAGTCAGTGTAGTTGGTGTAGTCAGTGTAGCCGGTGTAGTCAGCGTAGTCGGTGTAGTCAGCGTAGTCAGTGTAGTTGATGTAGTCAGTGTAGTCGGTGTGACCAGTGTAGTCGGTGTAGTCAGCGTAGTCCGTGTATTCGGTGTAGTCAGTGTAGTCGGTGTAGTCAGCGTAGTCAGTGTAGTCGGTGTAGTTGGTGTACTAGTCAGCGTGGTCAGAGTAGTCGGTGTAGTCAGTTGGTGTAGTGGGTGTAGTCAGTGTAGTTGATGTAGTCAGTGTAGTCGGTGTGGCCAGTGTAGTCGGTGTAGTCAGCGTAGTCCGTGTATTCGGTGTAGTCAGCGTAATCGGTGTAGTCAGTGTAGTCGGTGTACTAGTCAGCGTAGTCAGTGTAGTTGGTGTAGTCAGTGTAGCCGGTGTAGTCAGCGTAGTCGGTGTAGTCAGCGTAGTCAGTGTAGTTGATGTAGTCAGTGTAGTCGGTGTGGCCAGTGTAGTCGGTGTAGTCAGCGTAGTCCGTGTATTCGGTGTAGTCAGTGTAGTCGGTGTACTAGTCAGCGTAGTCAGTGTAGTCGGTGTACTAGTCAGCGTAGTCAGTGTAGTCAGCGTAGTCAGGTGTAGTCGGTGTAGTCGGTGTAGTCAGCGTAGTCGGTGTAGTCGGTGTAGTCAGCGTAGTCCGTGTAGTCGGTGTAGTCAGCGTAGTCAGTGTAGTCGGTGTAGTCAGCGTAGCCGGTGTAGTCAGTGTAGTCGGTGTACTAGTCAGCGTAGTCAGAGTAGTCGGTGTAGTCAGCTGGTGTAGTGGGTGTAGTCAGTGTAGTGGGTGTAGTCAGTGTAGTGGGTGTAGTCAGTGTAGTCACGACAACACTGACCACCCCAACTACACTGACTAAATTAACTACATAGACTACAATGACTACACCTTTAACACCAACTATACTGACTACACCGACTACTCGAACTACAGTGACTACACTGACTACACCAACTACACCAACTATGCTCACTACACTGACTTCACCTACCTATATGGACAGCGATTAGATTTGTTATATTCGAGACGGTAGTCATGGATTTATTACCCTGAATATCCTGAGATGCGCAGAAGGTATGCGCAGTAACAAAACAAGACACCGTCCTTGAGAAGAATTGGAAGCCTTAACCAGAAAGATGTTAACTGGTGCCACTACTGTACTGCAAATTCACTATTCAGTTGTTCCTGTTTTGTCAAGAATAACAAGAATAACTGTCAAACCTCGACTGAATAAAGACAGCGAGAAGTGAGATGTTGTTTAATTTGTTAAGCTTTTCTTTTTGGCCTACTGCCATAACCAGTATATTACATTTGTAATAAATACACAAATGCAATTGTTTTGGATCATTAATATTAACATAAGGAGATTTAAGAAACACAAGAATGATTTCAACAGCTAAGAAAGTGCTCATATCTAAGCAGCTGAGATTCAAATACAGTTCTAGTGTAGCCCAACAAACTTTTTAACTTCACTTTGCAATTACATGTAATGTAATATGTACCTGCTGGCTGTGGTTGGTCCAAATTAAAGTAACTTAAGCTGGAAAGCCTATGGTATGGGGCATGTATGGGGGACACACACATATAATTTGTCATCTTCATCATCTCTTTTTCTCTATCAGTGCACTACATTACATGTAAAATACTATTAAATAATTTGTGACATGCCCCCACAAAAGGGGAATTCTCCCTCCCAAACCACAAGATTATGCAAGCAATGGTGTCTGATTCATCCGCATTTGGGAGTCAAACTGTCATCCTTATTTTCCATCTTTTTGTTATCTTTACTCACCCTTAAATTGTTCCTTTTGCCCCTAAGTATTAATACTTTTTGTCTCAAATGGAATCACACCTACAAATACCAAAAAAAAAATCATACCAGTCAGTCAATCTAGAATATTATATTAGGTTACCACACATTTTCAAGTGAGGATCCTGGGGGGAAGCGGGGTACTGCCTATCTATGGTTTTACGGGGAGGCTCTGGCCAAAGGTGGTGACTTTTTTTAAGTTCACAGTTTACTAAAGGGTAGGAAAAAATTGTCATTTTAGTATAGGAAAAGGTTACAAAATCAACTGAAAAGTGGACAAGATGGTGGCTTAAAGAAAAGTTTGGGAAAGCGTGCCAAATTTCTGTAGATATGACAACACGAAACACACAAAAGCTTGCAACCTTTGAGTAGCTGAACCAGAACGACTGAAAGCCCGGGGAAAATTAGGCAATTAAAGAAAATTCTATGGTTTTGGTTTATCCTTGAGGTATAGCAAAAGGGTGCAAATTTTGCTCTCGGTACCATTTTGGTAAAAATTAGTATATTAAAAGGGAAGGGTTTGAACCTCCAGACAGAGCCTCTCTGTATGAAACTTTATTGAGTACCCCCCCCCCCCTAAGGGTGAGGATGCACCCAATCCGTACTCTTCTTATACAAATTTATCTGGGTTCAGCCTTAAGGCGTAATGAACTTTTATGTGTTATATAGAAAGAGAAGAAAATTATCGACTTACTGGTGAGCTGTTATGTTCTGAAGCAAAAGTGAATCACAAGGAAGTGTACATGTATGCCCAGTTTGCTGAGCATACACCCTTACACTAAAAATTTTCTACCTGGCTACCTGGGATCCCAGCATTACCTTACCAGGATCGCAGCTAACTGGACTAAGATTTTCTTATGTAACTGCAAAGTGTGTAAGGTGTGTTATGCCAGGATCTCTGCAAACTGAGCCAGCATGCCTAACCAGGCCAGTTTGGCTCATTGGCCTCTTAAGGCGCAGTAATACAAGCAACATTTTTGTAAAACTTCTTGTGCAACAATGTTGCGTTGCAAGTTGAGATTGTTTCTTACACATATGAACACCTTTTTGCACAACAAATTTGTTGCTTCTACTTTTGCAACATGAAAATTTGTTATGTGCAGAGGTGGTAATACGTGCAACAAACAATCTCAACTTGCAACACAACATTGCTGCGAGGAAGGTTGCACAAAAATGTTGCCCGTATTACTGGACCTTAAGAGGCCAATGAGCCAAACTGGCCTGCTTAGCCATGCTGGCTCAGTTTGCGGAGATCCTGGCATAAACACACCGAGGCATACCGTGTTATTCCTCAGGGCTATGATTAACATGTGACTTATAAAACCATGAACAGTAAGAATTATCTTGAAATGTTCACTGTGCCATGACCGACCAATCAAGTGTGAAATCAATGCAAACCACAAATTTCTTGTATCTGATTGGTTTTCTTTCCCGACATAATAACAGTCCAAAAATAATTCAAGTGTTCAGGGTTTTCATAGTTTTACTGTATTAAGAGCCATAATGCCTAACATGTGTTACGGCGGAGTATAGATCAGTGTTATGGATGAATTTATCTTTTGTTGCTATTAATAATTATTTACTCAAAAAGCAATTGGGTTTCTTTATATGCATATGAACATGTGACTAATAGCTAATTGACAACCCTTAATTGAAAAGCAAAGTTACCTAAGTAGCTAATGTTGCCCAAAGCCAAAGGGAACTTGGAGAGAAAACGGCAATTCTGCAGGAATGGGGATTAATGATTATGGAATTCAGAGGACATGGGGGCAAAGTTCTGTCCATGAATTGAAAGTTTAAATCTGAAAAGGTACTTACAATAACTTATGTGATACACAACTATTAAAGAACATTATTTAAGTTAAATGCAAGACAAAAGCATCGAATCAAGACAATTAATTCAATTCAATGACCCTCTATTTAAATAATACTAAGTCCTCGTGGATTGAGCGGACCGCGTGAGAAATATTTAACAATTATCCTGCGAAATCGCGCGGAATATCACCTGATACTTAGCCGACGAGGCCGTAGGCCGAGTTGGCTAAATCAGGGGATATTCCGCAAGATTGAGCAGGATAATTGTTTTATTATTCGACAAATTCCCATCAAGTACCATTTTCAGAACGAGAAAAACTACGGCTCTATGATAAAAACGCTAAAAGCTAGCAACACATAAAGCTTAATAAAACTCAAAACAGAACTTCAAGAAATCGAAGTTTACTACCGTTCAGTCACACTTAAAAAGACTTATTTACAAACTCATGTTTGGAATTGACAAGACAAAGGAAAAAAATATTGCTACCTTACCGAGAATAAGTCCTGTTCCTGTGAATTAAAATCTTTTCAACTTTAGTCTTTACAACTTTCCGTGAGCAAGTGTGCTGCTTCTTTCGCAATAGCATTTTCTTGGTTGAGTTCTCACTATGAAAATTCCAAGTCAACCGCTGGATATCTTTGTGAGCTGAAGCACATACTTGTTGACATTTTGAGAGCATTTAATCGTGGAAAGTTTCTTCCAGAGAGTTCAAATTTACGGAGAACACTACTAAAACTGCCTCGCTTTTCAAAATGGCCGCCAAACAAGCAATGAAAGAAAATCTGCAGTGCACTTCCAAATATGGTCATTTACGTATATCGCAGGATATCTGTCATGTAGGATGACAGATATTGAGGGCTTCCTTGCCATATATGGGCATAGTGACAATTTGTTGAATAATAAAACTGAATACAAACATTTACCAACCAAGAGTAAAAAAAAACATACCTGAAATGATGTACGAGCCATAGACGAAGGAATCGTGGTTCTTCCATATTATTTGCATTGAATTTCCATCAGATTGAAAGCCGTTTGCACGTTGGTTTGTCCTATACCAGCTCGCTCGACCGTTAAAAAGATTGTGCTGCCCTCCCGAATGAGCACGAATTGTGGTCAGCGGACGTTTACTACTTAGTGTACACGAACGCTAAAAATAACATGCCCTGAAAAAACAGCGTTTTTGCAGTTCTGTGTTGTTTTCACGTAATTTAGAGATTTTCCATGAAAATGCTAACTAAATTCGCTGAGGAAACGGTCGATTATTTAACTTGGTGAGGTAAGTTCGCATCGCAATGTACCAGCAGAGGCCAGTAGAACGAAATTCAAAGGGTGTAGCACCTACGTCCGCATGAAATACCTCTGACAAACAGGTTTTAGTGGAAATTCAAAAGGAAAAAACCGTACTTAAAGAGATTCTCGTCTGTGTGTTAAAACAAAAAAAAAAACGAATAATGTAGACTCCTGTTCGCGAGAAGGGCTAGTTTTGCAGCGTTTTTGTATCACGCTCAATTTCTTTTGTTTTTGCTTATCCACAATCCTCTTCTAAGCAGTACCGGTGCCGGGCAATGTTTTTGTTACGCCCACTTCAAACTGGCGGCCGAAAAACGTTTCTAAAGAAAAACAATCTGTCTTCAAAATTCACAGATTAGTTGGATTTAAATCAATTCTCTGTCGCTTCTCTCAACTGGCACTACCGAAATGTTAGTTTTTAATAATTAACCAAATATTCGTCTACACACAAACTGCGACTTGTTGCTGAAGCCAAACAGTAAAACAGTGCTTAATTTGAAACATGTGAATAGGTTGTTCAAGATAATGAAAAACGCAGATGTCCCCCATCTTGAAGTGGGTGTTAAAAACTTAGCTTTGGGTGGGGGGAGGGGGGGTGGGGAGGAACCCCTAAAATCTCGGTGGGCGATGTGCGGCAGATGTCTTGAAACAATTACACTATTTCGGAGCACAATATGCGATTTTTTTTACCCTGTTTCAGGCCTGACCCAAAATCTAACGCCCCTTATCAAAACTGTCCCAAAAAGGATCGCAACTACCTAGGAACTGCTTCAATTTACGTAAGACGTTTGAGAAGGGCTTCAAATCCTCTATATTAATCAAAAGACCATTCTCAAGGGATGAAAATAGTAAAAAGTAGCTTCGTCTAAAGACCATACCCAATTCCAGACCATAACTCGAAAACTTTACCCTAATTCAGACCAAAACGACACAAAAATCATTACCTTTGAGGCCGCCCACTCCTATCTGGCTTTTATGTAGAAGGTTTTTGCAGTCTCCCTTTTTTGTTTTCATGTCGTTTACAAGGTTTAGGCAATCTCTCTGTTTTACTTTCTTTCTACAATCTCCCTTTTTTACATTTGTGGGGAGCAAGGTTGGTGTAGCAGTGGGAGCACTTGCCTCCCACCTCTGTGACCCGGGTTCGGTTCCAGTGGTTGGCACGTGGGTTGAGTTTGTTGTTGGTTCTGTCCTTGCTCCGAGGGGTCTTTTTAGAGTTCTCCAAATTTTTTCCCTCCACAAAAACCAACACTTCCAAGTGTTTACACATGATGTGTGGTCCTCACACTACGACGCTAAATTTGATTTACCTTTTTTTTACTTCAAATGTTAGATACATATTCTTGAATGTATCCCTTTTCCAATTTACACGCTATTTGCATTGTCTGGCCAGTCTCCCTTTTTCCATTTACATGATTTTTACAGGATTTGGGCCCCCAAATTTACATGTTATTTACAGGGTATAGAACAGCCCCATATTTCTCATTTACATGTTCTTTACACGTTTTGTTTAAAAAATTTACAGGATATTTACAAAGAAGATACTGTAAATTTGTTCCCCAAAATTTACATGTTATTTACATGGTTCTTTAAGTTATAAGGGTTAAAGGGGACCACGTAAATCCATTTTTACAACAAATTTACAGCTTCTCCTTAACATGTAAAAAAGCATGCAAATTCAATTTACAAAATGCCAACATGTAAATGTAAATTTACAAAACATGTAAATTAGGATTTGCATGTTGTAAATTACGATTTACATGTGCATGTAAATTTTCAACTTTTCCAGTGATGCTGGTCACTGGGGCTTCAAGGGTTAATGTATTATGTTATTGTGACAATTATCTAATCCAATTTTTATAGTATGTTGGGGGGAATGAATAAACATGCTACCACATCAATATGAAACTCTGTGCTTTGCTTGCTATCATTCTGTGTTATTCTCATTTCAATTTTTGGGTAAAAATGGATAATTTTGTAAATGCACCGCATCACTCTTCAGCAGAAGTAGACTCCTGCTACAGTATCTCAACCATTCAAGGGAAATAATGAATTGTTTTAGCTATTGACACTTGTCAATACCCAGTAAATAGAACAAAAGCTGTACAACAGAATCTAAAGGAAACGGCCGGGTTAATGTTGGAGATGACAAGTTCCAAGTTGGAATTTGAATTGCATTTCTGATAAACCTGCTCTCACCCAACCAAAATAAACAGAAACACCACACATATTGTCTTGGACAACAGGTCCACAGCAATACTATACATCCTCTCTAGAGAGCAATTAACCTTATGTCAGAATGAAGAGAGGTGGGGGGGGGGGGTGGCTGAACGTATTTTCGTATACATGACAGAGGATTGGATGCAAGTTACAAGGAAACGACTCGGAACCAGAATGTTGATCTTAACTCCCAATTCCGGACCATTGTGGCCACCCATCCACACCTCCAGTTAAACCGAAATTCTATCCCCTCTCCCCCCCCCCCCCCATCGCTCAGTTTTGTGGTGCACCCGTGCCCGAGTTTCGCGAGGTTCTGCGAGTCACGTATTTCTAGCAAAATGAGCCCGTAACGCCCGCAACATTTTGCCTGTAAAAAAACATGACGAGCTGCTAGCCAACAAAATGAATGTTTCGCGCAAACGTAAAGCCACTGAGGTGCACTGGTTACAAAAAGCGTCTATCGACTATTGTTTGGTGACTGACCCCTCAATGTTTAACGTTTGACAGTAAATTGCGCTACGATCCTTCTATATGCTTATGGTAATCTTTTTTAGTTAATTAACGTTGAGCGTTATACTCAAGCACCATGTTTTGTTAAAGTAAAATCCACTTGCTAAAATTTTCACACAATTCATAATGAAAATGATATAAAAAATTGTGAGCTATGAAAAGAAAAGGGTATGAGAGAACAACACTCAAAGACTGTAAGAATAAATAGATTGTCTGAAACTTGAAAGGTTCAAGCGAAGGTCTCTTAGAACTGAAAACGCACAAATGGTATAAAAGCGCTCAACGACTCTCCAAACAAATTAATAGCAATAACTTAATTGCTCCCACAAAAATCAGCTTGTACATCATAATAAAAAATGTCACAGTTATTAATTAGTATCATTGCGGAACATCTTTCATTTGAAAGCCCACACTTTATGGTTTCGTCCATAAATTAATAAGTTAGAACGATCTTTGAAATAATCTATATATATGATATAATAGAAACCAGATTTTTTTCCGTTTTCGAGTTTTGAAGTACCAATTCGAACTCGTATGACGGTCTATCAGACATCTTAGGCACGTATCAGACACCGAATATATCATTTGCCGTATGTTATGTTAGGGCAGTATCATGTTTGGTGTACACCGTCCAAGTAAATTGCCCATTAATCAAACGTTTTGCTTGCTAAACTTCCACTACATGTCATTGTTGTTTTTGTTGTTTGCTGTTTTGTTTTGCTTGCCTTTTTTCTCATACGTCGACCTTTCTCGTTTTTGGAAGTCGGAACAGAAACGCCATCACCTCAGCACGTATTACGTGCCTATGTTTTGCTGTAGATGACCGCTGTAGTTTCACTTCCTATCCCCTGACTTTCTCTAGTTCGTGCAGGAATTTGATGAGAGAAGACCTTGCTTCTCTAGCCAGCTACTAGAAGTAAATAACGTATTCCAAGGTTCCTCTTATTCTTACATACCACTTACAGATTGTTAGTACTATTAATTAGTACTAATTAGTACAGCTTTTTAGGTCGTTTTAGGTATTTAAGAGGGAATGTCCACTAACATCGAGCGAATGGTGGCACATGATGAAAAATAAAATTCCCTCATAAATTTTCCACGGATACCCTATGGTAATCTAAGAAACGTCGTGGAATTTTTTTCTTGAAATTTTTTTTTAAGCCCGAAAAAAAATATGACACGTTTAGGCCACACGTGTCCTGTAAACACGCGAAATAAACGTGTATCGTGTAGTATTAATGATCGGCTTTCACCAAGTTTCAGTTAAACATCAGTAACAGCTTTTTAGGTCGTTTTAGGTATTTAATATCTTCACGTTAAACCAAATTAGAGCTGCAACAAAAAGCTTGTCACATAAAGCAATATCGCTGCAAAATGCCGAAGTACTCTTTGATGTTTCACTTCTTTTAAACCTAGCTGTCTCACCCCTGTTACGTAACGCTTTCTAGCACTGTATGATAGTTGTTAACTTAAAACGGTGGTCTTAATTTTTAAAATGGTGATCATGAAAGACCTCCTTTACTTGGCTTCTTGCTAACTGGTAATACGTGCTTCAGCGACAGTGGACACACAGTGTTATTTACTTTAAGATTGGACACCACAAACAGCTTCTTTCGTCAAATTCTTGTAGGATCCGTTGCAGTTTCAAAGAGAAGTAAAACTGAAGCCGGGTGGCAACAATTAAGGAAAGGATAACAGCTAATCGTGTTACAGATGACTACCTTTAAATTTGGCGAGGATGCATGAAAAATCTTCCAAAAACTGAAGAAAGGCATTCGCTGAAGTAATATCCTAGGCCGAGGATTGAATCGTTCTAAGGCTTTCAAGATGACTTTGAACTCTCTTGTCATGTTTTTTGCTCTGTTATCACTGTGGAATATCTCAGGTTGGTTCTCTTGGCTGTTTGGTGGTTGGTTATTGGTGGGTAATTTCAATTTGAATGGTGCAACAAAGGTGCGTTTCACGAAGTCTTTTTCGTGATTTTTTTTTTATATCTATGTTAACAGATGCTAACACGAAGAGGCGCTTGAACTCAGAGTGTTTGACCGTGACGTGCAAATGTCAGATGATAAAATGATGGAACTGCTAAGAGAAGCAGACCTCGAGAGCCATGGTTACAAAAAGGAAATAATAACCCAACGGGTAGTGATTCCGGAAATGGTAAACCCATCTACGAGAAACGTTACCAATTTTTCAAGACAATCGAGTGTTCTAGGTTGAGGAAGATTGACCAGGAACTGAATAGATTGATTCCAGGTAGGAAATTTAGACCTTTCTAAAAAGGAGAGCTCATGTTATTTTTTTATGAGATAGTAGGGTGGTAGGATTTATCTCGCATTTTTTAGCTTTTAGGCTATCTTTGAAAACATGCAAACAACTATATTTGTTTATCATTGTTATTCGCACATATTTATTAAATTTTGGTAGGTGTCCCCATTAGTTACAGTAAAGCAATATAGATCCAGCGCGGCCAACACACTAAATGACAAGAAAATTCTTTACAGCAATCTTATGACTCTACTCCTACACCAGAGCACATTAGGTATGACTCACACGACTTTGTTTCATTGAATTTGTTTCCTTACAGTGAAACACGGTCAAACGTATGTTATTTTAAACGAACAGCTGAGAAATGGCTAATACGGGTTCCACTGATTTGAAGCGAAATCGTGCAAGGAAACAATAGTTTTGGCGTGGAGGAACACCCGCACAAAGAAGAAGAATTGTCTAGCATAGTCGAGTCATCCTTTCTTTGGGGTTTGTGAAAAGGTTAAGGATTTTGCATGATTGATTTACCTATGTAACCCTATCTTCTATTTTATTTCCGCAAAGTGGTGAAACAAGGTAAAGACAATACGATAAGTCGTTAAGACTTCAAAAAACCTTATTACACAAGGGGATTTATCCTGTAACTTGCAACGCAACGCCTTTGCGAGACAAGTTGTGGACGAAATTGCAGGTGGAACAACCCCCTTTCGAAATCTGACTATCAACAAAAAAAATTGCGTTGCAAGATGCAAGAAAAGCTGACGGTGTCTTACTTTTCGCAACTTCGCGAGGTATAGGTTGCAGTGTGCAGCATATATCCTGCAACTTGCCTCGCAATGCTTTCGCTATGATTGCGCTGCAAGTTGCAGGTAAAATTGCCTTTTGTGACAGCGCCTAAAAAGTAGTTAAGGAGAGAAACGTGTGGGTCTTATTGAACCCTTGCTTCATAGAGAGTGGCCTCTCGACCCTTTCACTACCAGAGTCAGTTGTGGAGACATTTAGTTAATTCTAACTTCCGAGACTGTGGACGAAATCCTATGGTGTGACCATTCAAATGAAACCTCGTCAGCAGTACTTTCACATGGTACTATTTACATTTAAGTATTTAACAAAATGTAATTTGGGATTCTTCTTAAGTTTTGATTTAAGGCACTCTTGGGAGTGAAAGGGTCAATACAAGGCACTTAAGACAGATTTGATTGTTCCAAAATTGATTGACACATTTTCTCCATTACTAAGGGATCTTCGGGGTGGATGTAGTCAGCAGGATCAACAAAGAAATCTAAACCAAACGTTTGGACCCCATGAGAAAGTGTAAGGCGGGTTTGGAGGTGCACTTCAAGAAAGCTGGAAGTTGCAGCAGTGATTCCAAGGTCAGTAACAGGCGCCGAAAGAGAGCTCACTTTTGCAATTGGTGCCTGTTTTGCTGGGCATCTAAGTTAGCCTGAGATCATAGTCTCAAGAGCCAAAATTAACTAAACGCACATTTGATACTATAAGTTGAATTGAACAAAGAAATTAAGCAATACGCAATGCTCTATTTCAGAGTGTTTACATAGTGCCGGTATGATTAACAACCTTTACTAAAGTTTTATCGCTTCTAGTTCAAGCTAGTTCATCCCAGTAGCGGTAGCGGATCGAGATTTTCATTCCGCGTCACAAAAAATCAATCCAATATATTTGAAGTTGGCCGAGACACGTGCCCTAGATAAAAAAAGCAGTTTTTATTGCGGTTTGCTTTGGTTTTGACCGTGCTTCGTACCTGTCTTGCTTTATGCTGGCGAAACGTTTGCCTGTAAGTCACCCTTTAAGGGTATAGAGAAAGAAAAGCATCATAGACTTCCTGCAGAGGAGACCTAGATTACTAGACATCTAAAGACCATCAGATGACATCATTGAATCGGATTAGATGCCCCTTAGCGTGCCCTATAGCAACAACTACATTTAAAAATATATGAAATGTATTTTGTGATCTTTAGATAACTTTTGCAAGGTGAAAATTACTGTTTAAATTTCCTTAACTATATTTCTCGCTACTTTAAGAAACTGTTGAGTTTTAAACAAAGCTGCAATAAAATAAAAATTATTTTGGCTCTTAAATGTTGCCTTATATCTCTTTTGTATCACAATTCTCAGTTTCTTTTGATTGCCTTTGGGAGGTGAAAATAACTACGTATTCCTGTCTCAAAAGCGAGGCAGTGATTTAAATTTTCAACTATATTTCGTGACCATGGGCGAATCAAGACGGGCGAATCATCATTCCTGATTAGCATGTTTCGCCCATAGTCACAAAATAATTCTCCGCCCAATATGGAAGATATTCTCTTCCAACTAGACGTCAATGTGATGAAGTATTGCCTTCTCAATTCGCAGTTAGTTTATAGAAATGCTGTCCTAGCCTTTGTGGCTGTGCAAAAAAACCCCAAGGACGAAGTCCAGTTGAATGCCTTGTTTTTATTACGGCTAACTTAATTTGAGGTCTCAAGCAATCCAAAAATGCCTCTAAATTAAAGGTTCGTGGTGAGTTCTCAGTCTGAGATCTTTGAGATTGATTTCTTTAGGGGTTGTTTTAGTACATCTTTGAGGAATGTTGAATTGCTGTTAATATTTAAAACAGACCGATAAAAATATCATAAAAATTTAACGAGACTTTTTAACTGAAAGCTTCTGGTCAACATCCCAAAGGTTTCTAGGGCTCAAGGGCACCAGGGTTCCGTCCTTTTACAAAATGCGGGGCTCCTGTATTCCAACAAAAGAAAACTTGAGGCTTCTAGGCATTATCGCAATACTCCGCACTCCAAGCATGGCACATGACAAGACTGTTCTACGATTCCAACATCAGAATCTCTGTCCGTCCTCCCAGCAAAGAAGTTTTTGGGGTTCCGGACCCTACACCGGCAAAAATTTAGCTCGCTTTATGCTCCAGAGACACCCTCTTTGAGATCCAGTTGAGCTGCTTGTTCCCCAATTAATGCCTTGCGGGGGAAAATGAGTACTTTTTGCCCAATTTTTGGAGCCTGGTTATACTCTTGAGCGTGGCCGATGAAGTTAGGGTCTACACACACGACGTGCGTCACACAGTGGGACTTGTTGAGGGACAGGAGACAAGTTCCCTTTGTGTGTGCTGACCTTCAGTTTTCGCCCACAGTACAGTGGCCCTTAACGCTTGAGACTTGGTCCGCCTACGGTAAAAATGCGGCCTTTTCTTTATATAAGCTTACTACAAGCGGTTTGTCGGGGAAGAATAACGCCTTAACTAGTTCTTAGCTATACACTACAATTCACTCCAAGCACTTAACTTTAGTTAGTTTGTATCACGCCAAGCTTGGTTACATTGCAAACCAGCCTTAATATTTTTCTAAAATTGAACCTGTTATTGAAGGCCGCGGCCGCGTTCCGCTCTCAATCAATCTAGTTACGTACGTACCTGAAAATATCGAGTGTTTTGAAGTGTTTATGGATAGCCTGCAAAGGTGGCGTTTATTTCGCCAAAAGGCAGGCGCAGCAGCAAAAATGAGCGGCAGAGCAGCGAATGTGAGCAGTGAAGGCTCCAAGGGAAATATATATTATTTGCCGGCCGGGAGGTCCGTATTGAGAAAAACTGTGCCAGAGGTCTTGAGTACGGCCCGAGGCCGCAGGCCGAGGGCCGTGCTCAAGACCGAGGGCACAGTTTTTCTCAATACGGACCGACCAAGGCCGGCAAATAATATTTTTATTTTTTTCTTGTTGTTTTTCAAAAGATAAACGTGTCTTGTTGTTTTCGGAAAGCAACGTTTTGCAAGCGCGCGTAAAATGAAGGTGGTAAAGGGGGGTCTAGATCACGTTTCACGAAAAATAAAATGACCATTTCATGTTTCACGGGAAATAAAATGGCCATTTCACGATTAAAAAAATTCCTTACTTTTTGATGAATTACATCCAAAGTGCAGCTTTGTTTGTTGTCCTCACCGACCGTCCACTCAAGGCAACTTTTTAAAAGCCTAACTTGTGAGCAGAACTGTGCGAACTTAAATTGTAAAACTTCTTTAAATATTCTCCTACGCTGTAGGGGAACTTCCTCAGCGAAGTTTACAACAATTACAACGGCTTGTATTTATACACAACGTAGCCACTAGAACTATTTTATGTATAACGTAAGCTATAAAACTAATTTGCGGATTTATCTCTGGGATTGAAACAAGCTCGTTTTTTGCAAAACATGACCAAGGTGTAGCATATGTGTGACATTTGATCAACTCCATACGCGTGGCATATTTATTTTGGGGGGCCACAGATTTAAATCTGTGCCCTCCCCCCCAAAAAAAAAAATTCTCAAAAAAAATGGGGTTTCCGACACTCTTCTGTTCTGCCACACGCTGTTTTCCACCAAAATCCAAGACGTCTTTCTTAAATTTTTACAGGTTTTTTTTGTGCACTTTGCACGACAACAGGACTTTAGACTTTTCTTTCTGCACCAAGGCTTTCTTGTTAGCGTGTACTTTATATAAACTAAACAAAACTATGATCTGACGTAAAACCTTGCGACCGTCCAGACACCCTTCCGCAATGATCCCCAAGAAAACCAAGAGAAAAGGTGGAATGAGTAGAGTGACCTGGCGTCCAGCACGATCGGCACTGGTCCACACGTAGTTTTGGTTTAGTCTTGTAGACTCTCTACCACACGTAGTCTTGTTTTTTAAAACACTTACTAGAGAATTTTTTGCATGAAAAAGAGAATCATGGTTTACAGTCACATTTCAGGATAAAAATAAACAGTCATTTGGCAATTCTTGTGAAAAAACGGTGATTCGCGGTTCACGGCTCTGTAACCAAATCACGTTTCACAAGGAAAAAATTTGCCATTTCACAATTCACAGGAAATAAAAAGGGCCTTTCACGGATCACGAAAAAACCCTTTACCACCCTCTAAAATGAACCATGAAACGAAGCCGTTTGTGACACCAGAGCAGCAAAATACGCTTTTTTACTCTGTTAAAACTCAGAAATCACAGGAAGCAATATAACTAAAAGAAACCCCTTTATTTTCCCAAATTTCGATACATGTAGCTAACTCCTGCTCGATTTACTCAAATGTTTGTCGAAAGGGAAGAGGCGATTTACATTGTACAACCTTCGGTATTTTAACAAGAAATTTTGGAAAGAAAGTTTTTAACGACAATGTACAAAAAATTTCAGAATTCTAAGTTTCGGAGAACGTTTTAAAGATTTTAAAGGTTTTAAAAACCCATTACAAATTTTTTGTTATTGCCGTTCCGTTGACCGCGGTCAAGATCGGAAAATTCCGCCCGCTCCCGGAACCAATCAGATTGCAGGATTTGGTTCATCTTGCCCGCTCACGCGCTGAGAAAAAAATAATGGGGAGTATTCAACAGCTTTTTATTTCATAGCGACAAGCAGCACTTTTGTTATCTAAACGCATATACTGTAATTCCTTTTCTTACATTTCATTTCAAACGGTGCCAAGCAGTGTATTGTACAGTGTTCAGTATTACTTTCCTGTAATGTTGTTTGTCGGCTGATGTACGAGATGGCTATAATTTTTGAGTCTGTGGACGAAATCCTAAAATTGAGGTCATTGAAATGAAAGCTATTGGGCAGTACTTTTCTGCTGTGCTGTTTATTAAGCTGTACATAGTAGTTCTTACTTTTGACTTCGTGGATAAAATCCTGATATGTGATCATTCATTATGAAAGCTATTGACCAGGTGGCCAAGTTCGTGCAAGAATTTGATGAAGGAGGAGGCTCTTAATAGACTTGGTATCTTTAGCTACTAAAAGTAAACAATTCTAAGTTTCCTCTGATCCGTAAGCACGTTTTACAAAGGATTAAAGGATTAAGCTATCGGTACGCTGTGCCGCGCCTTTTGATGATTTTTGTATAAGTCACCTAGTCTTTCGCGCTCATGAAACGACATCAGATGCCTTCCTCCTCGTAATTTTAACTGACGTGTATTAAGACAAAGGAAAGGCAGGATTGTTTACTTTTATGATTGGTTACCACACAAAGAGCTGCCCCCATCAAATTCTGGTATGAGCCGTGACGATTTAAAAGAGAAGTAAAACTGCAGCGGGGCTTCAACAAGTAAGGAAGAGGATAACGACCAATCATGTTACAAATGGAAACTTTCAATTTAGCCCATATTAAAATTCTTCCGTGCTAGTGCAACGACCACTTTGTTTTGCTTTGTATATTTTGTAAAACGTGCCAAATTAAAATTGTTGCAGGAATTAAATGAATTAAGGGAAATAAAATTCTTCACAGGGAGGCAGCGTGGCTGAGTGGCGAGGGTGCTGGACTTCGAGTCCGTAGGTCCTGGGTTCGAATCCCACTCTGAGCACTTCATGGATTTGTTTCACGACAGTCCCGAGTTATAAATCCTTCGGCTGCGCTCGTAAATAGCCAACTGATTTGCCTCCTGTCAGTTGGGATTCTTAACCGTGTTATGTTTCATTTCCAATATTTGTTTCAGTTGTTTGAGTGGCACGCCTATGAACTAGCTGGTCTGTTGTAAGGCAGTACCGAGGAAAGCTAAGCGCGCTGACCACAACAATCATTGATTTACATTTACATTTACGTGCTTTAGCGACATGGGAAACGCAGAATTATTTACTTGTGGATAAGAAATACAACGAAGAGCTTCGTTTAAAAACGTGACAATTTGAAAGATAAGTGAAACTAAAGCGGGGCTACAACAAGTGAGGAAGACTGATTACGGCCAATCGTGTTTCAGATGGATACCTTTAAATCTGGCCATGATGCATAAATAATCTTCCAAAAACTGACAAAAGGCAGTCGCTGAGATAATTTCCTAGACCAAGGATTCAATCGTTCTGAGGCTTTCAAGATGACTTCGAACCCTCTTGTCATGTTATTCTCTCTGTTGTCGCTGTGGCATATTTAACAATTATCCTGCGAAATCGCGCGGAATATCACCTGATACTTAGCCGACGAGGCCGTAGGCCGAGTTGGCTAAATCAGGGGATATTCAGCAAGATTGAGCAGGATAATTGTTTTATTATTCAACAAATTCCCATCGACTACCATTTTCAGAACGAGAAAAACTACGGCTCTATGATAAAAACGCTAAAAGCTAGCAACACATAAAGCTTAATAAAAAGCAAAACAGAACTTCAAGAAATCGAAGTTTACTACCGTTCACTTAAAAAGACTTATTTACAAACTCATGTCTGGAAATGACAAGACAAAGGAAAAAAAATACTGCTACCTTACCGAGAATAAGTCCTCTTCCTGTGAATTAAAATCTTTTCAACTTTAGTCTTTACAACTTTCCGTGAGCAAGTGTGCTGCTTCGTTCGCAATAGCATTTTCTTGGTTGAGTTCTCACTATGAAAATTCCAAGTCAACCTCTGGATATCTTTGTGAGCTGAAGCAAATACTTGTCGACATTTTGAGAGCATTTAATCGTGGAAAGTTTCTTCCAGAGAGTTAAAATTTACGGACAACACTGCTAAAACTGCCTCGCTTTTCAACATGGCCGCCAAACAAGCAATGAAAGAAAATGTGCAGTGCACTTCCAAATATGGTCATTTACGTATATCGCAGAATATCTGTCAAGTAGGATGACAGATATTGAGGGCTTCCTTACCATATATGGGCATAGTGACAATTTGTTGAATAATAATGCAGGTTAGTTCGTCGTTTGTGGTTTAGTTGATGGTAATGTTAAATTTGAACGTTACAAAAGTCAAAAAACAACTTTTTCCAATAATTTCTCCTGTGTTGTTTTCTGATATCCGTCCAAGGCAAACACTCCAACCACTATCCTGATAACTAGGCCGGTTATCAGCATTTGATGTTCATTCTCAATGTAAAGCTCCTTTTATAGTATTTATCACACTCTCCAAGTCTGGCTCTGTAGAAAACTTGTTCTACTAGTAGAAAAATATTAGCCATTAAATCTGCCTTGAAGCTTAATTTTCCGTGGTACAAAATTCTTTTGTCTAACGTCTAGCCTATTTGTCGTATATTTTTAATTTGCCAAGTATGAAAAATTGGTTTCGTCGACTGACATCCTTTTTCACCTGACTACTGAACATTTTTTGCTTATTTGAAGAATTTCTTGTTTATCTTTCGCATGCCAAGTAGTAATTTGTTTAAAAAAAGTACTCGGCAGTTAGGCTTGCAAGTACGTTGTATATTTTACAGTTTGTGACAATAAAGCTTTTGCTTGGAGGAGGGGGAGTGGGGCGTTATTGTTGACTTTTTTGGGACTAGGATGCGATTTATAAAAGAAATAAAAGAGGTAGAGAGGCAAAAATTACGCACACCAAGTATGACAGCATACTATTCTGGTGTCGTTAGCTTCCTCGCCTCAGCATAGCTTGTTGAAGTCTCTTTTTTTCTTGATTTTTGAATGACCATTTTAACAGATGCCAGCACCCAAGAAGCGTTTGAACTCCGAGTGTTTGACCGTGATGTGCAAATATCGAACGACAAAATGATGGAACTGCTAAGAGAAGCAGACCTCGAGAGCCATGGTTACAAAAAAGAAATAATAACCCAACGGGTCAGTGATTCCGGAAATGGTAAACCCATCTATGAGAAACGTTACCAATTTTTCAAGACAATCGAGTGTTCTAGGCTGAGGGAGATTGATCAGGAACTGAACAAGTTGATTCCAGGTAGGAAAACTAGGGCCTATAAAGTTGCTCTTTAATCTTTTTTTCCAATTTTTTTATTTACAGCCACACTGTCTGGCTCATATTCTTCCCCGTCTTTTTTTTAACTTTGGCAAACAATTTGAAATTATAGCATCACGTTCCCCAACCGGAATGTCCTCCAGAAATAACGCGTTGAGCCATGTTGATGCACTTTTCTTCGTGTTTCTGCTCTTGTTTCGAGTCTCATTTGTTGAAATCCTCTTTGTCTCTGTTCAACCTCGTTCCCAGGAAAAAGTCCTGGGAAGACCGAGGTTGGTCTCTGTCTGCAAACCTTTTGAGAAAAGTGCTAGTAAAACAACTCGAACGTAACAATCCTATCCTTTGACATTCTGTTGTTTATACTTTTACGCTGAAACAGCCTCCACAGGCTGTGAATACTGTTAGGTCTACATCTGTAGCCTGTTCCAGGATCCGAAATAGTAGCAATAGCAAATGAGAAACAAGTGCGAAAAACGCGGTCCTGCGCATCTTATTTGCTCGGTCCCAGGCTTTCCAATTTTCGCCGTCCTTGCTGTCTGAGAGCCTGGAACAGGCTACGCTAGGACTTGATTGGGTATTTTTTTTTTTGTTCTTTTGCTTCTTTCCCCTTTTTCTTGGTCGAGAACTTTTTCTTGGACAGCCCAAGTTTATTCATAAAAAAGAGAATCTTTGCCGTGTCCAAATTAATCTGGGTAGAATGAAAAGTTACCAAGTATTGGGAGATCAGGCTACCAATGTAATTAAGGGAGGAATTTTCCGGACCTTACTGAACGCAAGCTTCATAGAGGGTGACTGCTAGACCTTTTAAGCCCTGATATGAAAACGCATATTCTCCTTACTGTTCTCCATACATTTCGTATGGATCTAGTAAGAAGAATTTGTCTTACTATCAAGATATCTCCTGCTTGGTAATCACTTTCTTTATTCTCATCACTTGAATGTTTCAACAATTAGTGACGATGTGACTGAAGAGAAAATTCTTTTTTGTCACTGTTAGGGCTTAAAGGGTTAAAACGGAGCAATTTTAAGTTTGTTTCATTACTTAGGGATCCTCGGAATCGATGTGGTCAGTAGGATCAACAAAGAAATCCAAACCAAACATCTGGACGCCATGAGACAGTGTAAGGCGGGTTTGGAGGTGCACTTGAAGAAAGCTGGGAACTGCAGCAGTGATTCCAAGGCCAGTAACAGGCGCCGAAAAAGAGCTGCTGGTTGTACGGCCAATTGGTGCCTCATTTGCTGGTGGTCTAAATTAGCCTGAGATCATTGTTCGGCAAGATCCACAATCTAAGTGCTCATAAAGTTATTTACATTGTTTTCGGGGGGGGAGGGGATGGTGTTGGGTATGATTGAATTTTCAAGATGTGATTAAAAAATAGATAAAAGAGGGGAAAAGACACGTAAGGGCTCTTCGGGTTGGTGGCAGTCTATGACGGTCTCCATGCATCGATTCTCATTCCTGTACGAAAACCAATATCGATATCATGTAAACGTGGTATGACCTTTTGATTCATATTGCATTTAGTTTTAACTAATAAATCTCATAATTTCAAGAAAAACAGCTTGCTTTAATGTGATTAATAATACAAAACACCCCTCTGTAATAGTCCTGATAAACTTCGGATGAAAAAAAATCAGGAAAGTTTCAGTCAGTTAATTTTCTAGCCAGGGGTTTCAGATGGTGACATCTTTTGCGGCTGTATTTTGCCATCTTCTTTATGGTGAACTGCTCATTAGAGCAGTCTAGCAGAAGTGTGAAGTGCATCGATATTCACCACCGCAGCATGCATTCATTTGTTGCAGTATCGTACGTCGTGGAACCACACGGCAGTAAATTGTCTACTTATGGGATGTTATCAAGAGAATTTTTGTCTCCTTCTTAGTTTGAGTCTAAACGGAAGAAGAAAGGAAGCAAAAATTCTGCGGTGTACGTGAGAGTCATACGAAAAGGCCCCTTTGGCCTAGTAGGGGACGCTACCCTCTCTGTCCGAAAAAAAGAATCATATTGGCCTTACATATGAAACGCAGAAAGGATGTTATACCATCAAGGTTTAGCTGCAGTTTTCCCGAGAATGGCATCTTTTTAGGAAGTCAACCTCGTTTCCACGGCTTTTTTCTGGGAACGAGGTTGTTAGGTTGTTATATCAATGAAATTTTCTTCATATAAGAGTTTGAACAGATTTAAAAGCCTATCAACAACAACAATAACCTTTATTTGCATGACTGTAATTATTTACAGTATTGCAAAAGGTACGTAAAAACAAGAACAGCAAGAAAAAGAAATAATAATTATTACGATATTAATAACAGATAATCAAGTGACATCATTCTTAGATAACAGGATACTGAAATTATGAATATATGAAATTCATATATTTGAACTGCGGAATAAAGAAATAAATGTAGTTCCTCTAAAAATTCTCTTGATGACATCCCATTCTGCGAGGATCTTCTTTACATTTATAACAGGATACTGCATGTCACGCAAATTATTCAATAATGAAATGTAATTCGTCAATCGTAAATTAAGATAAATATCTTCGGAGTTTATCAGTTTAATCACAACTATCGATCACAACTTACATCCCCGTAACTCTTGGAGGAACTAATCAGTCTACGATTTGTTTTTAAACAAAGTACTTTAATAAATTGCGCATGCAATAATTCAGTAGAACCCGCAAATACAGGGTATTCCTCCCACCACGGTGGTTTGTAAGTGCCCTTTCATTCTTTCTACAAAAGACAAATCTACGTGCCATCACAAATGTTCACGCGTGAACATTCGTACTGGCACTTGGCGACTTCGCTGCTCTGCCGCTCGTTTTGGCTGCTAAGCCACTCAAATTTTACCTTTTGTGACATAAAAGGCGGCTTTGCAGTATATCCATCCCGGTATGGGATTAATGAACACACACAAAAAAAATCAAAAAACAAAAAAAAAATTGATATTTTAATGTACGTACGCGGTGACCAGGTTGGTTGAGAGAAGAACGCAACCTTCAATAAAAGGACTGGTTTAATTTTAGAAAACAAAATTGAGGCTGGTTTCAATGTAGATTCCAGAAACAAGTTTAGCTTGGGCTGATGCCAATCACGTTAAGTGCTTGGAGATAATTGTAGTGTATAGCTGGGAACTAGACGTTATTCTTTCCCGACAAAAAGCTCGTAATAAGCTTATATAAACTTAAGGCCTCTAGTGTTATCGCATTTTTACTGTAGGCGGACCTAAACGGAATTTTTTTCCTTGAGTCGTCGACTTAAAGTCTCATGCGTTAAGGGCCACTGTACTGAGTGGGTGAAAACTGAAGGTTGGTACACACAAGGGGACTTGTCTCCTGTCCCTCAACAAGTCCCACTGTGTGCACGCTCAAGTAACAAGTCCCAAGCACACAGTCCTGCTAGACGACCCTCCAACTATTACCCTAGTGTAAACATGAAAGGGTACTTATTCCTGGGACTAGTCCCTCGACTAGAACCTTCGTGTGTGCAGAGCCTAAACCTTCCGCGCTCAAGAGTAACCAGGCTCCTAAAAATGGGCAAAAAGTACTCATTTTCCCTGCAAGGCATTAATTAGAGAACAAGCAGCACCAAAGGATCCCAAAGAGGGTGTCTCAGGGGCAAAAGCGCCCGAAAAGTTTTGCCTTGGAGCCCGGAACCCCAAACATTTCTTTGCTTGGAGCGCGAACGGAGATTGTTGGTTCCTTGAAGCATGAATCGTGAGAGCAGTCTTGTCATGCTGGTTTACTACCAGCTGTGTTACCATGGTAATTACTAACTAACGTCCTGAGATACAAACAATTATTATAGAACCGGAAGATCAGCAAGTTTCCAGCGCCGTTTTGTTACGTGTGAAACATGTCGAGTGAATTTTGGCCCAACGAATCATGCCTGATAAACCGGGGTCTGCACATAGCGGGTAAAACCGGCTGATTAACTCTTTAATGCCCAGTATCAGCATATCAATTCTCCTTACTGGTTACCATACATTTGTTTTAGTGCTAGTTGGGAGAAGTTGTTCAAATATCAAAAGAGTTCATTTCCTTACCTCTCAACACCTGTGCATTTCATTGTGCATTGATATTATAAGGAGAAATCTGAGGCTGATCACTGCTGGGGCTTAAAGCGGTAAAAGATAAATCCTTACAAGTTGTGAAGTGGCACACTCGAATGTTTGTACCCCTGAGCAAATTTTTATTTAGCAGAAAAGTTACCAAAATACGGACTTTCCTCATCAAAAATCGGTACTTGAAACAAAGCAATTTCGAAATTGTGTCTAAAACGCGAGCTTGATTCCTTTGTATTGGACTGCGCATCCTTACTGCGCATACATATGTAAATTGGTGGGTAATTAGCGCGCGCGAGCGTGCGCACATGAGGAGCAAGCACAGGGGACCCGCCTAGACTGTAATAATAATAATAATAATAATAAAATATTTATATAGCGCCAATATCCTAAAAGTTCAAAAGCGCTTTACAGAAGTAACGTTAAAAATATTAAAAACACTATTAAAAAAATAAATATAAAAATAGTTAAAAAGTTACAAAAAAAAAATGCTTAAAATCTTAAGACTAATAAAAAAAGTTGCTAAAAAGTTATAAAAATGCTTTTTTAAAAAGGAAAGTTTTAAGTTTATGTTTAAAAAGGGACACTGAGGAGCTGTTCTTGATGTCAGAAGGCAGAGTATTCCAGAGTGTAGGAGCTGCCACGGAGAAAGATGCATACAGTCGACCGCATCGCAAATCCCTGAAAATCGCTAATATTTCCCGTTTAGAGGCGTGATGACGACAGAACACAATGATTGAGGTAAGATTGCGTTCATTTTGAACTTAATATGAACGTGTCTATAGTCCTATCTTCTCTTCTTCTTGCTGTACAGCGAGTATAGACCAATTTTCATCACAGAAAAATGAATAATCACTGGAAACGTGAACAAATACTGTTTTTAACTGATTCTGTATGGAATAGCAAGACATTTTTAGTTGATTATGACTCTTTCGCGGGCATTGTGACCTAATCTTTTTATTTTATTTTTTAAAAGCATCATATCGCATGTTCAACTAGGGAAAGTTTCAGTAACCTTCTATTTCAACTTTTATTTCGATGGAATAACCTTACACCACGCTTTTCTCCATCCCCTGGACTACAAAGTAATGTGCCTTTGTGGCCGATCTTTAAAAAATGTCTAATTATTCTTTTAACGGTAGCTAGTAACCTAACAACAGGGTGCGAAATTTTCAACTATTAATCACTGCCTCGCTTTTGAGAGCGTAATACGTAGTTATATTCACCCCTCAAAGGCAATCAAAACAAACTGAGGGTTGCGATACAAAAGAGATAAAAGGCAACATTTAAGAGCCAAAATAATTTTTATTTTATTGCAGCTTTGTTTAAACCTCAACAGAGTTTCTTAAAGTAGCGACAAGAACGGTTTAGGAAATTTAAACCGGTAATCGGTCACCTTGGAAAATTTATCTAAAAATCACAAAAATACATTTATTATTTTCTAAAACCTTGTTTTCGTTATAGGACACTCTAAGGGACACGAAACCGATTCAATGACGTCATCTGATTGTCTTTAGATGTCATGTAATCCAGGTCTCCTCTGCAGGAAGACCATGATGCTTTTCCTTCCCTACCCTTGGAGGGTGGCTTAAACGAGACAGGTACGAAGCATGGTCAAAACAAAGGCAAACAACGATGAAAGCTGATTTTTTATCTAGGTTGCGTGTCTCGGCCAACTTCAAATATATTGGATTGATTTTTTGTGCCTCATGCAGAATGAAAATCTCGATTTGATTTGAACTAGTAGCGGTAGAACTCTAGTACAGGTACGAAAGTCATACCGGTATTATTATTATTATTTATTCAAATAGTACATTGCGCATTGCTTAATTTTGTTGTTCAATTCAACTTATACCGTATTCACTCGAATAAGCGCCGCCCCCGAATAAGCGCCGCCCTCGAATAAGCGCCGCATGCGGGTCAAAAAAGTTAAAAAGCGCCTCCCCCGAATTAGCACCGCGGTCCCGAGGAATTCGAGGAATTCCGTATAACAAAAAAAAAACGTACAAAGCAACTCTAAAACAGCATTGGAAAATTCTTTTCATCAAAAGCGATGCTCTTCAGTTCAAAGTGAATACATCGGACCGTGAACTTTGCCGGCACAACTAGCTCAACTTCTATCTTTCTTTTCCGGTTACTTGTGCAAGTAGTCTGTTTTCAGCGTTTTTTTTTTCTTTGCTGCATCCAATTTTTAAATAAGCGCCACCCTCGAATAAGCGCCGCATTTGAGGCGCGAAAAATTTAAAAAGCGCGCTGCGCTTATTCGAGTAAATACGGTAATTATATTTATCAAACTGTTGCACTTAGTTAATTTTGGCTCTTAAGGCGATGATCTCAGGCTAACTTAGATGCCCAGCAAAACAGACACCGATTGCAACCACGAGCCGCTCTCTTTCGGCGCCTGTTACTGGTCTTGAAATCACTGCTGCAGCTGCCAGCTTTCTTGAAGTGCACCTCCAAACCCGCCTTACACTGCGTCATGGTGTCCAAATGTTTGGTTTGGATTTCTTTGTTGATCTTGCTGACCACATCGATTCCAAAGATCCCTGATGTAATGAATGCAGTGTGTCAATCAAATTTTGGAACGGTCAAACTTGTTTATTAGGTGTCATGTATTAAGCGTTTCAACCTCTGTTAGAAATAGTACCTCCTATTCCTACTGTGCGCACGTTCTGCGCATCAAAGGATGCTGCGACAAACTCAGTTTTTTTAAGGGCGGTGTCTCTTAATAGAAAGGGTTTTTTTTTCCGGTTTACAACGAAGCGGGAGAGACAAATCTTAGCAAGAGCTATAAGAATTTAAAAAAATTAAGATCTACTTTTTCCGCATAGTCATAAACCGCGCAAAAAAACCAAAGGCACCGTCTTTAAGCGAACGTTCAATAAGGAAAACTCTCTCCTTAATTACTGTTAATTGATGGGCGTTCCCAGTATTAAGCAGACGCAGTCATCGTTTACGAAATCGCAACGAGTTATCTTGGGAAAAAAACCAAACGATGCAAGATATGGCTATTAAGTTAACTAAACATGCCAAATTCTTAATATTTTGAAAAACCCAAAGAGAGATATGAATCGTTTTTCTGTGGTCAATTCTTCTTATCTGTGTGGGTCATTAGAATGTTGTTAAGATTTTTTTTCTCAGCTATTGGTGAGCCCGAGCTGACTATGTTTTATATGGGAACCGTTAGGGAGGGGCACCTATCACAAAACTAGTAAATATGGGGTAAAACGTGATAAGTGTAGTTGTTGTTTTTAATCATATCAGAAAAAAAAATGCGAGATAAGTCCCACCAGCCAGCCATCCGCTAAAAAAGTAAAATGGGCCGTCATTTTTAAAGTCCGACTTTTTAGATCTGAATTTCCTACCTGGAATCAATCTATTCAGTTCCTGATCAATCTCCCTCAGCCTAGAACACTCGATTGTCTTGAAAAATTGATATCGTTTCTCGAAGATGGGTTTACCATTTCCAGAATCACTGACTAGTTGGGATATTATTTCTTTTTCGTAACCATGGCTCTCGAGGTCTGCTTCTTGTAGCAGTTCCATCATTTTATCATCTGACATTTGCACGTCGCGGTCAAACACTCTGAGCTCAAGTGCCTCTTGGGTGTTGGCATCTGTTAAAATGAATACCAAAGAATATCACGAAAAAAGGCTTACTGGAACGCACCTTTGCTGTACCTTTGAAATTCAAAATAGCCCACGAACAACCAGACCACCAAACAGCCAAGAGAACCAACCTGCGATATTCCACAGTGATAACAGAGCGAAAAACATGACAAGAGAGTTCAAAGTCATCTTGAAAGCCTTAAATCGATTGAATCCTTGGTCTAGGAAATTTCGTCAGCGACTGCCTCTCTTCAGTTTTTGGAAGATTTTCAATGCATCTTGGCCACATTTGTAACGCGATTATGCTCTCCCTTAATTATTGCCACCCCTATTTACACATCGCAGATTTGGAGAGTGTGATAAATTCAAAAAAAGTTGCTTTACATTGGAAACAGAAAATGTTGATAACAGCCAGTTGAATAGTATTTGAAGTTTTTCTATTGCCTTGAGAGGATATTCAAAACTGATTCTCGAGAAATTATTGTACGAAAGGCGTTTAAGCTTGAGTATTGTAACTTTCGTTCTTAAAATTACCAAAAACCAAACCATAAAACAACCAACTAACCTGCAATATTCCACAGTGATAACAGAACGAAAAATTTGACAAGAGTGTTCGATGTCATCTTGGAAGACTTAAAAACGATTGCCGAATCCTCGATCGAGTACACTACTTCAGCGACTGCCTTTCTTCGGTTTTTGGAAGATTTGTAATGGACGTCGGCCAAATTTAAAGGTATCGATCTGTAACGTGATTGGTTGTTGTAATCTTCCTTGTTTTGTAGCCTCGGTTCAGTTTTACTTCCTTTATTTGTTACTGTTTGTACAAAGCTTTTCGTGGTTTCTCTTAAAAAAAAATTAAATGATCCTAAGTTTCCGCTGTCTGTAAAGCACGTTTCCAAATTGGCCTTTTTTGGCCTCTTCCTCATGTTTGCAACACCGCTTTAGTTTTACTTCTCTTTAAATTGTCGCGGTTTGTACAGGAATTTGGTGAGCGAGGCTCCTCCTTTTAGTAATTTTTAGTAGTAATTTTAATTATTAGTATTATTAGTATTGATGTTTCCCTTTTTGTATTATATTATAGGCTATATTTTACCCTTTTTATAGTAGTTATCATATCTTCATATATATTTTTAATATTTACACTGTAAAGTAGGTCACATTTCAGCCGGCCCGGGGGCTGCAATGATTTTTCTTCCTAATAAAGTTATCTTATCCAAAACAAAAATGGTGCATTTCCGCTGTCTCTATAGCACGGAAATGCAGGAATTTTTTGTTTTGTTTTGTTTCCGCTTCAGTTTTACTTCCCTTCCCGTTTTGTAGAAGAATTTGGTGACCGAGGCTCTTTCTTATCCAAAGCAAAAAGTCCTGCATTTCCGCCTCTCAACCCAGTAACTGTTTCACTTCTGTTACACAGAGCCTTCTAACACCGCTTGTGTATACAGTCGAACCTCCACTAACGGCCACCTCTCTACAGCGGCCACTTTATAATTATTTCGTCCTGGTGGACAGTCCATGCGTTCACTCTTGTTTTACCCTCTCTACAACGGCCACTAAAGTGCGTCCCCGCTGCCCAAATAACCTCTCCATAACGGCCATTTAAGAGCGAACATTTACAAACTGACGTACTCACTGTACATTACTCGATTTGTTTCGTTAAACTTTTTGTTCTAAACAGTTGGTCTCTGTTCTATTAATTATTTTGATCGTTTTATGTATTAACATGCTTTAATGAGCCTTTTTTTTAAGGTTGTGTTCGTTCCCCCAAACGTGGTGTCATGTTACATCCCTACTTCCCCATAACGACCACCTCTCTGCAAAGGCCACTCTCCTCTGTCCCCAAGGTGGCCGTTGTAGAGAGGTTCCACTGCGCTTTTAACAGTTGTCTCAATTTTGTCCTTCTCGTGAAACGACCTCCTTTGCTTTGCTTCGTGCAATTTGAAAAGGAAACACTGGATTAGGGAGCTTTGTTCATAAAGTCCTTGTACGAACCGTGACAATTTCATATAGAGGTAAAACTGAAACGGGGCTACAACGAATGAGGAAGAGAATTACAGATAAGGGGAAGGGATGCCACAAAGGACATACCTATCAAATTCTTGTACAAACTTGAGAGGTAAAACTGAAGCGGGGTTTTAAAACAAAATGAGGAAGAAAATAGCAAAAAACAACTGACAATATGTTAACATGAAAACGTGCTATAGAGACAGCGGAAATGTGGCATTTTTTTTTTCGGGGGGGGGGGAGAGATAAGAAAGAGCCTCGGCCACCAAATTCCTGTACAAACCGCGACAATTTGAAGAGAAGTAAAGCTGAAGCGGAGTTGCAAATTTCAAGCGGCCAATTTGGAAAACGTGCTTTACAGACAGCGGAAACAAAGGATCATTTAGCTTTACACGCACCGGAAACGAAGGATCATTTAGTTTTGGATCTTCCTGAGAGAAACCACAAAAAGCTTTGTTCATCAAATTCATGTACAAACAGTAACAAATTGATGGGGCTACAAAATGAGGAAGAGGATAACAGCCAATCATGTTACAGATCGATACCTTTAAATTTATTCACCCCTCAATGACAGTCAAAACAAACTGAGAGTTGCGATACAAAAGAGATAAAAGGCAACATTTAAGAGCCAAAATAATTTTTATTTTATTGCAGCTTTGTTTAAACCTCAACAGAGCTTCTTAAAGTAGCGACAAGAACGGTTTAGGAAATTTAAACCGGTAATCGGTCACCTTGGAAAATTTATCTAAAAATCGCAAAAATACATTTATTATTTTCTAAAATCTTGTTTTCGTTATAGGACACTCTAAGGGACACGAAACCGATTCAATGACGTCATCTGATTGTCTTTAGATGTCATGTAATCCAGGTCTCCTCTGCAGGAAGACCATGATGCTTTTCCTTCCTTACCCTTGGAGGGTAGGGAAGGAAAAGGCCGCCGTGTACTAAAAATCTTTCAAAAACCGAAGAAAGACAGTCGCTGAAGTAATTTACTCGCTAGAGGTTCGGCAATCGTCTTCAATCGTCTTCCAAGATATGACTTCGAACACTCTTGTCATATTCGGTCTGTTATTGCTGTGAAATTTGTTAATAACATAGACGGTTTACGCTAATTTTACGTTGAATTATATTGCAATCTCTTACATATAGAGCTTTTGTTACATGGGGGTATTAAAGTTGATTTTGTTTATGAAAATAGTTAAAGAGCCAGTGTCACCCAAAGTACTTTGCGCGCTTGTGTTTTTGTTTTGAAACAGCTTTTTGCATTTGGCTGGCGCGTTTGCCGGACTTTTCGCAAATTATACCGTGCAAACTGGCCTTTCAGCGAGCTGATATGTACAATAGTAACCTCTGAAAACAGAAATATCTTCATCGCTAGATGTTACTGGAGAAAACAACTCAAGATCTGAATTTGTAGTCAACGCGTATGGAGCTATTATAACAACCGATTGATTGATCGATCGATCAATCTCGATGTACGTAAAACCAGAACAGCCACTTCCACTCGATATAGAAATAAAACAAAAACAAGTAGAAAGAATATTGACGTCTTCATCGCTAGATGTCACTGGAGAAAACTACTCAAGATCTGACTTCGCAGTCAATGCGTGTACATGTATATCTTACAGTCTGATCGATTGATCGCGCGATCGATCGCGTCGATAGCAAAACCAGGATAGCTACTTACACGTTTTGTAAACATAAAACATAAACAGAGAGTGAACACAAGGAATAATTAAGTAAAACACCACAAGCTCATAACCATAAGCATTATTTTGGAGCAGGCCCGTAGCTACTGTTATTTTGTGGTAAATTAACGTTCCTTCTGTTTTCATCCGGCAACGAACGTAGCACTATTTCGGCGAAGGCAGTGTCAGTACTGTTGCTGAAACCCATAGATGTTTTTCTTTCTCTCCACTACTGATAGACGGACTCCTTCAGCCGTACAACTTTGGCAGAGCGCGGAAGACTCGGCCTTCGCCTCAGCTTTCCTGAGCCCTAAACCCTACGAAGCATCCAATTTAAAGATCTCCTTCTCCACCGTGAAAACACTTCAGAATTCGGAAATATGCAACGAAATCGATACGATGGCACTTAAATGTCAAGTCAAAATCCACACTAGTGCTTTCGGATCGCTAACGGCAGCGATAGAAGAAGATACAAATCAGACTTCACAACAATCAAGAAAATGGCAGATTTTTCATATATGAAAAATGTACCTCGGGGCGCAAAGCACTTTGGGTGACACTGGCTCTTTGAGCATCTGGAATCAAATAGCATACCTTTCTGATGCCCAATTAATTCACTTATTTAACTTTGAAAATCAGTTTCCCTAAAATTGAAAAATCTCAACTTCTTTCTTCTTGCTTTGGAACTTTGAAATGTCCTCAGTCTAGAACACTGATGGAAGTATAAATGATTGTCAAAATGACTACTGCAGGGACTGATCAAACAACGTGAAAAGAACACAACACCACAGTCAACAAGACCCGGCATGATAAGCGCTCATGACTAGAAGGCAGATAGGACATCCCTCGTTCGTTTCACCACAGCATTCGGCATGATTAAGTTGTGATCATATCATTTTTAGGCCACAAACGCGCAGTACGTGTTTGTGATCGGGCATCATTTGATTTCTAGCTCTTTATCGAATGGATCTAGTTACAGCATTTATGAGATAGGTGATCTCTCACTAACTCTCATTGTGTTGGTGGCTACGATACGCTGAAGAGCTCCAATAAGAGCGAAACAACGTTGTCCGTATCTGCCTTCTAGTCATGAGCGCTTATCATGCCGGGTCTTGTTGACTGTGGTGTTGTGTTCTTTTCACGTTGTTTGATCAGTCCCTGCAGTAGTCATTTTGACAATCATTTATATTTTTATAATTTTTACTGATCGCGATCTTTTTGATCCAACGTTGAGCCAGGTTGATCGTACACGGTTTTGCAGTCGTTTTATACCTTAACTTCACATTAGGTTCTCTTTTAAACCGTCGATCTGGATTGATCCGTTCAACCTGCTACTACTAATTGTACGTAGCGGATGGTATTGGCCATCCCTCGTTCGTTTCACCACAGCATTCGGCATGTTTAAGTTGAGATCATATCATTTTTAGGCCACAAACGCGCAGTACGTGTTTGTGACCGGAAATCATTTGATTTCTAGCTCTTTCTGGAATGGATCTAGTTACAGCATTTATGAGATAGGTGATCTCTCACTAACTCTCATTGTGTTGGTGGCTACGATACGCTGAGGAGCTCCAATAAGAGCGAAACAACGTTGTCCGTATCTGCCTTCTAGTCATGAGCGCTTATCATGCCGGGTCTTGTTGACTGTGGTGTTGTGTTCTTTTCACGTTGTTTGATCAGTCCCTGCAGTAGTCATTTTGACAATCATTTATATTTTTATAATTCTTACTGATCACGATCTTTTTGATCCAACGTTGAGCCAGGTTGATCGTACACGGTTTTTGCAGTGGTTTTATACCTTAACTTCATATAACTGATGGAAGGGTTATCAGAGAAACGTGTGTTGGTCATAAGCAACCCCTTTTAAATATTTATTATATAACGCGAAACCATATGAGTGCTATGCAGCACAACCATCTTTTTATTCCCATATATTCTAACTTTCAATCATGGAAAAAAATCTAAGAAGAGAAACCCTCCAAACCTGTGATTTCATTATTAGATAACGTGAAACATAGGATTTATTTGTAATACCCCCTTTCCATATTACTTCCTCGTCAGTCTATGAAGCATCTTAGGTAACATTTTCCCGTAGACATTTAGATAAATGCCAACACTGAAGAGGCCCTTGAGCTCAGAGTATTTGACCATGATGTGCAAATCCCAGACCAGACGCTGATGGAAATGCTACGTGAAGCAGACCTTGAGAGCCATGATTACAAAAAAGTAATAATAACCCAACTGGTCAGTGATTCCGGAAATGGTAAACCCATCTACGAGAAACCATACCAATTTTTCAAGACAATCTAGTGTTCTGGCTGAGGGAGATTGATCAGGAACTGAATGGGTTGATTCCAGGGTGGAAACTCAAGCCTATAAAGTCTGCCTTTCTAAAGGGTCGATTAAACATATCGATCATTAAGCAACATTTCATACCCTTAACCGTCCGTTACATTAACATATAGTTTGGAGTTAGGTGATTTTGAAACAAAGTCATGCATAGTTAAGTGCATAAAATATTCTTATGACCAGTTTCATTATTACCTGCACGAGAATGCGTTAGCCGAATCACACAATCCTTACAGTGAAACACACTTTCAAGATTCTGTCAAACCTGTATTAAATGGACACCTTGAGGAATGGCTAATTGACCTCTTAGCACCAGCAGGTTGGCCGTATAATACAGGTTTGACTGATCTGAAGAGAAAACAACAAAACAAGAATTTCAGGTGGAGGACGACCCACACAGACAAAAGAATTGACCACAGAAAACAGTTCTTAGCGAAAAATTAAGGATTTAGCCTGTTTGGTTAACTACAAAGCCATATCTTGTTGTTGTTGTTGTTGTTGTTGTTGTTGTTGTTGTTGTTGTTCTTCTTCTTCTTCTTCTTCTTCTTCTTCTTCTTTTTCTTCTTCTTCTTCTTCTTCATCATCATCATCTTCTTCTTCTTCTTCTTCCTATTATTATTATTATTATTATTATTATTATTGTTATTATAGCAGTGCAAGACGTATATATGCTACCACCCTAAATAGCATGCACAAGGCGCGAACGTAGCCTATGCAGCTAATTTTCGAGGAAAAAAAACCAACTTCTACTAAATGAATAAAAAGCACAAATGCCGCTAAAATGTTCAAAGTCTTTTAAATACTGAAATGCCTCAAATAAATACAAGACAAGAAACTTAAAATAATTCCTTTTAAAAATTGTTACGTTAAAATCTAAAAGATATCTTTTACCACACTTAAAAAAAATTAAAATTCGTTCTCTGGAACCACATAAAAATCTAAGACCATTCTGCACTACAGCAAAGTCTTAAAAGAGCGAGCAATATTTAAACTGTGCGACAGAACAACTTTCTGCATACGCTTCAGTACATGTTTAGTTCGTTCTCCTACTAACTCCTTCATCTTCGCCTCAAGATCTTCAGACCATCTACCCAGTACATCGATAATAACATTGTATTGTTTCACCTCATATGTGGGATACCGTTGCTTAAGCTCCCATCGCAGAGCAGCGTACTTGGTAGTCTTCTCTTTGTCTTTCGCGGCCTATTGTCCATCCAGGGGCAGCTCATCTCCACAGCTAATACTCTTTTCCTCTGTTTGTCAATTACTCTTGCATCAATTCTGTTTGCTCTAAGTTCCGTATTCTCAGCGTAGACCGCTACATCCCAGAAGGCTTTGGCTTGTTCGTTCTCGTACATGGGCTTTGGCTGCACTGGCGAGTACCATGGGGGCATTTCCGTTATTAAATTCCGATCTTTGAGCAGCTCGAAAAAAAGTACCTTCAAAGCTGCATTGTGTCTGGTAATGTACTTTGTCTTAGCCAGCGTACTACACCCTGCAAGGATATGGGGGACGCTCTCAGGACCACTGCCACACATCTTACACAACACGTCTGAGCTGGGGTTGGTTCCCGTCTTATTATGATGGTATAGCTTAGTCGGAAGACGCTGCTGGTACAATTCATGTATCCCTGCTATGGTACTCGAAGGACACGTTTACCACTCCTTCATCCAGTCGAAGCAACCCTTGCTTAACATTTTGTCATTCCACCTGCCTTTAAACAGCTTTCCTTGCCACTTTTCTCCTTCTGTTTCTTGACGCAGTTGCTTTTGTTGGAACTCCTTAGCATAAGTACCAATCTTTCTTCCTTTGGTCTCTTTGTCATCCACTGTACGACACGTCGGCTCACCCTCGCGCAGCTTCTAATGGAGGTGTAATTCCTTTGCGTATTTGATCGCAACCTTAAGCAATGAGTGGTGTCCAGATTGGGCTGAGGCTTCCTCAAACCTTCTTACAAGTTCCATTGTGGGATCTGTGTTCTGACACAAGTTGACAGCGGCTTTGATCTTCGCTAATTTATACTCATTCTCTACAGATTTTAATCATCGTCCTCCATCCTCTCTGGGGAGGTACAGTAGTGACTTGGAGCCTAGCGGATGCTTCCCACCGTTCTCAACTATGATCTTTCTTGTTTCTCTGTCTATCTGCTGCAATTCAGCTATCGGCCACTGTTGAGTTCTCATATAGTACGTTAGCACTGGAAGTGCAAATTGATTTGAGGCATGGACCCGGCTATAGTCTGATAGGGGGCTGGACCAAATAACTAACGTCCTCTGTAGATACACTTCAGTAGCACACTTCAAGACCAGTTTGTCCTCTTGCTTCAGATTTTCTAGTACTCTTAAGAACTTGTAATGCTCTCCCGTCTTCAGCTTAGCAATCACTGCTGTTTCTTATGCCTGCATGTCACCTGTGCTTTGATCCAGAACGGCTCTCTTGATATGCGTCACTGAGCATTTCTTCTCGTTCCATTCCATTCCTACATCCCTCATCGCTAGTTTCGTAGACTTCAGTACTGTAGCTAGTTTGCTCTCAGATGCCGCAAAAACCTTCAGATCATCTATGTACAGCAGATCTGTTATTTTGGCGGAGACAGGCTTAGACCACCGGGCTGAGGCAGATCGTGAAAAGCCTCGGACACAGCGCATCTCCCTGTGGAAGGCCTTTGTTGAACTTAATAACTTCCGACATTTCAATTCCTCGTGTTGTTTTCGCCACGATCTTTTTGTTCCAGCTCGAACACAATCCTCTCACAACCTTCCCTACCCATTCTGGAAATCTATAAACACTCATCATTTTCACCAGCCACTTGTGATCGACTGAATCATATGCTTTCTTCACATCAATCCATGCCATACTCAGATTTCTTCTTCCTCTTGTGCTATCTTCACTCACCATGCGATCAATCAAGAGGTTATCTATCGTACCGCTACAGCCCACTCTTGCACCCCTCTGCTCTCCCTGCCATCAATGCGTACATATCGAGGTGTTGGTTCATATAGGCGTTAGCATGCATGCAGTGAACCCCTTTGGTGTTCAAACATGTAATTGGGCGTTGGGTTGCACTTGTGAACTCTCCTGGCTTAGGGATAAGAGTTGTTTTGCCTTGAGCAAACCAGAGTGGGTACGGGTGTTCTCCTTGGACAATGTTCTCAAATGAATTAACAACTTCTGTATGTAGGCTATAAGCCTTTTTCCACCAAAAGTTGGCTAGGCGATCTGGGTCGGGTGCACTCCAATTGCGTTTCTTCCGAAGTGTGTTCACAGCTTAGTCTTTCCCAAAACCAAATTTCTCATTAGGAGGGGTGAGTACTCTGCAATTTATAGCACTTTCAACTTCCTCCAACCACTTAGTATTTGCATCACCTGAACCTTTCTGTCCCCAGAGTACCTTCCAAAAGCTGCTTGCTGTGTCGATGTTTTCGAAGACATTTTTGACATTCTTCACTGGCGGGGAATTATTATTATTATTATTATTATTATTATTATTATTATTATTATTATTATTATTATTAAGGTGAAATAAGATACTGCGCTCGTTAAGATTTCGCAAACCATGACCGGATCTGCTAAATGCAGGAGACTGCCGAAAAGAAGTAGTCAGAACTGTCCGTTTAACAGAGAGAGGCAATTTAATACAGAATTGACTGTTAAGAAAATTTCTTTAATACTGTTATTGCCATTACTTAGGGATCTTTGGAATCGATGTGGTCAACAGGATCATAAGGAAATCCAAAACAAACACTTGGACGCCATGAAACGGTGCCAGGCCGGTTTGTTGCATGATACACTTCAACAAAGCTGAAAATACTAACATCAAGCAAAAAAAAAATCTCCTCGTGGTGACTATAGTTCGTGTCGCATTTGTTGGGCATCTAGATTAGCCTGAGATGATCGTCTTAAGAGCCAAAATCTACTAAGCGCGCATTTGATTAATATGGTTTTAATTTGAATTGAATAATATAAAATTAAGCAAGTTCTATTTCGGGGGTGTTTACATGATAGGGTATGAGATTCGAACCTGTACGAGTTCATTCCGGTTCCCTCTTGTGGCTTTGTATCTTCATAAAGCCCCTTTGAATGTAGAAGATTCAGCGCTACAAAAAATTACTTGACTTCCTTTTATTTAAATGTCATACCAGTTCGAGTTTTACCGCTTCTTTTCCAACCGGGTAGCCGCACTGGATAGAAATTTTCGTTTGCTGGCGGTACAAAAAACTTAAACCTATGTTTGAAGTTGCTGGCCTAGTTCAAAAAGCAGCTGTGATCCCGTTTTCCTTTGACCTTCCAGAATTGTTTAGTTGCCCCTTATAATAGAGTACCCTATAATGAGAACTAGATTTTAGAAAATAAGGTGTATTTTTGTGATCTTAGGATAACGTTTGCAAGACATCAATAACTGTCTTAATGCCCGCTACTTCTCCTTACTTAAGAACTCCGCTGTGTTTTAAAGAGAGCTGTATTAAAGCAAAAGTCATTTTGGCTCTTAAATGTTGTCTTGTATTTCATTTGTAATGCGGCCTTATCTTTTGTGTCTGTGTATAAAACCTTATTTCTGAGATTGGTTTCATGATTTTTAGCATGTCTTTGAAGAATATTGAGGTAAACAATTGAAACAGACCGGTAACAATTGTTACTGGTCTGTATAAATTCATGACCAGACCATTCAATAGAGCTGTTGGTCAGATTCCCAAACGATTGTAGGACTCCAGTGGTCCGTCCTTAAAAATGCAGGCTTCTAGGCTCCAACACAAAAACAGCTTCGGCTCTTGAATTGAGCTTCAATTGAATACTGCTTTATGGTCCATGCACCGAGGAACCAGAATCAGAATTTTTGTCCGGGCTTCAAGTTTCGGACTCCCTGCTCCACAGCAAAACTTTGAGGGCGTTTTTGAACCAGAGACACCCTCTTTGGGCTCCTATTTGGGGCTCTTTGTTCGTGAATTTATGTCTTGCAAAATTGTTACTTATTTTTTTTCAAGGCTCACTCTTCAGGAGTTTGGTAAAATACTGTTTTGCGCGGAAGTTTCGGGGTCGGCAAACTCGAAGGGCCACTAGTCGAGGGACTTTTCCCAGGAATATGTCCCCTTTCCTGGTCACACGAGACACTTGTAGCAAGTTTTCGTGCGCCTGGGACTTGCTACTTGAGCGTACACACGCAGGGACTCGTTTCAGGCGCGTCTGAAACTGTAGTCTAGATGAACGTCTCGAGTTTCATAAATTACAATTAGTAATAAATTAATAACTGGAAAAACATAATAACCCAACTGGTCAGTGATTCCGGAAATGATCTTCAAGAAATGTTACCAATTTTTCAGAACAATCGAGTGTTTGAGGTTGAGGAGATTGATCAAAAACTGAACCCCAGATACTGAATAAGTTGACTCCATATGCCCTTTTCTTCTAGAGGATTTTTAATTTTGAGCAGCTTCAGTCGAACGAGCAGTTCATATAACAGCCGAACTGTTTGGTTCAATTTTCCCCCGTCTTTTTTTTCTTTGGCGATGATTTGCAAAGTACGGCATCATGTTTTCTTTTTTTTTTTGTAATATAGTATTTTTCATTTTTCATATGCAGAAAAGAAAATACAAAAATTGTGCGTTACAACAGTTACAACTAACATCATCTACAATTACAAAACAGAAAAATATTGCATTTACAGGTACAATAAAAGAACATAACGTACACAATTATTGCTACAATCATTACTACTTAATTTGTTTTAGTATAAATATGAAACTCTTACAACAGTGACAATTTAAAAAGAAAAAGGAAAGGGAGGAGAAACACTTTCAAAATTTTCCTTTACTGGATGCTTGGCAAGATTTTTTTTCTGGTGGGGCTTAAGAAGCCTATTATGTTTAGTTGCTAGTTGTCGCTCTATCTGATAAACCGTTTTGGTCTTGGCTATGAAAACTTTCAACGACGGATTCGCGCTGTTTAGCTTGCATTTATAGACATAAAATTTCGCCATAAGAATCAACTGATTCAAAATGATGTTGTCCTCATTTTCATTGAATACGTCAAACAAAATATTCACCAAAGTTAAAGCTTCTAAACTTATGTCTTGTTTCGTAAGCCAAGATGTGAAGGCTTTCCAAAAGCCTTCTGTTACTGAGTAAACAAACATCTTTGTAACAACAAAAGGTAGAGAATAAATTTTCTTCCAATCCACGGCAAGATCGGGGTACTTATTCTTCAACTTTTTCGTGCGGTGGCCGGAGGACTTTGTTTTCTGTCCACGGCATCATGTCATTCAACCGGAACGTCCTCCAGAAAGAACGCCTTGAGCTAACCTCATGCACTTTTCGTTGCTTTTGATTTCTTGTTCCCCAGAGTCTTAAAAAAATGACAATCTTCTCTGTCGCAGTGTTTGCAGACCTGTCGGTGCTCATTTCTTTCATTTTTGGACAAAAAATGCTCGTCAAATAACTAGAACGAGACAATCAAATGCTATGATATTCTGCGCGGCTGTTTGTACTTTTCTACTGAGACTATCGCGCCTCTACAAACTGTGAATACCGTTAGGTCGGTCCACAGGGTTTAAAGAAGGTCTCTGTTGACCAAACTTATGAATTTACTGTCACAATTCTTTAGTAGAGTCGATTTTCATTTCTGGGAAGTCTCCTGTCCACTTGCGCTGAGTTTTCTGGGCAGTGTGTGGGTTAAATTCCCTCTCCTATTATTCGCTTTTGCGACCAGTTTCTTCGCTTACGATAGTGTTATTTTTGATGTCCTTCCAATCCTTTGGAGGTCTATAAGAACCCTGCTGTCTTTGAGCCTCGAAATCCAACAATTCACCCATTCAATGCTTCGATTAAACCCTTCTCCAGCTTGGTCAATGGCCAACTTTCTGAAAAAGTGAAATAAGCTGGCTTCTTTCCTGTATCTCTCTCCTTTCCTTTAGCCTCATCATCACGATTAGAATTGCCACGACCCTAGACTTCCATCTTGGATTTAGAAGAGACCGCTGATCAACCTGTTTCGGTTCAAAAAAGCTGTAAAAATGTCACTGTATAAAAGAATTATAATAAGTGCAATCATGCAAAAGGACCTCAGTTTCACAGTGTTCAAAATTATCATAAATATCAGTAAAAAGGGGGAAAAAAGAACCTAAAGAGCGCAACGGTCAAAGACTTTATCGAGTAGCAATTGGAAATGAGAAAACGGGCTTTCTCTCCATCCTTACTACCTAAGAGCCTCAAGCAGGCTATGTTAGGTCTCAATTGGTTAGGTAAACCACGGCCTTATATATAGAGCGGTTTTCATTTGAGTGTCGAAAGTAATTCGCGTTTTGCTTTGGTTTTGCTTTACTTCGCTCTGTGATTGGTTGAAAAATTTCGCGCCACTTTCTCCACCAATCAGAAGTAAAACTCAAACCAATCGCGACTTGCTCGCACGCGTTTTCCCGCGCTTGACGCCGGTGACATGTATTTGCTTCGAGTTCTGATTGGTTCATTGGGTAATTTGTGTTTGTTGTGATTGGCTGGGGTAATTACTTTGGTTTTGGTTTTACGACACTCATTTGAAAAGCGCTCTAATGGCGTATTATTAAACTAAACCTAGTCTAGTATTCTATTCAATTTTTAGTGGTCGTTTTACCCTTGAATAGGGTGCCATTTTTTCGGATTTTTGGGCCTTACAAGGGGTATCAATTTTCGATTTTCTATCCTTAAATAGGGTCAGGGTTTAAGAACCTCTGCGGCACACACCTATCCTAAATTGACGGGAGTACCCCAACCCCCCCTCCCCCGGGAGCCTCTCGATCACAACTTACATTCCTTAACTCTTGGAGGAACTAATTACTAACGACTTGTTTTTCAATAAAGTAATTTAATCAATTGCGCATGTAATATTTCAGTAGGACCCGCAAATGTAGGGAATTCCTCCTACTAGGGTGGTTTCTAAGTGGCCTTTCATTCTTTCTACAAAAGACAAATCTACTTGCCATCACGAATGTTCACGGCCATAAGTCGTTGTTATCTCGACTAAACCTCTTCAGAAAATCGATGTTTCTTATCAAACAAATCCTATACGAATCTTAAGACAATTGCCCTAAAAATCCCTTCATCCGGATGGATTTCGCTCAACTATTGAATTTACGTTTTTTAAAAACACCATACACCTTGACAATTGTGCAACTTGTACCTTTTGCTCCGAGAGTACCTGAACAGTCGAACTATCAAAAAAATTAAGTTTCATTCTATGGGAACAGTACCACAGGAAAATACTGCTATAGATTTTATCCAAAGATTCCATCGATAGATCATTCTGACTTCTGCGGTTTGAAGTAAACACTAGTACCACGGGAAAGTACTGCTAAATGGATACTGAGCGCAAACGCAACTAACTTTTAACCTGCAATGATTAAAAGAGCTCTTTGTATGAGATATCCATACATTGGAAAGGTTAAGATGAGTTTTGGAAATTTACTAAGTTCTCATATTAATGCGGATAAAAGGGGACATGACTTTGACTAATATTAATTAAAGGGTTAAAGGTTAAAGGTCAGAAACGCATGGATACACCCTAAAACAGTTGCTCTGGTTGACATAAACTTTTAAATTCTTCCAAATATTCTCAGGTGTTTGCATCAGGTTATGCAAGCAATCGCGCCATTTACTCTTAAATGTGCACTAATTTTGCGTTAGGGCATTAAATATCACCTTATACCACACAGATATTGGGGGTGTATGGCCAATAAAAAATAATGTAGCAGGGACAGATAATGTTCGTAATGAGCAGTTATTTCCAAGACCGTTTTCGTGCAAACATTCATTGAATATAACCATACAATGGCCAAGTTATGCAACTGCTCTTGAGCTTGGCGGGGAACACACACAAAGGGCGTTTTAGCCGGCACGCGCGTGTGCCGTATTTCCTGATTCGAAAGTTTTAACTTAAAAATACGGTAATATCACACGGCATTACTCACAAAAAGCCTAAAGCAAACAAATAGTTGTAATCGTAAACGACTTCAAGAAAAACGATTTATGCACGCAATTTTATTTTGAGCCCTACATAAGGGTTTGTATTGCCTAGAGTTGGGGGGGGGGGGCGGTGTATGGCGCTTCAAAGGTATTTTATCATTTAAGAGCTTTTTAATTTCACTCTCAGAAATCGTTTCACAACTGAGTTTTGAGGCCTATTTTTGACTGAGGATAGTGCTAACTGTCACTTAACACTTTATTGCCGGTTAACGATATAAGAGCTGCTCTTCATTTTGTTCGCTGTACTGCAGTTAAAGCTTTTTATGACCCTTAACCCGTTAAGCTGGTCTTCCCTTACATTAAGCTTATTTCATGCGGTCTTGTCCATTGCCCTCCACCCAGTCTTAGCTACACTCCACTCTACAGCACGCATCCAAACTTACCGGATTTCAGCCAACTTTTTTGTGGAATATAAACTGCCCAAAAGTCTCGGTTTTCCCTCTACAAATGGAACCTTTGTCTTGAGGCCGAGTTTCCCGGTTTACAGAGCAGTTTTTTGCAGCCCGTGCGAACCGATTTAATTCACATTAACTTCTTGTTTTTATAAAGGGTTTTGTTACGTATTGATCTGGAAGCACATCTCCAAGTAAGTAAATTAAATTGCAAAACAACCTCAGTTCTCTCTCTACAAATAGAAGCTTTCGATATATTGTTTATAGTTAATATCAAAAATGGCAGTGTTTAGCTGGAATCAGATGAGACCAGTTCACAATTATTAATGATTTTAAAAGCGCCCGTTTTTATCAAACCATGACTTGAACATCTAAACAAAACACTGGTATCGTTTTTCTGAACGTCGACCTCTTTTTCAGACTGCCCTTATGGCAGCAAGTTGGCGCTTTTGTTATTTAACTGAGACCGGGCAATTTCCTTTCAAATGAGTTTGAATGAATGCTAAGATGTAACATATAATGCATATACATATATACACACTTTATTTTCACTCGAATTTACAGAGTAGCTCTGTTGAGCTAATATCTTCGAGTAAATAATAATAGTAATAAAAAAATAATAATGAAAATTAAATTGATTAATTAATTAAATCATCTAAAATAATTGAAAGTCATTAAAACCCTGAGCGTTCGTGTTTCTTTAGGATACGTAGAAACAAATAAGCTTTTGAAAACTACAGTAAGTATATTATGTATTCTTCCATTGTATAAAGATGCTATCTCTGCTTTCTTTAACAACTCGTCATAACTAGAATTAGTATCATTAAATATAAATCTTAACGCGATGGCGACTTGAGCTGCCATCACCATAAAGAAGGACGAAGAATCGTTTCTGAATTAGCTTTCAGAAGATTATCCTTGGAAATGTTTTCCATGACCCTTTTGGGATATACAGCTGTAGTTACTTTATTCCTTCAATCTACGTTTCGAAAACTTTCTGCCACGTACAAACTCCGCCTAAATCTAAATCTATCTCTTGCGGAGTAACTGCAAGCAAAAAGGGATAAGTTAATATTGAAAAGTTCTTCCTTCATTGGATTTAAAAACTGAGATTTGCGGTCAGCCTTACGGATTTAAACAGGATCCAATCATGAGATTACAATAATCGTGTACTTGGTAAAGCCGATTACAGCCTAATCTAGATCTCGCCTCCTAAAGCATGGCGCTAAAATATAACACAACAAGACACTAACAAGGTTTATAAGCGTAAAAAATCTGCCTTCAAAGTGAATTACCACCTATAATGTCTTTGACATTAGCTTTAAGAACGTGCGTGCATGAACGAGCCGAATGTCAGAGCCACAGGCAAGATTTTAGGTTACATGCAAAGCTGGGTACATGGGTATCTTTTATCGCGTGAGAATTGGTAATTGAAAGGTTCTTTTTGAAGAATAATTGTTACTCTTTCCTCGATTTGACGTCCGTAAAAGACCCAACAACAACACCGATAACTTCGATTTAAGTATCGTAGTTATCAATGTAAGTAATAAAGCGAGCAAAGCCCACGTAACATCTTTATTATGGTTAAAAAAGCAGAGCAGCCACGAAGGAAATGGCATGGTATTTGAGTTAGTTTACTCCGAGAAAACGCCCCAAGTGTGCTTCATTTTTTGCTAAAAAAATATCTATATATAACAAGTAAACTAAATTAACCAAACAATGTGATTTTGTTGAAGGGAATTCACAAAAGATTTTGTCTCTCCTCTTCATTGCCCGTATATATGTGCGGAATTCAGTAATCCATATGGCCGAAACTGAAGCAGTAATTAAATATCCTCTCTTCTTTATATTCATTACTGGATATTTATGGGAAGTTTATCGTATGTATTGCACCTTGTGTAACCTAGACCCTGGGGGGATATTTGCTTACAGGAGGTATTAATAGGGTGTAGATTTTCCGTAGATTTTGACCAATTTGGACTACTAACAGAGGGTGCAGGTTTTAGTCAGGCCGGAAATATTTCAGACTGCTTACGTCTAAAGTATGGAAAATATAAATCATTTAGTCGGTCTGAAATAATTAATGTTACAGTTTTGATCTCTGATCTGCACGCCCACGAAAGACTCTGGTCTCAGGGTCCATCCCCGTTGACACCTCTGCCCCAGTGGAAAGGAAATGAAAAATCACACAAAATTTAAAAGGTCAAAGTTTTCGAGAGCGCAGAGAGACAAAATCAGTGAAAATACCGAGCGGAGTTATATCCGTCAACCCTCGAGTTATACGGTAAGTTTAGAACTATAATAAACTTCAGTTCAACTATGACATAGCTACAGATAACTTTGAAACTTTTAAAAGAATGCTGGCTTATTGGGGGCGTGGTGGTTTAGTGGTTAGTGCATTGGACTTCAGATCTGAAGGTCGGTGGTTCGACGCCCAGTCCCTGCCATCGTGTTGTTTCCTTAGACAATAAACTTTACCCCACATTGTCTCTCTCCACCCAGGCGTATAAAATGGATACCAGTGACATACTGCTGGGGGTAACCCTGCAATGGACTAGCATCCCATCCAGGGAGGAGTAGCAATACCCTCAGTTGCTTCATGCTACAGAAATCGGGTTAAGCTCCAGCTGTACGGGCCTCCTTGGCTCATGTGCGACTTTGCGGCAGGAATCAATGGAACCTAGCTACTTCAAGTCAGTGGAAAACTTCGGAATGGTCGCTTTAAATGTTAGCAGCCTGAAGAGAGAGAGAGAGAGAGAGAGAACGCGGGAGAGCGAATAGTCCCGGATAAGTTTTCAATTGTGGCAAAACTATACAAAGCTTATAAAACATACAGCTGCTTTCTATTATATCACTGCCTTGTTACACGAAAGGTTCCGGACGGGAACCCTCACTTACCTCTTTCGAAAATGATTGGATTTTGCCGGATTTCAGTTCATATTGATGAATTTCAGTTATTTTTCCCTGACTTGCTTGTTCGACATGCACTTGTACTGAATTAAGAAGTTACATGTTGATCACCCATAATTACTTGAGTGGAAGTTAGTGATAGTCCATTTATCACTTGACAACATACTAGGTCCATTACAAGTGAATTAGCCAGCAGACTTCACGGAGAGTTTTTCTCTTCTTTCTCATATTTTTTGGCGACTTTATCAATTGTAAGAAAAGACTGACTGGAAACATTGCAGTTTTAAATATAGCAAGAGGCCTAAGGCTGAAACTTATCAAGGCTGTTTATAGATAACCGGGGTTACAGTCTAACAGATAAGTAATCAATTTCCTTCTCTGCATGTAACAAAACCGCTCTTTGGGTTTCAATTCATTGTGCCACATGAGACTGTTGACAATAGTGAAAAATTGAATACTGTCAACAATAGCATTTTTTGTGATAAAGTCCAAACATACAAAAACGTAAATTAAGTAAATTGTTTCAATACGATTACCTGCATTCGCATATGGCTACCATGAACACATTTATGATTTCATGTCTGAGCATTGAACAATATAAATTAAACTTCTAAAAGACTTGATGTATCTTCTCAGACTTTTTTCGTCTCCATTATCAGGCTTCTGCGAAAGGCACTTTTTTTATTTTTACTTCATATCTTGTTTAGGAAAGAAGAACTTTTATCTATCACTTATCTGCGTGTGGACAAACCTGACTTAGTTCAGTGGGTTTGCTAAAAAATAATTGAATTAATTCAAAGTAAAGATCTTTCTAGTTTCGCGTATAACTTCTGACCTACTCAGTTTTCTGAACAAAAGCGCTCGTTACAATCATTCCGTGTGTTACAAGTCAAATAAACTGACTTTGTTTAACGAGGGTGACACTAAACAGTTTTTCAACTGACAAACCTGTGGCCTTCGGATTCCAGATCAAATTGGAACTTGGAAATGTTGGTTTTTGAGGAGGAAGGAAAAACCGGAGGACCCGGAGAAGAAACCCTCGGAGCAAGGACAAACTCAACCCACATATGACACCGGGTCCGGGAACGAACCCGGGCCACATTGGTGGGAGGGGAGTGCTCTCACCACTGCGCCATCCCCGCTCCCCCCATTTAAGCGGTGAATGAAGCCTTTCCCCTCTACTGAGGAACAACTGCCATGTAGAATTACCTCAGTTGCATAGATGGGAAGGTACTGTATGTTTAGTAGCTTTCATTTGAATGGCACAGACAAGTTTTGAATAGTTATGTTAATTACGTCTGAGGCCACGCCTTGTATACAGTTTTAACAAAAACAAACTGTCGGTAGTGGAGTTCAGATGGTTAAATTATGGTAAGATTAAAACCGATTTCGGACTGCAAAGTTAAAGTTCAACCTGACTGGTTTCTCCCGTGCAGCCAGGCGTACAACGGAAATCACGTTTGGGACAACTAAGATTGCATTCAGTTAGAACTTGCTCTCTTATGATGGGTAGTTGAGAATTTACGCTTTAATTTTTTTGTTGTGTTTACATTTTTGGCGAGAATGTGCCTCCAAATATAGTTTACGATTGACAAAGTCTGACTGCTCAATTTATTCTTTTTGTTGCCGACCAAAGACTAGAAACATGAACATTATTGAATATCTGCCAAATTCTTGGCGAGCGATAGTTCCTGCTTTGTTACCGAAATTACTGTTCAGATGTCGGGAATAGATCACAAAAGCCACACCACAAATGAACAACCAATGAAAAGCAGCACACTGGTTAACGTAACATGTAACAACACTTGAGGCACGTCGGCAAAGGTGTCGGCAAACTTGTGACGATTTTCTCGCTGCGGCGATTACATGTGCGATTGGTCAAGACCATCTCCGAAACCGTAGAACCACGGAAAGAGATAAAATGATGTTGTTTACTGTCTTGATCTTTTGATATGATCTTGAAACCACGCAGAGAATAGAAAGCAATACGGGGTGTATTAATTTCACGACCTCTTGCAACCTCCGCTGACAGCTCAATATATATAGGCTATCGAATTAGATTCACTCACCAGTGTGGAGTTGTCCGATTGTTCAGAATTAGCACGCGTGCAACTGAAGTCCTAAACATGGGCAAACACACGAGCTTTATTCATGGTTCGTACAAAACGTGGCTCTGTAACGCTGCAATATTTGCTCTGATCTGCGCAGCGTTTGCCGCTGGAATTCTGTTAGGTCCTGTGGTGTCCTCGCGCGGAAGGGACGACTTGAAAGAAGTTCGTTGTAGCAGAGATGCAGATGCGACACGGAGAGAGCAAAGCGCGAACTCTAAATGTGTTTCCCGAAAGGAGTTTTCGGAGTTTATGCACGAATGGAGAAGCTCTTTAGACGATTTGATTGAGCAGAAGATGGTGAACGTTTCCAAAGGAAAAATAAATCCGGCCATTAGGAAACTGTCAAGAGCGAGAGACGTAACAACAAAGAAAGCACTTCGAGGTACTGTTACAATTCATGTTTACTTTTTCCAAAATAATGTATAGTTTCAAGTATTTTATGAGCTTACATTATTTCATCTAAAAGTTCGGTTTGCGTTTAAGGTGAGACTAACAAACAAGTTTTTTGGAATGGTTGATTTCATTAACATGTTTCGGGCAGATTTTGTTGACATTAAATTACCTTAAATTCTCTCAATCCCTATTTTTCGTATGTTTAAGCCTCTCCTTCAGTCTGAGCCCCAATCTTGTAATGTTGTTTTAATTTCTGACTCTTTAGATTAAATCCCAAAGTGTAAGCATTCGAGTGAAAGCTATTAAGCAGTTAATTTCTGTGGTGCTGTTCATTCTTCGCTCTCAGTGGCCCTAGTAAAAAAGAGAAGAGTGAAAAGCTAAAAACACCCCTTTACGCCCGTACTATTTTTTCGTGACTCGTTCTAAAATATCTGATTCGTCAAAGTGACGTGGCGAGCTTTAGCATACCATTAGTCAATGAGAAGTACGTTATTTATTTTCCGTTTTAAGATTTTAGTACTAATCTGTTTGGCTTTCTCGCATTCCAGTAATTAGATAAAACGAATAAAAGCCTGCAGAATGAGAAACTGTAGCTTAAAATGTGCAAGTATTTAACGACAATCGCAATTTTTTTCACAGTTAAGAGATCGCTTCTTTTTCCGCCAAATGGACAGTAGTTTAAGGGCAAAATAGATGCCGTGCGAAACTTGTGGAGGAATTTTTCCACCGATTTGATATCATCAGGAATCTATAAAAGTGACAAATGGCTCGTTTGGACGCACGAAATGACAAGCTTTAAGCTGTATTTCATAATACCTTAATACGCTTTCCGTACAATTGTCTTGAAAGCTTGAGTAAACTTTATTTCAAAAACTAACTTAACAAGCTGTGATGTATAAAGTCGGATTTCATAACAGATTTTTTGCAATTTGCACATGGTAATCTAAATCGAAATCTCTCACTGGAAAATCATCATTAGCTAAAGAGTTCTCAAATCAATTCCCCTGACGCTGCAATTGGCACCCGTATATCCAAGTAGTATTCCATATTTTCAGGCAAAGGAAAAGACAAATAACTTTCGAAAAGACAGACCTAAAATTTGTTATTGTATTGGAACATCTCTCCATGTTGGGGCTGCTTAAAACTGAAGGTTAACTAAACAAATGAGAAGGTTAACGAAAACATCTGCGGCCAAATTAACTGCAATTGACTTTTCGGGGCGTAGTAATGACAGCACTTGTAACTAATCTATCTAAAACTATAAATAACTGAAGTTTGTCTTACCTCGGGACAGCAGTATTGATATAATAATGGTTTATCCAATTCGTTTCTTATCTCTTATCCTTCATACCTCCGCATGAATATTTGTTTTCATCCCTTACGCGATTACATGAGTCACGTTCAACGCGACCTTGGAAGTCTTCATATCTGGAGGCTTCTTATTATTTTGGAACGAAAAGGGGGGGGGGGGGAGAGGTGGGGAGCTTTAGGACATGCCGGCCGATTCAAAAACCATAACGCTAGCGTGAATAGGTTGGACAAAAGTCTTGTGCCTTGTTGCCGCAGCCTCGTCTCTTTGAGCCTAAGGTTCGCTGTTTCTCTGTCCAGGGAAACAAACCCGCGAGCCTGTTTCAAACCAAACACGAGCAGCCCCTTTCCGGACCTGTGTTATTTTACTGCCTTGTTTCCGTTTATGTCATACTGTTCACATAAATCTGGCTTGTTCATCCGAAATCCAATTACTCGGCTTTATATTTGTTTAAAGGTTAATTCCCCATCGCACTAGCCCATGCGGCAGGTCCTTTCCCTGAGTGATCCATTCTCATAAACGACCACTTCTCATAAGTGACTTCTTGTACACGATGCCGTTGTTTTTAGCGTGGAAATCGTCACTTTATATGAGACCTCTCGTAAGCGACCACTTCTTCTAGCTGGCCACCTTTTGTGTCCTGGCGCTTTAGTTGGGTAGCCTCTTAAATAGTGAAAATCCGTTTGAATGTATAGTCTCACAAGGCAGTTCTCTTTAAAATCACGACGTTTCCACACAAATTCAAGGGATAACCCAAATGAAAGAGCATCATCATCATCAACAACAACAACAACAACAACAACGGTAGTAACAGCAAAAACAAAACAACAACAACAAAAAAACAGCTGCAGATACTTCATTATATTCATTATACACTAGTTTCCCTTTAATATCCCTCCGTCTTCTTCCCCCCCCCCCAACTGATAAGACTGGCCGGTAATCTGCGGTTTTTCGTGTTTCATGCTATCATAAAACTTCAGGTCACGAATAAAACCTTTCTCCTGCAAACACGAAACCAAAACTAACTGAAAAGAAAGGAAATACTAGGATACAACTTATTTTCAGGATCTCGAGCCATATATTTCTAACTGTGACCCGTCTAAACAGAAATAAGTTACAGGAAATTGTGGGTAGCATATTAGCATTTCCTTTCTCCAGCCTATAGTTTCCTATAGACATGCCAACTGTTATTCGGGTTAAATTGCTTAGCTGGTGGCCCTTTAACCCTCTTATAAACTGCAAGAAGACAATCTTTTCCTTCTAAAAATTCCTTGTGAAAAAAAGTCAAAAGTTGGCATCACGTCACAGACCTTCACAAGCATTGTAAACAACAAAACAAAAAGTCAGTACAACTCGACCCCTTTCACTTAATTGCTCACATTTGAATTTCATGTGCATACTCAAAATTTAGACCTAAATTAACAACGACCTGTGTTTCAACTTTACAGGGAAGGTGTACAAGTATCTGTACTTATTGCTAGCGATTTCTGTGGAAATCAATCTCTGAAAAATGTTGAAACAGTTAATAATTGGTTTGCTGATATGTCGGCTGTTCGCAATGATTTGTACCGCTACAAACGAAGCCTGCAAAATCAATTGCTAACCGAACTTGTTACAAACCGATGCAATTATTCCTTCGTGTGATCTCGACGGGCGGAACTGACATTTTGCCGCTCTGTCAATTGTCAAACACAGCTTGTTATCACCTGGAGCGTGCTTTATTGATCGCGTGATGTCAAAGATCAATGAATTATCAGTTATCGCCACTTTTCGCGCGTCAATAGCGTGTCCCGGGGCGAGATTACACACGCAATCAAGACACGCTATCCTCTGAGGGAGCTCGGATCACGAGAAAATTCTGGATTTCATTTTTATTGAATTTCGCACAACAAACAGCATGAAAGATAGTATTGTCCAGTTGATTTCATTTGAATGGTCACACTTCAGGATTTTTATCGATGGAGTCTATATCTAAAACGCTACCACGTGCATCTTTAAAAGTGCTTGGCACCGTATGAAACTTCTGGTCATCAGTGTTAATTCACTGGCACACTGTTGGGGTTTCACCAGTCTAGTAAGAAGCTAAAGCTAGATTGTTTGTCAATAAACAGCGCAACATGAAGGTACGTGCCAACAGCTTCGTTTGAACTTTCCGTGCACTGACGCTACCGTGAAGTTACACAGACGTAAGCAGAAGGTAGACTCACTGACGGCAATGACTGAGGGCATGTCCATAAGGAAAAATAGGGTTAACATTTAATACTTGACCACGATCGTTTAACACGTCAGTCTTAACTCTATTAAGCTTGCATTTTTTTAAATCTAAATCACGGTCTTCAATTTTAAAATATGTGATAAAATTTCAAAGAGTTTGGTTAATATTTTATGCTTAGGAGACGAATTATTTGACTGTCAAGAGTGCGTAGGTTCCAAACTCGCCAAATTCCCAACAATTTAGAAAAAATATTGTTAAAAACATGAGAGTGATGATAGAGAGCTTTTCATTTGAATGTTCACAATGTAGGTTTTTTTTTTAAATAGACGCGTAATTAGCTCTGACCACGGGGGGAAAACTGCAAATTTTAAAAATGGTTTCAGAATGGCAGAAAATTACTGATGTAAGAAGTACAACTGAAAAGGCCGACAAAAAGACGAAATCAATATGGGGTCTAAAAAGGATAAATTAAGTGTGATACAAGCCGTTTATAATTGCCATGACGTGTGTAGTACAACTAACCCCATCCAAAAAAGGCCAAATGGGTTTCTCACGCGATTTTAATGTCTTGCTAATAGGCACTCTTTGGTTGGCCAATAATCAGTCGATTTCTCGATGAAAGTAAGCGAGAAAAATACCCTTACTCGAAAAATACTTTGGGAATCATTTGTTGAACTCAGAACCAGCTTGTGAAAGAGACCAGAACAGACCAGGGTTTTGGGGACTCCATGAGTATGAAGGGTGTATTTTGTTCCCAACAAATTGTTGTGTTTTAATTTTATTTTCCAAATAAGAGCACCCGATTGATTTTTGGCTTTACACATGAAACAACGTGGCAAAATCATCACCGCTTTGAAAAACCAGCTAACATCCTGGCCTCGCCGCGCATCTCCATCCACTTCCGGGTGGTTAACTTTTCCTGTCAACGCTATTCAAGAGGTCATTCCACAAAACCAGAATGAATGAAGCCTGCGAACGGACTCCAATGGTTGGTTTTCCGCGTGAATTCTCGTTTTAAGTGAACGGTGCGACCACAGGTGTTTGGGACGGAAACCGATTGTCAATTTGTGCATAAGAATTTACTTACGACCGGATACAATTGAACGTTTTCTTCCGTGGCATTCAAAAGGCGATTCCGCAAAGCCAGAATGGAAGCCGGTCTCATCATGAAAGTTACCCATTTTCAAATTGCGCATTAGAATTCAATTAAGATAAAATAATTTAACGGATATATATTTATGTCTACAGAGGGATAAAACACAAAATCAATCAAACAGATTTCTGCATATTTAATTGTATCCGGCAGCAGTACGGCAATTGTTCGGATGGTGACGCCAACGTACGTCACGTTCCGACCTGTCACTGATCGTTTGCGTATTCTGTCCTTAATCTCAGTTAAAAAAAAATCACCACATCGCGAATCCAAGGTTTTTCGTTCGACTGGATACTTGATCCTTTTCCAACATGCCACGTCAGGTGCCCTGGAGTTCAACAGTCTTCACCATGAGGTGAAAACGTTTTGTCCAAAAATATGGCAACAAAATTTGGCAGCTGTTATTGAAAGTGGAAAATTAATGTTGTTGGGTATGAGGTGATCAAAACCACCTCAGCCCGCCTGGTTGTTTATCACCTCTTATCCAACGCGCGCTCCTATGAAAATGCATATTCTCCTTACTATTCTCCGTACATTTCTTATGAAACTAGTAAGGAGAATTTGTCTAAACGCCATCCTCGATGATCATTTTCTTTATTCTCGTCTTTTTTATGTTTGAACAAGTAGAGATGATGTAAAGAGAAAATTCATTTTAGTTACTGTTACGGATTAAAGGGCTAACTACTAGCCTACTCCCAGAAGTTACGATATTGGGGAGTAGCGCTAAGAGGAAGGGAGGCCAATGGTAAAAAGACTGCCGCCCTTCCCTCTCTTCTCTTTCCCATCTTCTGTCCTCATCGTTTTTCCTGACCACATTACCATTCCATTACCTGAATGGCTGGAAAAGGATGAAAGCATTTCAACTAGAATAATCTACACATTTGTAACTTAAAGTAAGTTAAATGAATTGTTTCCCATTTTCTTTTCTTTTATCAGCGATGTTAAACACGATTCTCGCAAACTGGACGGCGCATTTTTCCCAACATATCAACGATCAATTCCAAGTGAATGCCACTAACAGAGTTTCCATGGTAACAGAGGAGAAACCTACAGAAAAACGAGAACCGGAAGTAATTGAAGTGGACTCTGTTGAGCCTCCAACACCAGGTATTGCTCATGCCATGCAGAAATAATAGTGTCGAGCTAAGAGTCTTTTACCTTTTCTTTTCAGTGGCTAAACTTATGATTTATAAATCCTAAATAAAACATAAATGTTTCATCAGACAGCCTTTTTTGCAATATATGTAATCCATGAGTAGGTTTGAGGTAATTCCTTGTCACGCCCTCTGGTCCACTTGGCCGGTGCTTGAGGTTCAGTTGGGATAATTGTATACTCCCGATCCCACTACCCGTCTTGATGGAGTCCAATTTTCGCACTTTATTATACAGTTTGGAAGAGAGCAAATAATACGGAGTGAAGAGCAGCTCGGAGTCAGATGTGAGCTTCTGTAGGGTTTTGAAGCCTGTATCTTTTACGTATTTTATAAATGGCCTTAAGCCAACTATACTATTAATCCTTGTCAGGTACTCCTGTGAGCTTGCCAGTTCCAATCGCCTTGTATCCTTTGAACGGCGAATTCACAACCTGGGATGTCAGTGGCAGAAGCAATCCCAATGGCATTGCGCGAGGAGTCCGACTCGCCCCAGGACCAAATGGACACCCGAATGGCTCGTACCAGTTTTCCGGAAAGAGCAGCAGTTACATCGAGTTCCCAAACATGGGGGCACTGAGAGCGAAAGACTCTATAACGCTACTGGCTTGGGTTTACGTCAAGTCGAGGAGTGGGCCGATATTCAACTACAATCCCCTGGGGTGGGGAGTGAGTCTACGGGTCAATTCCAAGTACCACCTCGCCGCGAAATTCGTTGAACAAGACGACGGTTGCAAGACATGCTTTGTCAGCGCTTTACCGCTAAAGACAAATGCGTGGAGTTATGTGGGGATGTCTTACGATCATACCAGCGGTATTGCAAAGCTCTGGGTAGACGGGCGCGTGAGCAGCCAGAGAGATATCGGGACAAAGATTCATCTGTCTACAGAAAGAAGCGCAAGAATGGGTGCGCGCGCGGTGATCGATGGAAACTATTTCAACGGCCGGATAACCCGGATGCAGGTATATGACAGGGTGTTGAGTCAACGTGAAATCGAGGCTGTGGCAGGACCAATCGAAGGTAAACAAATTTGGTGTTTTTTGTATCGCAACTGATTCTGCTTGATCAACTCGCGGCAAATCGATGCTCTCTGCCTGTCATAACGGGGCCTTGTTGATCAAGTCACCAGTGTGCTGATTGTCAAGTCATCAGGTAATTAGTTCCTGGAAACGCAAAACGAAACAACAGCAACAAAACATTCTTGGTCAAATTCTCAATATCCCAGAAGGGAGTATATAGCAGCGAGAGAAAAGTAGGTGTGGAACTAATTAGGAGCTCGTTTCAGTGACAATTCTTACAAAACAAAAATACAATTTTGAATCAATGAAGAAGCCACAGCTACGTAACTTGCAGTGCCACTTTTACAACGGCAACATATTTGAAAATTGACTTCGCTGAGGTCCGCTGCTGTGCGGTCGCGTGAAAACGCAGACTGCAGTCGTGCAGACTGAATGAATCCATAGTGAAAAACAACTATACGCCCGAAAAGTTCCATCTTTCCCAACGTTTGTGGTTTGTCACCATAAACGGCAACATTTTGAGCTTCTTGTATCTGAAATCAAATGTCGGTATTCGACCGCCGAACTCTGCGCACAAATATATGCAAATATGCTAATTTCATCCCGCTGTTCTCTTCTCATTGGACAATTCGCACAATAACGCGAACATGGCAAAAGCTACTGTGTTGGGGTGCGACGTTTCATGTTTGAAGCGTGGCTATTTGTTCTTGCTCACCGTGCACGCCTCCCCGACCCAGTAGATTTTGTCTTGTACGATTTATTTAGAATATTTGCATGTATTTGTGCGCAGAGGTCGGCGGTCAAATACCGACATTTGATTTCAGGTACAAGAAGCTCAAAATATTGCCGTTTATGGTGACAAATGTTGGGAAAGATGGAACTTTTCCGGTGTATAGTTGTTTTTCGACTATTGATTCATTCAGGTTTGAGGAAACAGTGAGTGGAAATGGCGCATTTCAAGAAATATAGATCATTTAAATGCTTGGTGCGGGTGAATTGTGTATCACCTTTCATAGTTATAATACTAATTAGGAGCAAAAATTAGAAAGACGGTTATTCTAGCTCGGTGAGCGAAATTTTGCCCTAGATAGCACGTACGTAAGATACAAACAAAGTAGCACTGTTTATTTCATAAAATTTTATTAATTTTCAGTCATAACTAAAGCTTTGGCTACCTGTGCACAAACAAACGAACGGCGGCATATTTGTTTCACATTTAGATTGGTTAAGTGCTGACTACATTAATAGCGGGCAAAAAATGAAAAAAAAACTTAATTTATCGCAAAAAGTGTTCTGCGGTCTGCAGTGTGCAGACAGTAGTCTGCAGACTAGACTTTTACCAGCCTAGCCGTGTGACCCAAAAAGTTCTTGACGTCACTGAATTCACATTTCGCGCCAAGTCGAGTGAGTAGGACGAGAGCTCCTGGGAATTAGGCTGAGCTTTTACATTAAAACAAATCCAGTCGTGACAGGAACTGTAGGAACTATTTTCGGACTGACTTTCGGAATGTCTCTCGTAGTTGGTGCGTGCCCACAAGGCTGGACGGGATATCGCTCTTCGTGCTACTTGGTGTTCAACCGGTTGACAAACCAGTGGAATCAGGCCAGACAGGTTTGTCAGGAACACGGAGGAGACTTGGTCGAGATTGGTTCCTCAGAGGAAAACCACTTTGTGTATGCACTAGCTCGAGCCAGGGCCTTCGATGAAAGGTAGGCAAAGGGATGCATTAATAATGAACCTTCTGAACAATTTTCGAACATAAGGCATGCTTACCACTATGTCGACTCATACGGATAGAAATTTCCTTGGGCGTCATATTCCCATAGGCCTTTCAAGCAAGGTTCTAATACGCCTATTAATCCAGGGTAAAATGGCTGCTATTTTGAACGAAGGTGCTACGTCATTACTTCGGCCACTCAGCCTCGTTCGCAGGCCTTTAGGCGCTTATCAAGTGAGAGTGGGAAGCTTGGACCCGAACTCGATGGCGTGAGACCTCCTTGGCAATCTTAACTTTGAGCTTGACGGGTGAGGTCACAGTTAGAACGAGGCTGACGGCTACTTTTATTGGCCTGACCGGTCATTTTCTTGTGTAAAAGTCTCTTATATGCGAACATCCTGCAACGTCAAAAGTCAACATTTCGTTCTCTTTTTTTATACAGTATAGTACAGTACAATACAGTACAATACTGTACGGTACGGTATGGTACTAACAGTAAGTGCAGTACAGCACGGTACAGTGTAAAAGGAAAACATCAACCAACCCAACCTTTTTGCTCGAGTTCATCCTTGTTTTCACTTTCTATTCTCCTTTCTGTGCAGCCACTATCTTTTTTTTGATGGACAAACTAAGTTAACTTCATAAAGCGACACCAGACCAGATTGTGGTGGGGTCGGACAAACGGTATTCGAGCGTAATAACTCGGATTCTCCTTTCATGTTGAATTTTCCTTTCTTCTCTTTAGATTTATGTGGATAGGATTACTGCGTGGCTCCTCGGACGAGAGTTTCTCCTGGGTAAATGACCCCTCCCCGCCTCTTTACTCTAACTGGGCCCTCGGCGAACCTAACAACTTCTACGGGCGAGGCGAAAATTGCGGTCACATGTACATCTCAAGGAGTGAGAAGGCCAAGCAATGGAACGACGAACTGTGTGTGAACCCGTCCGTTGGACCAATGATATTTATGTGCGAAATAGAGCCTGTCGACACCCTGAGAATGCTGGGAAATCCTAAACCTGTTGAAACCGCTAATTCAATCGATGGAGAGGGATCTGGTGAAGAATCAGGGTCAGGAGAATTGTCAAGTGGATCAGAGAGCGGAAATCAGTTTGGTTTTATCGACTAATTTAAGTTGAATTTGAAAAGAATGGAGTGTAAATATGATGCATATGGACAGACTCTCAAAACTGTAGAACAAATTTTCTAGCTTGGACTTGTATTTAATGGAACTATGTCAGGTTATCTTCATAACTTCTCTTTTCATTGTACAGAATTATCACGTTAAATCAAAATAACCGGTTTGCTCAACGAGTCCAAAGAGACAATATTAAACCAAACCACAAAGCGTTAAAGATACTAGGTTGAATTTAAAAGTCGTACACATTTCATGATCTTGTGAATAAACGAACTTCTTTTCTCCACACGGTTGCCTGTAGTACGGCATTTTGAAATGTGTACGACCATCAAATCTGCAATATGTTAGTGAATATCGTTAAAAAAGTATGTTCCTTGGTAATGAGCGTATACTGAACGTATTCCCTAGGCAAGACAGTAACATATTAATTAATTGTTTAACTTGTGAAGACCAAGCTGTCCGCGCCCCGGAGGGTGCCACGATACCAATAAACGCTGTTTTTTTACAGTGACGTTACGTAACTTTTTTCAAGACTTAAATTCAGAGCGATTTTCTTGTTACTTCAGAAGTTTTTACAGTCATCACATCTCACCTCCCGTAACAAACGCAAAAAGAAAAAAAAATATGCAAAGAATAAATTAGCAATGGGAAAAAAGAAACAGGAAGAAAAAAAGGTGAGCGAGTGTGACTTATGTAGCCAAGGCCCGCTTGCATAAAACAACCTCTTTAAGACAATGAGAGGTTTTGAATTTGTGCAGCCGGAATACTCACTGCGGGCAATTAAATGCCATAACATAATGAGCACATAGGGCGTGTAAGAGAATCCTTTCGAATACAGGAAATTGTAGCATAAACCTTTCAATAATAACTGTCTCACTCCTCCTCTACAGGTTCTTCTCCTTTAAACGATCGAAAACGCGGGCGACTGGAAACGAGCGCAAAGCATCAAGGAGGAGAAAACCGAAAAGCGAAGCGCCGTCTCGCCTTCTTTTTTCTTCCCACCTTCCGTTGCGCGCTAATGTGCATTTTGAGCGAGATACCTGGGTGCAAGGCAGCGGTGATACAAAATCTATGATTTATGGGGATGGCGCCAAGCAGCCTCGCCCCAGTCGCCTTCAGCGCGTAGTCAAATGTGATAGTCACCAGTCGAGCTCATCGGGCGTTCGGCTCCAAACCTCCCACTGTCTCTCGATAAACGCGTAAAGGCCTGGAGACGAGGCTGGGTACCAAGCCATTGCCGGATTCCTTAGTGATCATAAGAATTAACGTTCAAAGTTTTGGTTGAAAAGACAAAGGTCTCTTTTCTTTGTAGTGAAAAGGGTTTTGCCATTATATAAGTTTACATTTTAAAAACCCAAAGAAGCAATGTAGCAAAGAAATGACCTACATCTTTTGATAGATATTTAACCTTAGACCACATAATGGTGTCAATTGCACAGGCACAGTAAACACATGTATGTCATTTTCTCAAAACTTTCCTCATTTTCCCTTGGGTTACGTAATATCGTTAGCTCCGTTCGTTGTCTTCATTCCACTTTCCCTTTGCTAGTGTCCTCGTTTTCACGCCCACGAGAAGCACAGTCCCGAGGTCCAACCATCCTGTGGTGTATCAGTGCAAGGCTCCATGCTCTTGGGGAACTGCAAGCGAATTTTTTTTTTGCAGTCATTTCCCTCTATGATCGTCAAATTTCTACGGAGCAGAAGCAGGCCTGTGAATTGATTTCACAGTACGTTGTACATGTAGCTCTAAGCTCCGGGATTGTTCGGGGAGTCTTCGGGGAGTCTGGTGTTCCTGGAAAGGTAGAAAAATCGGGACAATGCTATTTGGTTGATAACATTTCAGTGGCAGATTCACGGGAATGCCCCGCTCTCCCCATAAAAAAGGTTTATTTGCATGGGATTAAAGACTAGGGCTGCAACGATACACCGATGCATCGGTGAACCACGATATTTTTTCCAACGATACGAATATCGATATTTAAATAAGATATCGCGATATTACGATACAATAAAATATGCTACGTCAACAAATTTGGGAAATCACTGTCTTTAATATTCCTCACCCAAGCTCTACATTTTGGCCCTAGTAAGGCGAATTGATGTTGTGTTACTACTGTGTTAAATTTATTATTATGGAAATAAATTATTTTAAAGTAGTGTAAGTTGTAATACAGTAATGTATCGTATCGTAGCCCTTGCATCGAGATTTGTATCGTATCGTGGGAAAATGTATCGTTGCAGCCCTATTAAAAACTCATTTTCACATCAAAGGCTGTTCACCAAGCCTTATCCTGCGTTTAGCCTCAGTTGTCTCAAAGCAATTTGGAAATGTACCATTTCCTACCATTTGTCATTTCTGCCATTTCTAGTCTCGTAACAACGAGTCGTTTGGGACTACTGATGGTAAGCGCCTTCTCTATCTATTGGTGTGAAAACACGCGCGTAAAATGCGTGCAATATGGTGGATTTACTCGCGCGTCACACGCATGAAACGTGCGAGTACTTTTACACGCACCTCAATTACACGTAAATTGCAAGTATTGTGATGAAGGATGAAACTATTTGTTATTGATGCTCACAAAGTGCGAGTATTTCTTCACAAAGGAGGTTCTTTACAAATGGTTAACACCTCAAAGGTATTTTAAATGAAAGACAAAATTTACTTAAAATGCTTGGAATGTAGCCTGAAATTATGAAGAAAGAAATGGTTAACACACGTGTCATCGGTAGGAAATTGTACTTATCTAGCAATATATTAGCCACGTAAACGTTTTTACTTTTTTAATTGCAACAGTGTGCAACAATTTCCTTGATAGCAGGTTTTTAACATATGTGTAGTTCAATGGTACAATGTATGTGCTTGTCCAATCTTTTTGGAGATTTAAATTTCTGTAAAACTTTGAAATACCAGGAGACTCAAATTAAACTCCAAGTGGCATAAAAAGAATACTTTAAACCTGTAATCTACATTGTAACTCAATCACAATAATTGAAGAGAATGCCTTTGGCAAAAGCAACAACATACACGATTTGCCATGTCTCAAAAACACTTTGAGAATACTCCATTTAAAACTGAAAAACTTTAAAATGGTGATAACGATACCAGTGTTGAGAAAAATTATTCTCATGATCATTAACTTATTTTAAGGATGACAATTAAGACAGGTAAATTAATTTTATTGCCTTCTATTGTTATAAGCCAATCCCCAATATCAAGTACTTTTAGAATGTTGAAACAATTGTCATAGCAACCAAATGACCGAGATTATCTCTTTCTAAAAATGGAAGAAAAGGAAAGCTGAAAATATCTAATATGTTGAGTTCTTTTCTAACTGAGCCTGGGAAAACAGTGCTGGAAATTCAGCCCTTTTGCATGCAAAGCAACCATAAAATTTGCATTTAACATCACTCTATATCTATCCTTGACAAGCACTATGGTAACTGACAGGAGGACAGAATAAAATTTGAACTTCTGGGCATGGCACCCTTTTGTAGAATAATATATTAAATGCATAAACCAAAGCTTCAAAACACCAATTCTGTGACATGTTACAATGTTAAAACAAGTAATCCAAAAACCCACCTGTTTAAAACACCTGACAACCTAACGGGCAAGTAGCTATACACGTACATGTCCATACACTACATTTGCATGCAAGTTCAGACTGTATAAAATGCACGATTATTTAGTAACTTTAACAACTGAATTATGTGTACTTTAGAGGCACAGCTCAAAGTTAACAGAGTTATGATCATCATGCTGACCACCTAGAGTTCACAATCTTCCATAATGTTCAGTCACAAATTTCATATCTTCTGCGATGTCAAGTCCACAAGTCCTGTATCTTCAGTGATGTTCAGTCAACAAGTCCCATATCGTATATCCTGTGATGTTATGTCCATAATACCGATGATGAAGTTTGTTAGTGCTGTTTTTGTGATGTTAAGTCCAGGAGTTCCATATTTGTTGTGATGTCCAGTCTAGTAGTCCAGTCCATAAGTCCCATATCTCTCTTGTCGTCAGGTGTGATAGCACGTCCAGGGGCAGTAGAGAAAGTGTGCTCTGTAACTGTGCTTGGGTGCTGTTGTTTATAAGTTCATTAAAAGTCTGTGCCATTGTGACAACTATCTCAACAGATGTCTTCTATATGACAGTAAATGACTGTGTAGCAACAGAATGTACTTTACCTTTGTACAAAAATCCATACTATGCTAGAATTCCAGGTGGATAATATACAGGTTGCTTACATCATGTACGCGGTCGCTTTCTGGACGCCTCTGACTTTGGTGGATCAGCATGCATCACTTTAAGCTTCATCCCAAGAACTTCGTGGCCATGCAAACCTTCAATAGCTGCATCAGCGGATTCCTTGCTAGCATACTTGGCATAACCAAAATTACGCTCCTTCATCATCCACACGTCAATCAAGTTTCCAAATCTGCTGAAGACATCTTTGAGCGCATTTTCTGGAGGTGGAGCTGGCTGGCACACTATAAACAGTCTTGAAGCGACTTCTGAGTTTACGTCAGCCAGAGGAGCTGGTGCGGGTAGAGCTGCTGATGTGTAAACTGCAGTGGAGTCCACCGCATATGAACTCCCAGTCAGCGATGATTTAGAACCATATGACTGTACTTGAAAAGTTGCATCGCTACCTTGCCCAGCGCCATTACTGCGTACCCCTGGAGGATCCTCAGCATATTTTACCACAAGCTTTGAGCCTGGAGGGTATTCAAACCCATTGAGCTTTTCCTTGGCATAGATTGCTGATCCTACTGAGTTGTATGTGACGTATGCAAAGCCTTTTGATTCTCCGGTAGTAAAATTCCGCTTTAGATCACACATCTGCATACCAGGGATGATGTCAAACAGCCGGGACAACTGCTCACCAGTAATCATCGGAGAAACTTTGACAAACAGCCGGGTAGGGGTATGTGATGTTGTTATCGATTCTGCCACCGCAGCGGCTGGATTTTGCCCACTGTAGTAATCCATTACCCCCGGAATTCCTGCTGGAATCGCTGGCGCAGCATTCATGCTCAGGTTAACTGGAGGTGCTGCAGTGGGAGGAGCATAGCTGTTTGCTTCTAGGAATGGATTATGAGGAATTAACGTGGATTGCATAGCTGCTGCAGCAGCTGCTGCATTCCGTGCAATCTTTGCCGATTTGGGTTCAGCCCAAACAGCTTTGAGAGTCTTGTCACAGTTTTCCAGTGCAATTGCAGCAGATGAAGACTTTCTGAACTTGACATAGCCATAGCCCTTGTTTTCATGAGTGCTGTGGTCACGTACAATCTGCACATATTCTATTTCACCAAAGTCCTGGAACTTCTGGCGCAAGTTATCTTCTGAGTATTCTTTGGGGCAGATGACAAATAGTCGAGTGAGTGCCGTTTCATCCTGAAAATCAGTCTTTGAGCCTGAAAACTTCGACTGAGCAATCATGACCTATGAAAAAGGTGCAGAAAAGAATCAACATTGCTGTGCAGTTGCAGCTGTAATGGCCTTTATATCACAGGAATGTGAGTGCAAACTTTAAATTTGATAAGACTGTTTAAACCTCATTAGCATTTTTTGTTTCTCTCTGATTTCCTTATGCCTTCCTAATGGTTCACATAAAACCTGGGTGGAGAGACAATGTGGAATAACGTTTCTTATCTAATGGAATCACACACATGATGTGGAGACCGGGCCTTGGACAACCGATCCTTCAGTCTGATTGAAAGTCCACAATGCAGTTTCAAACGATGGAAGTTAGAGCTTATTACCAGGGTTTAAAACTGCACCAGGGGATTTTCAAAATTTTCTGTACATAAAAGAAACTGTGGTACTGCTTCAGTGGGGAAGTGAAACATAAATACATGTATTTGGATTTACCAACTGAGTTGATAACTAGGTAAACTGGCCAACTAAGGAAATTGAAAGCTGATGTTTCAAACATCTGACAAAGGGTTAACAGTCTAAACATCAGCTTTCGACTTATTCCACTTTTCAACTCAGTTGATAAATCCAAATTTTGTTTCTGTACATACAAGTTGTAGTTTGGAGAATAGTTGGTAAATACATGTATCTGTTCGCTGTTTTTTGGAGGTTGTCAAAAAGACAAAAAGAAAGAGTTGAATTTCACCCAATCATTTCTCCTGATAGACATACACTATCAACTTTCAGTTACTGGAAAACTTTAACTAGAATTATTAGAATTATTTGTTTCATTTACTTGAATAAAATTGATAATGGAAGCTTGATTATGTTCAGAGAAGGAAAAAGCTGTTGATTGGTAGAAATCTGCTTTGTACTGTATTGATATTGAATTCAATATTGATAAACAAACAATTTTCCTTTCCTTTTTTTTTATGTTGCTTCAAAACAGTTTAAATAAATGGATACCAAATTCATGTACATATTAGTCACAAACGTCACAAAAAACATGTCTAAAAATATGGGTTTTTAGGAGCTTACTGGAAGATATTTAGCAATGTGTGGTTCCAGAAAATATCCATACCCCCCCGACGGAAGGTCACTGGAAATTCCGAGGGGGAGGGGGGTTCAAAGGCAGAAATTTCCGAGGGGAGTGGGGGGTTCATAGGAAGCTCATTTTCCAGAGGGTGAAGAAACACGAAAAAATTGAAAGCAACGCACGATTGATGCCAAGCACGAAGTAATACTTACGTAGGCTGTTTTGACCTTCAAAACTACGCAAATATGTTGACCGAAATGCCAAATTTTGCGACTTTGATTTGTATAAAATTTCGGTAGACCTGTTTTGCATATTCGCGTTTAGGGAAAATTGCGTGTCTCCTTGGCCTTCGGTGAATATTGCACCGTTTTAAATCCTTTCAATGGGAAAGTTTTTCGTTAAACACCAAAGTTGTTTAAACAAATACAAAAATATTTTTATCGCGCAATCCAGCAAAGAGTTTTCAGCCGCTTTCACGGGATATCATCGAGATAGAATTGTTGCGTTACATAAACAGTGACGCTCATATTATTTGAAAAGGTCAGATTTCATGCGTTATGCAAATTTGATGCGTTTTTTGAACTGAAACTAAAAGTTCAGCCTATATTAGCTATTTCTTACAGATTCTTTTACAGTTGTCATTATCTTTGAGTTTCCATTTGACCTTCATTTAGCATTTCAATTTTAAACAAAGGATAAAGTGCGGGAAGACAGGTTCGCTTTGTTATCCCTCCGTGCAACTTATTTTTAGACTCACGGTATGCAAATTCACTTGTGCATAATCCCAGGAAAAAAGCTGCTATTTTACTCTAATTCTCTTTCGAACATCATAACCGTCGATTTTTAGTGTAATTTACATTCAACAGTTTCGCTTTTGACGGCAGGTTTGAGTGTGGAAAACACAAAATCGATTCTGAAAGTTTGGCTTCGTTGTTAATGTTTACGTCGCATTCGGAACGCAAATTATTCGCGGCAACCCTCGGCACCAACGTTAATAGAACGTTAAAACACTCGGTTTAAACAAATTTTCGTGAAAAACATAGAACATTTCAAACCGGATAGCAAACATGCAAATAGTATAGAACAATAACAAAGCGTTATATGTTGAAAATGGATGTTATAATAGTAACTGTTAGATCTACAACAAAAACCATGTTCGCGTAACGTGGAAATTCCTGGGGGGAGGGGGGGTCATCAAAGTCCCCCTTGGAACGGAAATTCTGAAGGGGTGGGGGGATGTAAACCAAAAACCTTCCGTGGGAGGGGTATGGATATTTTCTGGAACCACACAATCAAAATTACAAACATCAAGATAAAAAACATCAATATTTATCCAGTTTAGCAAAATTCACTGAAAGGCTAAATTAATTTGAAATCCCCAGCTTGGTAATCAGGATATTCTATACAAGACTGCGATTACACTTACAGCAAGTGCATTTTTAATTTAAAACTCTAATTGGTGTTGACAGCAGCAAAAAGAAAATTTGAAAACTTATTTATTTGCTGAAAAATCTCCTTTTTTAACGTATTTACATAACAACTGTGCTTTCCACAAAGCACTTTTTTAAACAAATTGTGTACATTTGTCATACACAAGACAGAACTTATCTTAAGTGAACTACACTTTCTTTGAGGCAACAGATAGGCTAATACACTTATAAAACATTTATTTTGGAAGGGAAAATCCATTTTAGAATTTTAATTCCATTAGGGGTTCAATCCACTGAACAAACACTGCAACCAGAACAAGCAATTTCCCATCAATTATTAAAAGGCTTTATCTCAATGAGTGTAACAACGAACTTTTAAAAGAATCTACAGGGGTACACCTCATACATAGAAACGAAAACAAAACTACAGAACAAAAAACCTAATACAAGGTTTCTAAGTTACAGAGATCTGTTTCTTTCTTGCAACAACTTTAGATAGAGAAGTTTATTTCAAGGTTTTGGTTATCTATAGCCAGTTATGAAGTTAACAGAGAAACGTAAAATATTCATAGTTTAGAAAAATATCTAATTTCGTTTTCCACGTAGCTACAAACATACTCGTAAAAATGTCTTGTACCACAACAACTTTTTGGGGTCGACAAATGCATGGTGCAAGGAAATTTCACAGTACAATTAAGCCCAGTAAAGTTCATCCCATACACAGCAAGAGTTTGGTGAGATATGTTTTTCCTTCATCGACGCAGTGAAATTATTTCGAAGCTTATGGTAAAAAAGTGGTCATCTAACATAAATAATTCACAACTTGAACGCGCTCGATGGAAGACAATAAGCTTAAATTAGTAGTCTAACCTCTAATCCACCAGATTCCTGTAAAACTTTTTTTCTGAATCACAAACAGAGATAAATAAAGAAAAAAGGAAAAGGATCGCTTATTTGCAGGCTTAGCGCGTCGATATATTTCTCAAACCTCCGCATTGTATCGCATAGCAGGGCACATGGTCTAAATTTTGCAAATTAGTGAGTTGTCACAATGCTTACACAAACTTCAACCTCAAAATTTGAACACAACGCTAAATAAGTGAATTCTCAAGGATTTAAGGTTTCGGCATACCTTCACTGGCTTGGCGTCTTCTCCGATCACTTTTCCGTCCATTTCTTCACAAGCCCTCGCCGCGGAAGACGCTTTAGCGAATTTGATGTAACACACTCCGCGGTTCTCTTTCGTCTGTTTGTCTTTGACAACCCAGATGTCCTCAATGGCACCAAAATGCTCGAACGCAGTCCTCATGTCCTCCGACGTATGCTTTTTACTGCACACTATAAAGACTCGCGAGAAAGGAGGGTTGTCGACATCCACACGGCCCGAAACGGAGCCAGCGTCCATGGCTTGTTGGTGATTCGCAGCCATTTTGAATCATTGAAAGCAGCTTAGTGACGCGAAGTGCCTCGTGGGAAATGAGCAGTGCCCGTTTCCCGCTCGCCCCAGTCTCTAGGAGAAGAGTTGTTGAGAGGAAGGGGAATAAATAACGTAGGGAGAGAAAATAGTGATAACAAACTTAGTTGTTTTTCGGATCCAAAATTTGGTAACAGCTTCATTTACATGTTTACCCTGATAGCAGAGGTTTCTTGGTCGCCCTGTTACATGTATAACCTCATGGGCTCATGGTATAACTTGGAATAACAAAAATACTTTTTTCGGGTGCTTTATAGTTCCTGGTCAACTCTCAGAGTCAGGTTTTCCAAATGCGATGTCCAGCTTCCAGCCCGGGGAAAGCGGTGGGGGGGGGGGGGAGGAATTACGCCGAAAATTTTTGGTGGGGGTGTGCCGCTGGGACTCTGAAACCCTTATCCTATACCAGGCCACTTTCAGCTCCATTTTGCCACCCTATTCTAGACTGGATGCCAAGAATTCTTACCGTATCGATCCGAGACTAGCTATCAGTTTCAGAAGTCTTCCATCCAATACAACCACATAGTGTTTTCAATGGAAACGATGTGTCGATTAACAAAGTTGCCGTGTTTGAATTTACACTTATTTCCGAGTTTTTCAAACCCTCAGTTTTCGTGAGTTTTGGTCTAAATGTGCCACACCACTTACATGTTTCCCGGTAATTGATAACCTATTCTAGACCAACCCTCCTTGATTCTATACCCCATCCCAGACCAAACCGCTTGGAAACCATACCTTCACAGCGACACATACCTATATAGGTTATGTATGGGAGTACATGTACCACCCCCTCAGGGGGCTTCCAGTTTTGCCCAAGTCGCTTTAAGGGTTGTATTTTTTTTACCCAGTCCCAAGTACGTGGCTACAGGTGTATGTCTTGCAAAAGCTACACTCTCCGCAGTCTACCTAGACATGCAGATGTCTTTTTCGATGTCTTTACTTTTCGCTCTGCAGTCAAGCCATGTCGGTCAGCGAATTCCCACATAACGCAGTCGCACTGTGAACATGTGCAGTTGCATCGCGCGTCCATTTTAGTTTTGAAAACTCCACATACTCGATGGAGTGCATTTTTACTGTCTCTCCCATGCCCGATTTCCGTTAAATCGGGCCCAAACAGCTCCTTAAAGGTGCTTTGTAATTATCGAGGTTTTTAAACATGGTAAAGGAAATGATAGGGGGGTGCTGCGTTTGTTCGGACGAGAGAGGATGGGACGAAAACCCGTTGGTATATTGTGACGGACACGGGTGCAATGTTGCTGTGCATCAAGGTACCAGCTTTGGGTTTCTTTTGATTATTATTTTCCTGCGCTCGGGATGTATTCTCATACTTGCACTCCTTGCTCATCAGCGTGCTACGGAATCGTGCAGGTGCCGAAAGGACCGTGGTTTTGTCGAAAATGCGAGTCACAAGAGAGAATCGCTCGAGTGGTGAGTAGAGTCTGTTTTTGACAGCCAAGTTTTCCTATAAATTGGATTTTGACAATCGGAACCGGTGGTCTTTTAACTACTAATACACTAACTTTGGTTTTGACTTTGCTAGTATTTTTACTGAAAAACGTGTCACGAGTTTCTTGTTTGCACGATGGCGTGACTTCCACGCAATGAAGGTTGTAGATTTCATGTTTATATATGCTGATATTCTTTAGCTGTTATCACAGATCATAGTTTACAGAGCTCAATTAGGCAATTTGTCTTATCTATGGGTATTAAAATCTTTTCAAGTTTAAATGTGAACCCAGATCTGTAGGTGGATGTGCTGAAGATTTATGGTTCTCCCGGCCAGGGATAAATATGCTTGTAATCATGCTTGTAATCTTGAGTGTTAGTACACTTTTGATAACTTCCGTGGAAGGAATAAGGAGAACAAGCAACTTGGGCTTACTTTGTTGTTTTGAACTGCCCCATCAGACGTACATGTACCATTGAGATAAAGCGATAAGCATTACATTTCAAAGTCTTTCCTATCAGAGGTTAATGCATCTGTTGGTTGAGTTTTGAAATCTTATATACATACACTGTACATTGATACATCATTTCTAACTACACAAGGACTTTCAAAGGAACATGAATGCCTCAAAGAAATTTCTGAATTTGCAACTGAAAATGTTGCTACCTGTTTTATATTTTAATTGCATGAAGAGATTGATATTGCATTTTCATGTGGGCTTTTGAAAAGCCAGAACTGAAACTTGAAGCAAACAGTGACTGGGTAATTTGATATGCACGGCACTAGGTTTGCCTTAGTAACATGGAGCCTCCTCTCGAAAAAAACCATTTAGAGGGAAACTTGAAAGCTGTTGGCAAGAAAACATTCTGCATACATCTCCAATCAAATTAGTGCTTGGTTGCTTGTAAATGGGTTTATCAGATAGCCCATATTGCTTCTAGATGCATAATTTTCAAGAAGTGAAAACACTGTTGTAATGATTTGATTTCATAGAAATGTGAACTTTGTCCACACAAAGAGGGAGCCCTAAAGAGAACTGATACCGGAGGTTAGTAAATCAAAACAAGCTGCAGTGTTTCCCATAAGTTTCATTAGAAGGCAGCAAATCACAGTTTTTGACATTTACTTGACACTAGGCAGCTTCCTACACTGTATTAATTTTCAGATAAATGCTAGTAAAAAAAGCAAACAAACAAATAAATTGCCCAGGTAGCTGCCAATATTGGCTAGCTCTGATGCCTGCTTCAGAAGTTATATTGAAAGTCCCGGCTACCTTTTCAGAAGTGATTACTGCATGTTGGTACTACTGAAACATGCTTACAAATGATCAGGTACAACTGTACAGTCTGTCTTTGCAGAAAATTTCATCATTAGTGACTTTTCTCAGTTCATACCTACTGTCAGTAGTAACCCTTGAACTGACAAGATACACGGAAACTTTTCTCATGTTAGGGCTGGTGCTAATTTGTCTGTGGATGAAAATCCTGATAGCGTAACTGCTCATTCCAAATGAAATCTGTTGAGCAGTACTTTTCTGTGATGCTGTTCATTATGCACTTATAAGTTGGTTCTACCTTGTAAGTCTGTGGATGAAATCCTTAAGTGTGACCATTTAAATGAAAGCTACTGAGCAGTACTTCCCTGAGGAGCTGTTTATTATGCTGTACAAGGTGGTTATAACTTTTGAGTCTGTGGATGAAATCCTTAAGTGTGACCATTTAAATGAAAGCTACTAAGCAGTACTTCCCTGAGGTGCTGTTTATTGTGCTGTACAAGGTGGTTATCACTTTTGAGTCTGTGGATGAAATCCTTAAGTGTGACCATTTAAATGAAAGCTACTGAGCAGTACTTCCCTGAGGTGCTGTTTATTATGCTGTACAAGGTGGTTATACTTTTTGAGTCCATGAACAAAATCTTGTAGTGTGACCATTTAAATGAAAGCTACTGAGTACTGCTTCCCTGTGGTACTGCATATTATCACTGTTAAACAAGGTGGTCATAACTTTTGATTTTGTGAATATAAAGCGGGGTTGTCCCTTACAGCCGGCAGCCAGCAGAATTAACCAGCTACTTTTTTTATTTTTTAAAGACAAATTATTTGTTCCTTTACTGGTGCAGATATATGAAAATGAAACTTATTTCCCATGCAGTTCAAATATGGACTTAAAAATAATCTGGTTGGCACACAGATTCACAATATTATTAGTTCACTACTTTAAGTTCTGGGAATTACATGTAGAAAACCACTGAAGACATGAGTTTGTACAAATAAAATTGAAAAGTTATGATTACTTTTGGAGCATTTTGACGTTATTGGAAATTTGTGCTCAGAGTCAAGGAAATTCCATTTCTGGGGACTTAAAATGTAAAACTTTCCTGGGGGGGGGGGGAGGGGGGCATGCCCCCAGACACCCCTTCGCCTTCAGGGCTCAATAATCACTATCTGGCTACTTAGAAATTTTTGCCAACTACTTGAAAAGTTGTGGACAACCCTGATATAAAGCACAATATGTGACCCTTCAGATGAAAAGTCTGGAAAGGAACTGGCTTTCAATTCTCTTTGGTTCTTAAATGTATTGAGTGAAAGTTGGCACATGTAGGGTTTCCCTTGTATTGTATATAATTTTTAATGTTTTCTTTCCAGTTTTGGGCATGAAATGGTTACCCTGTTGAGATATTAAATAAGTATTAATATCTGATCTACCTCTCTAATTTATCTAACCTATCTTTCTCTGTCATTATTACCTCGATGAAATCCTGGGGACTTTTCTTCATTTTTTTTTTTTTTGTCTGTTGAAGGTTGGGCTCATGTTGTTTGTGCACTATACATTCCTGAAGTGCGATTTGGAAATGTTTCAACAATGGAGCCAATAATTTTGGCATCAGTCCCACATGATCGATTCTGCAAGGTACTGTTTTATTGGTAGTATCATATTAATGCAGTTAACCCTTTAAAGTGCACCTAACCCCAAAATATTTTTTACGCTAATATAAATCTTTGCACCTATTTTAAAAACATTTCGCCATTATTTGCAGTTTTTGACTTTTTTATGGGCTTCAAAACTTACTACAAACTAAGCACCATTTGTCGCACGACCGAGTTAGAAGGGGCATGGGTCTATTCTTGATTTGACGTCACAAACTGCTTTGCATGCATGTTTACAAAGACTTAAGGAGATGCAAATCAGTTTGTGATGTCAAATCCAGAATAGACCCATGCCCTCACTAGCTCGGTCGTGTACCAGATGATGGCTAAATTTTGTAACTTTTACAGCCTATAAAAAGTCAAGACTGAGGGAGATTTCATAAAAAAAGGCGTAATGCTTTTCGAACAGGTGCAAAGAGTTATTTTAGCGAAAAAAATATTTTGGGGTTAGGTGCACTTTAAAATGTCTTTTTTGGGGGCCACTTTTAAGGTGATCAGCTACTAGTGGCTTTTACAACCAAACAAAGCACAGGAAGTATGTAAAACTATATATGGTTTTTGAGACGATAAAATTTTCTGCTCATTGATGGCAACTTTTTGATTGACAGGTGCCCCCCTAGGGAGTCGTGACGTCATTTATGCTAATTGTTTTAGTACTCTACGGAGGAAAAAACTCTATTTTGCTTTGCTTCAGTCAAGACTTTTGTAGCTGGGAGCCTTTTTGGACTTGCAGAAGTATTTACAGTATGTAGTGATTAGGCTGACAGCACTTAAGATGTTACTTGCCAAACTGATTGATTGACAGTTGGGTTCAAAGTTGTCATGTTTTCCACCTTAACTTTCTCCATAATGTAGGACAGCCAAATTTCATAAGATTTTAAGATACAAATCTGCCATGAAAAGTGTAAAAATATCCTCAACAGATATGTGTTAAATCTCTAAAACATTGAAATGACAATTTGGTCAACTATTTGATGGCACTTTTGTTGAACTAGAAAGATGTCATGTCACGCAACACAGAAACACACTAACAGCAAAACACAGTTATCTTATAAAATTTCAATTTAATTGTTCCAAAAATGTTTCTACATGTCAGAAATAAGTAATCTGCAATAGATCAGCTTCTTAAATTGTCAGAATACCCTGAATCCCACTTCTGAAAACAATTTTTGTGAAGCTGAACACAAAGAGGACTTTATGTCATTGTGACATGGTGTGGATGAATCCAGGAACAGGCTCCGCAACAGACAATACCAAAGCAGTTAATCTGTAATAAATCAAAACCCAATAACTTTAGAATCTGTTTACAGTTACTTGGGTACAAGAAAATGTAAATGAAAGGGTTAACAAAATGACTTATTTTAGCAAATAAAATCTTTTCATATATAATAATAAAATAATGAAATGTAAAATACTATTACTACAATAATTGTAAAGTTTCAACCTATTTCCCCCCCAAAATATGTTGCAGAGGAATGCTAGAGAAAATTTATGGCAGTATTGGAGATAAACAGTTTCATTTTGATCCTCTGGTGCCCGCACAATAAGTTAGAAACAAGTAGAGGAAAAATAGTAAACAATGAAATGTGACACCACTTATTTCAATTATAACTTCTCGGACACACGCAACGTTTATTATCCCAAAAAAGCTAAATAAAAACGTAGAAATAAAGAAGCATGTCTTCTAGGAGAATTAAAAACATCTAAGTAATCATTATCGAGCAATTCTGTTGATATTTTTGCGGAAAACACAGCATAATTTCTATAACATACCTCGTATCAGCTGACTCAAGCAAGTCGATCACAATCTGCACCGATCGCTTCTTCTTCCGAAGACAAAACTCCAAATTCTAATCCCAAATCGACCATAAAAACGCAGTACAACATAAAATCACAAGTTTCCTCAAACATTGTCCATGAATTGGAGACACTGAAGCGACAAAAATCCCATTCAAAGCCGCTCATTCCAAACTCGCGTCTTTGCAACCGGATACAATGGCGTCCCCACGTGGCGATGGGGACGCGAACATGCGGCCGACCTCGCTTTCACTACCTAGTCAATAACCAATCGTAAAAATCTTTATATTTTAGTTGTTATGTGAATCATCTATCAAAAATCGTGATTGGTTGGACGGTTAAGCCAAAAACCTTCATGTAACGAGCATGCAAAGTCATCGTTCGCCGGCGAACGATAAATTAAGGCGCGAAATGTTAAAGGGTTAAGCAAACCCAAATAGTCATTCTATGTTGGAAATTTACACTGTCCTGTGTATGATGGGTGGCCAAATCGACTGGCCAGTAGGCACAGTTTGCAAAGAAATGCTGCTTTCACAGCTAAACAAAAGCAAGCGATGAGTACTAAGAGGAGCTTTTCAAGTTAACTTTCTTGGGTGGGTCAAACAATAACAAAGTTGCATCTACAGGTCTGTGTTTGAATTTGACCAAAGTGAAACCTTTAAGCTTTCAGAAAATCAATATATCAGGTGTCAATTTTCACACCTTCAACATGAGATCATATCGTTTCAAATTTCACAAATCGACGGAAAATAAAACGCATAACAACCAACTTCATTCTTCGTTTTCTCTGCTCCTTATGGGAATAAAGCTCTCATCTTTTGCGGTTTTGTCACATTTTGTATTATCTTCCAAATAACAGAACTTTTGAATATGGTTTATTTTTCACCCCCAACCAGTTCTAATACCTTAAGATAACACACAACATTAATAACATTATTAAAAACTGCCAAGAGCCAAATATTTCAAATGCTGAAACTGTGAGTTGAATGCGTGCATTTCTTTGCAGACATGCTACATTTGTGAAGAGAGAGGAAGAGAGAGCAAGACAGCACATGGAGCTTGTATGAACTGTAACAAAACAGGCTGTAGACATGCATTCCATGTCACATGGTCGGTATTGTTTCTCTTTGATTAGGTATAAGCTTGATTTCTACTGCTCTCCAGGCCCCATTTCCTGGAAAGGCGATTAGCGCTGATCGAGGGTCAAATCTCGCTAATCCAGGATTAAAATTTATCTTTCGGTTAGATTCTGTTCCTGAAAGCACGATTAACGCTAACCAAGTGATAAAGAGGGGTCTAATTTGACGAGGTCAATTAACATTTATTTATTTACTCACTAATCGGGGGAAAAACTTGATCAAAACAAACAAAATGGCTGACTTAAATTTTGCGATATTGTTAGTTTAATTGAGTAAGGAAATAGAAAGAAGGCAATTTATGCTAGATAAATTACTCTCAGCAGCTTAAATAACAAATAATTTTGTTCTCTGCACAAATTCGAGCGGTAATCGACTGAGTTTTGGGCTCAAAAACCTGCAGCGAATTGTGATTGAGCAAAACGGACCACAAGTGACGCGCAAATCGTGTAGTTGAGGTTTCGATTTTAGTAAGTTAATATATTTAAAAACACTATTAAACAATTCCATCAATAGCTCTATAAAATTCTATTAAACGGTAACTCTGGAAATGTGACTTCAGTAAATAGGATCTTCACAAAGCAGAATTTATGAACCGATCTTCAGGACTACGAGTAAGCTTATGATGGAACGAAACTGAAAACCACGAATTTCGGAGCCATCTTTCATCGCAAGTGATAGCGCGAATAATCAACTTTTCACGGAACAATTTTGCAAAAGCAGAAGGAGATTTTTTACTGAAATAACATAAATATAAGACAAAAATCTTGACGATTAATTAAAGCGAAGTTGTTGTCATTCTCAAACAATGCAGACGCTGAAACAGAGGTTTTTCACTGATTTAAAACAAAAGCAAAATGTCAAATTTCTGTGCGAGGCGAACATAACAAAACAGATAGGCTACAAATATCAAAGACAAACATTCGGCACAAATCAGTAAGCTTACTTTATTGTTAACATTTTTGCGAGAGGCAAGTCTTGCTTTGTAAAGCTCAAAATAGTTTCGATGGCTGAAAGAATCAAGAGGTGGAAAACTCACCGATTTTCAGATATAGCTCACATTTCACCTCGAATCAGCATCACTTTGCACTGAACCGTGATTTCCACTTTGGTTTTCTTTGAGGAAAGGTTTGAAGTTTTGTTTTTTCACAACCAGACAAAGGGCAAATCATACCGCGGTCAAATATCGACAGTAGACTACAACAGGTATCGATCGGTAAAATGAGTATCGGAGTCGACTTTTTTCTCTCGCTCTGACATTTTCCCGCGCTTTTATATGCTGGTAACTTGTTTAACCAGTTTGATATGAGTTTAACCAAGGGATAGTTAAACGAGGAATAACTCTGCTTTCAGGAACACCTTTTTATCCCTGGATTAGTTATTCTAGAGATAAGGAATTTAATCGTGGATTAACTGCTAATCGGGGGATAGTTTAATCGGCTTTCCACGAACCGGGATTTGGGCCTTATAGTGCAGGTCAGTCCATTTATTGGTAATAAGACCCTGTCTCAACAGTTTTGTCCAGGGTTGTAAGTTGCCACAAATCTCCCTGGTGATCAGTGGTTAGAGCATAGACTGAACCAGTGTGCGGTCATTTGGTTAAGACGATTTCCCCTCAACGTTCGAGCAGTAAGTGCAAAAATTAAGTTACCAAAAAAATACTTGCAGCACTGTCACATTTTGAGAACAGATAAGAAGAACTTATGGTTACTTTTACTCCCAAGCTGACCCCGCGAGAGAAAATTGGATTTGAAGTTATCCATATTTCAATTAAAAAGACGCTTCATGTCAGTTCAAAACAAAATGGCGCCCGTTTTTAGCATACTTTTACGAGATTTGAAATTAATTTTCTTGAGAATGCTTGAGAATTTCATCGCGGGGTCACTTGGGCAAGTGAACTAGAGTGAGATGTTTCAAATAGCATTTAAAATGTTACCGTGCTATGAGTAGTTTTTTTGGTAAATATTTTTTGCACTTATTGCTCGAACGTTGAGCGGAATCCGTCTTAACAACTTTCAATGTACCGTAAACACCGGTGTATAAGCTGCACTCGCAGATAAGCCGCATCCCCAATTTTGAGCGAAGTTTTAGGGTAGAAAGGTGGGGCTTATACGTCGGTGTTTATGGTATTTCATTGCAGAATGAGAGCTTTTAGAATGATAAACTGATATAAACACAAATATGTCAAGGTTACCACTGGAGTTTCTTGTTTTGGAATTTTAATGCTGGGGGAACAAGAACAAGATTATTTTATTTAGTAAATATGTGTATTCATAAAAAGAGTCACAATTTAGTTATGTGGTCTGTATAAGGATAAAACTAGCCAGCAAGCAGACTCACTTGTTTGGGTATTTGTGCAACAATCTTGGTGGCAGAGCCGTGACTTGTGAGCCGGAGAGATGAATAGGGTGACGGAATGTGAAACCGCGTTTCCTCCCCATTTGTCTCACCCACACAAATCATGGCTCCACCACTAAGGTTGTCTCACAAATGAAGCAAACAAGTGAGTCTGCTCACAGGCTAGGGTCAAAGTTAACTTGAACTGTGGTATTTATTTTTTCAGTGCACAGAGCTCTGGTTTGTTGTGCGAAGAAAATGATGGTCAATCAGGACCCACTGTCAAGTATGTTGGTTACTGTCAGTTCCACTGGAATAAAAAGGTATTTCATTTTATGTTTTACTTTCAAAAGAAGTTTTTGTCTGAAACCAAACCAATGATATTGCTTTGGCTTACATGTAGTTAAACTGTGAACAGTTTGATAATATTTAACAAAGTGTATCCATAGCAGTTGTGATCTATGCAAGGAGGTTATGCCATTAATGTGCATCTCCTTGAGTATCACTGGGCAATGCTGTCAAAGGTGGCAAAAGTAAATAAGGCAAAAAGTAAAGCAACTGTATTTTTTGTCAGTTTGTGTTGAAAACAAGAAGCTTACCTAGTGTTGTTGTGTCGGTCTAAAGGAGAGACTGTAAGTCATTTTATTTTCAGCTGTTGCTTTAAGGACGGTGCCTCCTTTTGTTACTGCGCATCTTGGGATATTCAGGTTTCTTAGGGAATTTGCCCCCTAATGCAACAGTATTTTGCGCGGTTTATAACTAGGTGAAAAAAGCAGATCTTAGCAAGGGCTATCAGAATCCAAAAAGAAATATGGGGGTAACCATGCATTTTTCAGAGATAATTGAGCTTAAATTTGGAAAGAACTTGCCATACATTCTTTGTATTTTAACACTTTTAGAATTATGGTTGATTAGTTATCTCTGAAAAATGCGTGGTTACCCACATTTTTCTTTTGGATTCCATTAACCCTTGCTAAGATCTACTTTTTCCCCATAGTCATAACCTTTGTAAAAATCTCTATTAGGAGGCACCATCCTTAACCTATGTTTAGGGGCACACCAGTGTGTAGCTGTTAGCATTGTTTTAGACTGTCAAATAATGGGACTTGATTTGACTGGAGGGTTGGTGGTGCAAGGCTGAGAATTTGCACTGTGTTGTTTCCTTAGCCAAGAAATTTTACCTCACATTGTCGCTTGTTACCCATTGGTACAAATTGGTGCTGGGGGATGGATTTATCCTATCCAGGGGGGTGGTAATTGCTTCATGCTGTGAGAACTGGAGTTAGCCCTTTAAGACCCAATAGTGACAACCATCTAATTTCTCCTTACAATATTACTAATAGATCAAACATACAGCTAATGAGAATAGGGGAAATGATCACCAAAGATGAAATGCTTTGATGTTTAATGAAATTCTTCCAATTGGGTAACATAAAATATAGAGAAAGCAGTAAGGAGAATATGCGTTTAATCAACATTGAGGCTTAAAGGGTTAAGCTGCTGGCCTTGAGATGCCACCTGTCTTTCTCAAACCACTGGATTCGACACAAGTCTTTACCTTCGCTCTCATTACATACATGTACTTTGTAATTAAAAAAGATTGTCTTTCCTTTTGCAGGCTAAAGGTGTTCTGTTCAACAACAAACCATCAGAAAAACCAAGCAAGGAATCAGTTAAAGAAAAAGAAAAGGAAAAAGAAAAAGAAAAAGAAAAAGAAAAAGAAAAAGAAAAAGACAGTAAGGAAAAAGATAAAGGCGAGAAAGAGAAAGAAAAGGAAAAAGAGAAAGACAAAACTAAAACCAAGACTGAGAAAGAAAAGGAAAAGAAAACTCCCAAGCCAAGACTCTCTACTGGAGCTACTGCAACATCTACTGATCAATCACCCAAATCTGAGAACAGTGCAACAAACTTGTCAAATCAGCCTTCTACTCCGAAACAGAGAGGCCGAAAGCCTTCCACTGTGAAAACACCCACTGAGACAACAGATGCCAAGACAACACCAGAAACTCAAAAACCACTAAAGGTTTCAAGCGGTAGTCCCAGGCAGTCTCCTTTACCTGGATTGGTCCCACTTCCTGCTGGACCAGCTGAAACCAGCAGTTTTATTGCGACGGCACCAACCAAAGACACTTCTCCAAAACCAACAGTATCTTCTGTTCTCAGACCAGAAATGTTACCTGTGTCTGTTGCGACTCAGTTGAAGGAAATCCCGCAACCATCAACTAGTGTGCTTGTGCCTGATACAGTGAAACCAATGGATGTTACAACATCAACAGTTACTGTAACCAGCACATCTAAGCAAACGACAGGTAGTACTGCGAAGAAACGTGCTGCTCCCAAAGGTGGCAATGAACCCAAGCGAAAAGTTGGCAGACCACCCTTGAAGTCTAAGGCAACCCCCTCTTCAGGAAATCGTAAAAACAGCTCAGGGGGACAGGGATCTGGAACTAGTATGGTGACATCTCCCCTGAACACTGCATTCCCATCAACTTTTCCCCAAGATGGGCAAAGAGCATCATCGTCATCATCTATGCTGACATTCTCCTCGTTTAACGGCCCAAGTTTGTTTACCGGTGGCAGTCAAGGAAGTAGTGTGCCACAGAATGGTCCACGAACTCCAAGCCCTAACCCTTACATGATCCCGCAACCGCGAAATAGAGGACTGTTAGAGAATGGGCATGTTCAGCAGCCAAACAATGTTAGCCAAGGTCCTCTGTAAGTAATATAAGAAACATACATTAATTTTAGAGCATTAATTTTTCAGTTGGGTTTTAAAATAAAGTAATCTGCATTTGTTATCAAATGGTTTAACTTTACCAAGCTCAGTGGCTGGTTAAAACGTTTGCCACATTTTTTCATCTAGTTAGAAGTAAAATCAAAACTACATACAAAAAAAAGTGGGAAACAAAGAAACTTTAAACTGGCCCAGGTTTTGCACATACTGCAGAATTTGTATGCTACAACAGTGTCAAGATGCATGTTTGGTCTGGCCAGAAGGGTGACTTAAGAAACAGTTTACTGGAGTGAATGGCCGCTTACAAAAAACTATTGCCATTGTCATGACAATATTGTGTTTTGCCTTCAGGTTAAAAGAAATTAAAACTAACCAGTTTTTGGAACTCTTCAGTTCTGAGAGCTGGTACAAAAGTTTAATGTTAATTTTATTTTTGCTGTCTTAAAAGACTGCAGTGCATCCAAAAACCAGGAAAGTTTGGAGTGTTGTGATATATGCATCTTCTACACGAAACCCTTCAACTGTGCCTTTGCTACAGTTGTTTTCTCGTGATTTCCCGTGATTTGTGCAAAATTGTATTTGTACAGTTTTTGGATGTAGGTTTTGAACTTCAATTTTCAATGTTTTCATGTAGTCAGTGACAAATTAAAACTGTATACATGGATTCTTCCTTAGGCAACTCCCAACCAGCTTGGAAGAACTACTAGAATACCAGTGGGAACAAGGAGCACAGTTTCTTATGCAGCAGGCATCACAATATGACGGTACAGTTAGGTTTTAAGCATTCACCTATCAGTGTTAATCCTTTAAGCCCTGATATAAAAATGCATATTCTCCTTACTGTTCTCCATGTTTCTTATGGAACTACATTGTAGTAACGAGAATTTGTCCAAATATCAAGACATCTTATCCTTGGTGACCACTTTCTCTATTCTTATCATTGGAATGTTTGAACAAGTACTGATAATGCAAAGAGAAATTTCATTTTCGTCACTGTTAGGGCTTAAAGGGTTTAAAATTGGGGCGGGGGGGGGGGAGGCGGGATTTCAAATACCCGGCCCTAGGGACGAAATTGACGTTCAAATCAACTCAAATCTTCGACAAGCACTACATAAAAAGTCAATTGCCTGAGGGTGGGGATAGAAAAATCGGTTGAATCCTCCATCTACGCCGGGCCTCCCCCAGGTTCATAATACTGGCATCTAAGTGCACGTTAACGTGATCTACAGCTGTAACTGGTTTGCCACCAAACTTGGCCGATTGTTTAAAACCTGTGATTCCGATTGTTTAAACATTTTAATCTTAAGCCACATCTAAACCGTGTTCAACCGTGGGTCTTTCTGCTAGGCATAAAATTTTCGGATCAGGTAAAATGTGTTAACCCCCGACGGTCTTGAGCAATAGGGTTTGTCACATTGTTTAATAATCTTGAAAGAGTTAAATTATTTGGAATGTTCATGCCTTGGTCTTCAGTATTGTAACTTTTACATCCTGTCTCTCTGATGTGAGGAGACAAGTCTTATTTTGTTAATTACGTAGAATATATCATGTTCACATACCGTATAGACCCTTCCAGATTGGCGGAAAATACATTATTCTTTTGTCTCCGTGTTAATTGGCCCTTGTTGCCTCGTTTTAAGCCAAATATTCCTTTGAATCATGCAGATGAGATCGAGGCAACAAGGGCCAATTAACAATGAGACAAAAGAGAAATGTATTTTCCGCTATTTTGGAATAAGGTGTTTCTCGATTGAACGCCGGGTCAACAACTGTTCCTTTATCCCACCAAATCTCATCAAATATTAGTTCTAGTGATTTAAAAAGGGTTCATGAACCGCTACAGTATTTCAGCTCAATCTATTTTGCTCATTCCAACTAAAGGAAGCACCCAATTTTACCGGCTTGTTTCCAATTGTATGGACTACAGACGAAATCGGTGATATTTTTTAAAATTATTCCTGTTTTACATTTGTTGTGCAATGTTGTGCTGTACTGTCAGTGAACCTAACGTATTTAAAGACCAAAAACTAAGCCTATCGAAACGATGAAAATACCCCTTTTTAACAAACGCCAGGCCCCGAATAAACGCTGGATCTACGAGATCTAGTTTTAAATAAACGCCCCCGGCGTTACGTTTAATCGAAAAATTACGGTATATGACAACACAGTAGCTAGAAATAACGTACCAGCGTACGAAGAAACGTACACAGTGAAGAGAAGACTAACCACTACTCCTTGTACTAACTGTCCTGCGGAGAAATGTACAGAGGATAAGACACTGGTGTTAACCTACTAACGTAACCAAAAACACCGAGAAGACGAGACGTATATCGTATGGAAAAGCCATTACACGATCTAGCTTTACAGAGAAACGTCGAGAGGACAAGGCTAATACACTGTGAACTACCGTACAAACAAACTAGTTGCGTTGCGAGTCCCTCGAGCATCTATTTTTAACACTGTGAAATCTCTAGTAGCTGTTGTCTTCCAGTAAAAAATGCACTTTTGGATAGGGTCTCTGGTTTGATTTATAAACTGTTCTTTGTAGTTGCTTCACTGATGTCCAGCCTTCACCAGCTAAAAGCTGACAACGCTCGCCTCGAGGAACGTCTCCATACCTTGACAAACCGGAAAAACCAGTTGCTACAGGTAAACGCACGACTAGCCACACCCATGTCCTGTACGAACACGAGCTCAACGGCCACGCCCAGTGTCACGAAACGAACAACTCCGAGTGTCTCTGGCACTGCTACTGTTGCGTCACAGGGAGCCTTATCAACTGAGACCAAAACCACACAGAGTAATGAGGGACCGCGAGGATCCATAAGTGCGGGTGCTAACGGAGCACCAAAGGTGGATGTCTCTCAGAGTGCCGGAAAGGGCAAGGTCCCTTCGATCACCGACGGCAAGGTCCCCATGAGCGCTAACGCCAAACCAGCGACTGTCATTGCAGGTAGTAAATATATCTTATTAGATGTTTCAGTGTGAAGTATCGCCGTATATTTTTACGAGCTGTGCCGTATTTTGACAAGCCCGCAGGGCTAGTCAAAATACAAACAACAAGTAAAAATGTACAGCGATACTTCACATCGAAACATCTAATAAGAGATTTTTTATCTACTTAACCTTTTTCAACCTTTTTCAGTAACGTGAAAGAAAACTACGAGTGTAACAGGATGAGCGCGCGCACGGTACTGTACAATAACCAACTGTACAATATCGTAGGATATTTGTACTCGTTTCGTGCGCTTTCTGCACAGTCAGTTTTGGTGGAGACAAGTCAATTTTTTCTAGCGTTTCGCTTGGTTGGCAAAAAACATTACGTCCTTGCCAGTAACTGGCTGCGAGTTATGGCTGCAACGATACATTTTCCCACGATACGATACTTATCTCGATACAAGGGCCACGATACGATACATAACTGTGCGCGACAAAAACTAGTTACCAACAACTTACACTACTTTTAATTAATTTATTTCCATAATAATAAATTTAACACGGTAATAGCACAACGTCAAATCGCCTTACACGAGCTAAAATGTAGAGCTTGGTTAAGGAATATTAAAGACAGTGATTTCCCAAATTTGTTGATGTAGCATATCTTATTGCATCGTAATATCGCGATATCTTATTTAAATATCGATATTCGTATCGTTGTAAAAAATATCGTCGTTCACCGATGCATCGGTGTATCCCCTACTGTGAGTAATGGTCTGCTGACGTACATTATGGTTTTCAAGTTGTTTTGCTGTACATAAAACCAAAGAACCACCTTGTCTGAATTTTACCTTCTCGCCTCGTATAACAATCCGACCACACCCCGATCACCCCCCCCCCCCCCCGCAGCTTATGTACAGTTTTTTCCTCTTTCTAGTCACAATCGCAACTACAGACTAGTCGAGACAAACGCAATTAGCGCGACCATTTCTCAATTTGCCTGTGTCGAAACACCGGCAAGATTGCAGAAATGCTTTCCCTCCCCCCTCCCCTCACTCAATGTTGTTTGGAAGGACTGAGGTTTCCTCAGGGGAATTTTGGTGGCAAAGCAATATTGATAAGGGGGAGAGGGGGAAAGATTTGTTGTGGTATGTGGTTTTCAAGGTCAAAGTTCTCTTTCATTCCGAAGTGTCTTAACAGTTGTGTCCGAGATTATAGGTTTTCGGAGTGACCGGAGAGCGATTTAACTAGTTTTGATGAGCAGGAAAAGAACGGTAACTGAAGAAGAACACAAGCTTTTGCAATCTAAATGTATTTCGGCAATAAATAACAGAAGCGGTTAAGCGGAAGAATTGAATGCGCGGGAAAGTAGGTGAAGAGATAGGTTTGAAGAGCTATAGAGTTTAAGTTGGCTCCTGTTGATCGTGAACTCACAGGCTGACTGATGAAACCACTAACTCTGTTTTCCCAAAACATCGTAAATGTAAACGTCGCATGTCAGTTATTTGCAGCTATCTTCTGCATCGGCAAATAATTTATCTGCTCGCCACTGACAAATGATATTTTGCTCAACGTCATCTAACAGTTGCTTCCCATTCAGCCTCTTCTCAGGCCTCAGCACGGGAAAGTTTTGCTGAGTAGTGCTCATTTTGATTCTGAAATCCGAAGGTGTTTCCATTCAAATGCAAGCTATTGAGCTGTACGTTCCTGTGGTGCCGTTTCTTATTCAGTCCAAAATGGTTCTAACTTTTGATTGTGCGGATGAAAGCGTGACTGGTCAACTAAACGCTCCAAAGCAACACTTTCATGTTGTGCTGCTTGGCATTTTTTTTCCTTTGGTGAACATTTTGGAACAGTTTTCAAACTTGATGTTTTAGGAGGTTATGTTTAAGGTTAAAGTAGTAAGTTGTTTCCTTTTCAGATGAGCGGAAAGTAGCAAACGGCGGTGAGGCCAAAGGGAGCAAGGCAAAGGAACCGCAAGTGAAACGCCCAGAGGTGAATATGAGCTCCGCGCAGGGCGCCACTTCGTCTTCGCAACCTTCTACTTTTCAGAAACAGCCGCTTAAGGTAAGTGGCTTGGTACTGCAGCCGGGGAAGTCGAACTTGCCTCAACAAACACTAGTAAATCAACAAGAGATAGACAAACAGCACAAGACAACACCCGTTAACACGTTACAGCAGATCATAGTTCCAGCGCTGTCAACCTCAAAACCCACTCAACAGCAGCAGCAGCAGCAGCAGCAGCAGCAACAGCAGCAGCAGCAGCAGCAGCAGCAGCAGCAGCAGCAGCAGCAGTTACAAGCTCGCTTCCAACCGCAGCAAAAGATCCTTCTCCCTCAACCGTCGCCCACAAGCCAGGGATTCTCAACGCAGTCGTTCTCCCAGCCGCAGCAAACGGCAAGTCAACAACATGTCCTCCTACAGCTAATAAAACAACAAGATGATCTTCATCGCTTGCCGAGCCAGAACTCCGCTTTCGCCCACGAAAAACAGCCACTGGGGACACAGCAAGCGCAGGCCCCAAAACTGTTACCCACTACTGGCCCCAGTCAGCAGTTCTCGGCGCACTCGCTGTCTCTTTCGTACCCAGGGTTTTTGACCTTCAGTGATCCGATGGCGTTGAGCGGGGCCCGCGTGGACATGATGAAGACCACGCATTTAGCACCTCTCTCAATGGTCCCCATAGACAACAATCAGGCGGGACCTAAGGAACGTGCTCAGGTAGGTACCTTTTCTGGCTTAGTATTGTCCTAAAATGCAGAAATTTCGGTTGGAAAATGAAAAGGTACACACGATTCCCATCTGGAAGTTTAAGGAAAGTTGGTCGGTCTGAGAGTGAAGCTATGCTCTTAGCGAATTCAAAAGGTGTCTCCCCAAACGTTACTGCCGAGATAAAACGGGCGATTTGGAGTAGTCTAACACAAATTCAATTTTGTGTTTTCTCTTTGACAGTATTTCGACTTAGACAAAGGCTCAAATTCCACGGAGAAGACCTCGAGAAGTGGCTGAATGATGCTTCGACCAACACGTCATTTCATCAGATAGCCTCGACTTCCAACCACGATAGCGCCTGTACAGTACAAACAAGACATGATGCGAGAGCAGGCGTGCTTTCTTGAACAAAGCTAAAATGCCGACAAACCATTAGTTTGGCAAAATGGAATAGTGTATAAAGACAGAATGTGTACTGAAGCAAAACGAAATTCACCATTATTGGATAATGGAACACAGCACATTCGTTATTACTCTGTAAATGTATCGCCGTACGTGATCTATAATGACATAACAGGAGCTAGGCTGCGCTATTTGGAGTGATTTTACCGTGTACAAACTGACAGAGAAATCACTAGGAACGGGGGTGGATAAAATACACGAGATCGAAAGGAACTACAGGGACAACGAATAAATATTTAGCCAAGATTTGAATATTTTTTCTACCTAGTAATTAAATGATAAAGGCACTGAAGTATGCGTGTTATTCAAAGAGATAGCGTATAGGCTAGCTCCTTATACGCTGCCTGAAGGGACTTGTTTCGTACAGTGACAGTCCCTTCTCAATGGTTTATTGTCACTTATGCAGTCGCTCAAATTTTACAATACTAGGCACATAGAAGTGCGTAATTTTACACCGAATCTCTGAGCCTTATAGGAGCTATGTCACGGATAACGCCTCTTGAAAAAGCTGGCAAGTTTTTTCAAGTTTGTTATTCGTAATCCGTCTTAATCTCCCTCAGTCGTGACCATCTTTGTTTAGTTTTGGTTTATTATTACTTTTTTGGTGTTTTTCTACCTTAGGAAACTATCATTTTGAGGTTTCCTTTAATAAGAAAATAATTTTGTCAGATCAGAAAAATGAATGAAACGCCGTGACATAATTCCTTTAAGTCGTGTTGTACAGTTTTTACACACTCTGGTTACATAGGTCTTTTCCTTCTTTGTTCCCAAGTAAAATAAACGTCTCTGGAGTTAGGGAAGCAAATGCAGCCCCTCTCAGTTTTATCGCTCAACTCAAGTTCAATTGTTTCTTTCGAAGAAACGCCTGTCTCAGCATTAGGGACCTTGAGCAACCGCAACGTTGACGTCCCGGAAGTCGAGGTCAAAGTAACCGGAAGTATATGCCTGATTGGCGCATTTTACCCTCTCAGATCAAGCAGTAGACGCAAGACAAGTGTTTGAGGAGCACTGTTGCGCCAATTTAGAGAGCATAAGAAGTTTGGTCTATGTGGGACGGTCGACGTTGTCATTGCTTAAGTTCCCAGTGTTGGTGATCGTCTTAGTGCAGTTGAGCTGTTATCGCCCATTTGTTATCACTGTTGTAGCCTTCATTCTGTCTTGCTTTTCAAATTATTGTCACTGTTTTAGTAACTCATTCCAGAACGACTTGCTTGATACCTCCTCCTGCCGAGAATTAGCGCAATTTGAAGCGGCAGGGAAAAAAAGAAATAAAGAAAATGGGAAGTGAGCGTCTTCACCCCCCCCCCTCCTTCTCCTCACGTTTTCCTTCATTCGTAATCCACATTAGACTTAACTAGAAATTTGATAGAGAATATATCTCAGGAGAAAGCGTTGTTGTCTAAACTAAACAAATCCACGAGGCTTAGAGATATCGCTGTTTTCATAATGATGCAGCGGGTATGTCTATCACAAAATGTGCGAATATATCAGGTGGTGCTGTAACTTGTATCTTTGACTCCCTACCCCCCCTCCGTTTCCTGTTCGCTATGGGTACCTGGCACTTCAAAATATGGGACAAGTTGATAAGGAAAGCATTGTAAATTAGATTTCGCATGGGCTCCTAATTTGAGGGGGCGAATCTCCATTATCATTGCGCTACGGACATAAAACTGAAGAGATGAGTTTTTATATCCTTGATTATTTAATACTTATAATAATGTTTAAGCATGTGAACGCTTGTCGGAAAATGTTGAGCATTTTATTGTTTCTGGAGCTGTATATTTGTATCTCTTCAGTTGTATCTCAGTTGATGATCAGATAAACTTTCGAACTTTATGATCTTTTTGTTCGTTTTCTTTGGTGCTCTGGTTATGCTCTGGTATTTCCCTGAGACTTGCGCATGTGTCGGTTGTTCTAGAAATTTGACTATGCTGTGTAGGCCGTGAAAAGTCCTATTCTAACCCGTGAATTAACCCGTGAAATAGATACTAAACTATTACGCACTATTACACACTAATTCCATTGTTTTCTTTTGTTCAGCTTTGACTATTAGACACTAATTGTTAGACATTGTTTCACGGGTTAAGTAAAATCACTCTAACACTTGCATTCAAAGTGATATAGCTTATTAAGGAATATGCGGTCAGTCAGGGAAGCAGGGATGGCGCAGTGGTGAGAGCACTCGCCTTCCACCAATGTGGCCCGGGTTCAATCTCTTTACGGTGGCCAATTTACCTTATCATTGATAAATCCAAAATTTTGTGTTTCACGTGCCCACCGACGCAGCACCACAGTTGCTTTAGAACCTAACCCCCTTGCCTGCCGTCGTGCATAAAGACGAAGCCTTGGAAATATACGGAAACCATCGGATGAGCTTCGGATTGCCTCGAATACCTAATTATCAGTCGCTTGATGGCACGCGGCGCTATTGTCTGATAACTGTGCGAGATCTGGGCTCTAAGAAAACGTCACAATTACATAGCAACCAGCTCCGCGGTTGAAGAGTTGAGTTGTAAATATATCGGCAGCCGAAAACATGGCCGCTAGTATGGCGAGAAGAAACCAGGTGAAGATGGCTGAAAGTCTGTATCCCCACACGCACTGTAAGTGTTACAATTGTTCAATTTCGTTTAACGATTTTCTCGTTTTTATGCGCGCGATTGACTTCGTTGCAATTGGCTCGCGCCATTTTCGAAACCTCCGACTTCGATGGTGTTCTGTGTTCAATCCAGGACGTGTATGTTGGCGCCTTGATATTTGTAGCTATCATTTTTGTCGCACCCCACTACAAGTTTGGAATGATTGCTTTAGCGGTTTCTTTCAACTAGTTGCATTTCTTGGAAGAGACTTCCTTCTTGTTATCGTGACGAAGAAGTGTTCGGATGCATAGTTCGAGAATACATCGTAAACGCCAGCCTGGTCTGTCAGTAATGTCCATAACAGTCAATGTTAATTTTCAACATATATTGAACGTCGATAGCCACTTTATATTGGAAAATCCTGCGATAGGATCGATTTTAATTGATGCCAAAGAATAAGAGCAGTCCCGAAGCACAGGGAGCCCAGACAATCTGTTCGATTCGAAATTTGAAGGATTTGTGGGAATATTACGAACTTCGTATTTAAAGCAAATTGTTAGGGATAATGTTGATATCTTTCTTCAAAGTAAACGTAAACTTTCCTCAGTTGTTGTATTTTGTTGCCCTTGCAGCTGTAAATGGTGAATATTGGCGATTTTGAAGGTTTTGTGTTCGGCGTTTACCTGAGAGTAGTTGGAGAAAGACAACGGAGGAAAGCTTCTCAGAGCCGCTCCAGCGCGAAGCCGATTTTCACCCCGCAGGCTGAGATGTTTAGGATTCTTCTTGTACCATTCATTCGAAAATCTGTCCAAATTACCAAGTGCTAGCTGCTGAATAAAACACATATGGAGTTCAAATGATCAGTGGCAATTTACAGTGTGCTGTCCTCAAATGGTCATGCCAACTGCTCATTGTTTGACTGCATCCAATCAGAATGGAGCAGTCGGCGGATTTTCGAATGAATGGTACAAAAAGGATCCTAAACGTCTCAGCTTTGCTTAGACTTGCACCAAGTCGCCCTCTATTGGCGAGCGAAGCGACGCGCAGGGAGTCGCGAAGCGGCGACCGCGAGCGACGAAGTCGCGAGAGGGCGACTTGTCCCGCTTGCAGGAATTTGACTCAAGGTTCCCGCCAAAACCAAGAAGTATCAAACATACCTAAACATACCTAAACCGCGCGTAGAAGGACTTTGAGAAAGTCTAAGCTTTGCTTGGTGCTCAGTTTGGAAGCCGGGTGATGCGAATATGGGCTTGGTGCTGGAGCAGTTCTGAGAAGCTTTCCTCCCTTGTCTGACTTTCTCTTATTACTCTCAGGTAAACGCTCAACACAAAACCTTCAAAATCGCCAATATTCACCATTTACAGCTGCAAGCTTAAGGGCGACAAAATGCAACAATTGAGGAAAGTTTATGTTGTTTTGAAGAAAAATATCAACATTATCCCTAATATTTTGCTTTAAATAAGAACTTCGTGATGGTTTTTGTGATTGGTGTTGGTTTTCAAAACATTGCTTCCTTTTAACAGCTGAACAATCAATTAAAACAGACAGAATAGTCTACAAAAACCTTATCCAGCCAAAAATTTTATTCCAGTAACAAACAGATTTGCTTTAATAAGCAAAAAACTTTCAAATTCCTTGGTAGCTAGCTTGAAAACAGGCATGACATTTTTGTTGCGTGGTGAATTGTTCACAGGTACAAGCTAGTCAACACTATTGACTGGTAAGTGATTGGGCAATTTGTCATTTGATAATTACAGGTCTGGAACTTTTTGCCACATCAAAGTTAGGTGTTTTGGCGTTGTGAAAAAAAAAATAAATAAAAGGATGGAAGTTGTTTAATTTGGAAAATTTGGTGTTGTTAATGTCACCCTTCATTTTGCAAAACAAGGTGTCAGAAAAATTGTGTGAAATAGAAGTACTCATAATTACTTTTACACAGTACATGATCAGTCCTTGTCGTCAAATCAAGATTTATAGTCATATTAATGATGAAAACTGGCAATGACGTATGTGTTTTAAACGCAAGCACGAAATTGAAATTATTGTACTTCCGCCGTGGTGGCAGGGTATTTTGTTTTAGATCTGGATCAAGTCATGCCTACTAAGTCCATCTCAACTAGGTGAATCCAACATGTGACATTTCCGATCATTATTTTGTAAATGTTTGCCATGGCACAGGAAGGAATGTCGGATTTTTTGTTGTCACTGTCACGGACCAAAAAAAAAAGAAGATCAAAGGGTGAGGCTGTAGATGAGATAGAAAAGCTCAAAGAATCTGAAGAACAGAAACACAAAGAAAACAAGATAGAAAAGCTAAAAAATTAATCCTGTGAGGGAGAGAAAGAGAAGCAGGCCTCTGCTCCTCTTTTTCGCTTGGATAATGAAGATAACAATTCTTATTTTGATTTTCAGAGCCAATTTTCTGTAGTATCAGGCCCAATTTTCTATAGTATTCAAAGTCAGTCTCTTTCATAACTGTTTACAAGTTATGCTTAACTAGTTAATAAGAAGGTTTGTCGTTAAGATTGAGTAATGTTCCTACATGTGCACGTGGCCAGTAAAACTTACAGCTTGCCCAGTTAAAATCTGACCGAGGTGGCCAATGGGCTAGTATTCCACAAAGTTAATTTTCGAGCCCTATGCATTTTTAAAGCACTCGCATGTGGCCAACCTCATCCCCAGGGCCTTCTCCTCATTCAAAATGGTGGTCGGAGAAACCCCTGGCCAAGGCTGCCAAAGTGGTTCCAAAAGTTCGTTAGAATTTCGATACGCGAACACGATGAAATGTCTTCGTTTTGTTTGAATAACGGTTTCTGATTGCAGAAAACAAACAGGGCCGGCCAGACGCTGGAAACAACCTCCGAAAAAACCGTTTCATCGTGTGTCACGTGACAAAATACTCCATGATTCGTGGAGTATTTCAGCAGCCTTGGCCAGGGGTTTCTCCTACCGCACATTTTAAACGAGGAGAAGGCCCTGGGGACAAGGTTGAGCATGTGGCATTAACGCACTATGCACGTGTTTCTAGCTAGCATGTTTAAATCGCATTTCTGTGGTTGCTTATTTGTGAGTTGCACTGTATCACCAATAATGCCACTAGGTTGTCCTAAGTCTCTTGTTTGTGCAGATAAATTCAGAGAGCAAGCTCCTGCTTGTGGTAAAGGAGGGTGCCTACATGTTATGATTGTGCATTGTATGTTGTGCACAACTCAGGTCTTGTCTGAGATATTCGGATTTCTGAAGGAATTTGCCTACTAATACAAATAGTACATGTATTCTTGTGCAGTTTATGGCTGTGGAAAAAGCAGATCTAATAGCAAGGGCTATGAGAATCCAAAAAGAAAATTGGGGGTAACCACGCAGTTTTAGAGATAATAAAGCTTAAATTTGCCATACATTCTTTGTATTTTAAAGCTTTCTTAGAATTATGGTTGGATGTTTTCAATTTTAGTCTCCCAGGATGAAGTCAGCAGATTATTGGCCCTGTTTGAAGAAAATTCCAAGAATGAAAAGATGGACAGATCAAAGTTTAGAGATATATTATACAACAATTTTGGACTTACAGAGGATATTCTTTTGGACAGAGGTAATAGCACATAAGGGAAGTGAAATAGGGGTAACTATGGTGTATAATAATAACTTAAAAAAAACAGTGAAGACATTTTGAGAGGGGCATGGTGTTTTTGTCTACAGTATTAGAGGTCCATTTTCTTGTGATATTTTTGTAATTTCTATCTTGAAGTGACAGAAATTTGTGGTTTTATCCAGCCCTGAAGGATTTGTCTGGATGCATGTGGCGTATTGAATACCCCTCCCCCAATTATAATTATAATAATAATAATATTTAAAACTTATAGTGCGCATATTCTATAAATATACTCATATGTGCATTACAATCCTGCATTAAACAATGAATGTATGATTAAAAGAAATAATAAACAAAAATTATTAAAAAAAAAATAAAAAAATAATTATAATAATAATGGTAAAAAACAAGCAAAAATATGATAAATTAATTATACGTCTTGGTAATTAATTAATTAATTAATTATACGTCTTGGTAAATTCCAATGTCTTTCTCTACATCTGTATCTTTGATCTGCAAGTCAGTTGTTTCAGCCTGACTAATTTTGATGTCATGTTATTTTAGGCTAGAAATGTGGCTCTTTGTTGTCTCTGTTCACTTGGATGAGTAAATGGTTCCTGGCAACCTGTTTGCTAATTTCTTGCAGTACCCGATCTGGTCAAAAAGTACCTTGTTGAATAAATAATATTAATATAGTTAACCCTTAAAGCCCTTAACAGAGACAAAAATTTCTCTTTATATTATCACTACTTGTTCAAACATTCAAGTGATGAGAATAAAGGAAGTGATCACCAAGGGTAAGATGTCTTGATATTTAGACAAATTCTCCTTTCTAGTTCCATAAGAAATGTATGGATAACAGTTTAGGAGAATATGCAATTTCATATCAGGGCTTGAAGGGTTAATACTTGAGGTACTTAGGTTCCTGCTATGTGGGCTGCTAGCTTGCATCCTGTCTTCATCTGCTTTAACCTTATTTTTTTCTTGTTTTCAGTGTTCAAAGTATTTGATGAGGACAATGATGGTAATTTGAATATGAAAGAGTGGGTATTTGGACTGTCAAAGTTTCTGAGGGGAACAGTTAAGGAACATATAGACTGTGAGTATTAACTAAATAATATATACATCTTATTCGCTGATTGGTTTAACATATAATACACGCGGATATTTTGCGAGTTGTGTAGTATTTTTCCGAGAGGGCAGGGAAAAATACAAGCAATGAAAAAATCACTTGAAGAAATCGCGTCAAAATTTGGTTTTTCCAGTCCTTCAGCCAGAAAAACCTGTGAAACCTGGATTTTGCAGTGCAATACATAATAATGATTTTACTGTGTAATTTAGCATGGCATATTTTGTGCAGTCTCTTGACCTTGTACGGTGAAATGGTGCAAGAGTGGAATAATAAAGTTTTAATACAGACTAGAATAATTATTAGCAAGTATTGTCAGTAGTAAAGTATTAATAGCTATTTCAGTGTAACACTTAGTTACAGTATGTGCATAGTGAATATCTTTTAACCTGCCACCTTTCAACATACGCGTGACCCAATTTTTTGTTTCATCTTTCTCTACTTTAATAGTTTGTTTTAAAGTGTATGACCTCAATGGTAATGGATTTATATTAAGAGAGGAAATTCAAGTCATGTTAAAAGACTGCATGGTCAGGGTAAGTACGCATACTGAACTGGACAACTGTCTATCTAGTAGGCAGGCCTCAAAGTTAAAGATGGAATCCATCAGGAAATTGAGTAATCAGTGGACAAAAATCTTGTACCAGAATAATTTAAAGTACATCGCATTCTTTTTTGTACTTTTTAAGAGCTATAGACTTAATTAGTTATCTGTAATAACACCAAAGACAATTTCTTATGGGAGCCCATGAAATCAAAATTAAAATTTCACAGGAATTGTGTAAACACGGGTAAAATAGGTAAATTTTTATGTGTATGATTTCATTTTGTGAAATTTGAAATTTATTTTCTCGGGCTCCCATAAGAAATTGTCTTTGGGGTTTATATTACAGATAACAAATTACATCCATAGCTCTCAAAAAATGTAAAAAAGAATGCGATATACTTTAAATTATTCTGGTACAAGATTTTTGTCCACTGAAACTTAAAATTACTCAGTGTCCTAATGGATTCCGTCTTAATTTCTTTCCCAGGTGCAATTCTGCTTCTAGGTCTAAAATTTCAGGAGTAAATTTGGTCTAACAAGGGTAGAAAATGTATTTATTATGAAAATAGGCCAAAAGTTGAAGGAGCAAATTCACTCCCTAAGTTATTTAAATTATTAGGAGCAAATGTCCTCGAACCAGTCTGTCGCAAATTGCAACCATAAATTTGGAGCCCTGCTAGTAGGCTGTTCTATGTTGTGAGTTAACCCTTTAAGCCCAGAAGTGATCAGCATCAAATTTTTCCACCTCATTATTGATTAGTTCATTATTACACAAGTCATACAGTTGCAATGAATTGTAAGGAAATGATTAATAAATTAAGATGAAAAGTTTTGATGTTAAAACAAGGTCTCCCAACTCATCCTCAACAAAATGTATGGAGCCCAGTAACGAGAATTTGTATAATCATGAATGATCAATATCACCATGCGTATTGCATTGCCTGCATGTTTACCTCTATGATTAGTTTCAGTTGAACTCTTTCACTCCTAGACCAAGTTATGGTGAGATGATTTGTCACTCTTTAATTTTTAATCTGTTGACAAAATCCTCTCATGATGTTACCGTTCAAATGAAACCTCTTTGGCAGAACTTTTGCATAGGACTATTTATTTCTTAGGATTTAATGAAACGAAATTTGGAACTTTTGGCAAACTTTTTGCTTTGACCACTTTAGGAGTGAAAGGATTAATACAGTTAACATTGCTGCACTGTTCATTTGTGTTTTTTTTTCAGTCACCTACAGAAGAAGATGCAGATGAAAATGTCAAAGACCTTGTGGAGCAAGCCTTAAAGAAAATGGTGTGATTTCAGAGATCTCTCTATTGAACGACAACATAATTCAGTTCATTCAATTCGACAATAAAATTGATCAAACAATGGCCTGAGAAAACAGCTGATGTCTTGTGAAGTCGCCCTTGAGCCCTCGCAAAATGATGTCTGAGTAACAAGCGCAGAAATTTCATACTGATGATGTGTCCCTACCTTGATCTGGGTAGTGGCACGTCATCAGTATGGAATTTCTGCACTCGTTACTCAGATGTCGTTTTGCGAAGGCTCAAATGGCGACATTGTGAAACATCGGCTGTTTTCTCAGGCTAATCAATCAAATGCTTAATATTCAATTGTTTCTAGGATGAGGACCACGATGGAAAAATTTCTCCACTTGATTACAAAACAGCTGTTGAAAAAGAAAATCTCTTGTTGGAAGTGTTTGGAAAATGTTTGCCAGGACATGAGGTATAATTATAATTGTAATTATAAAATAACTATTGATATGTCTCCAGTGACAGTGTTTGAATGCATCCTTTCCACTCAAAGTGTAGTGAGGCCTATACTCGAGAGAGGAATGCAGAATGGCACACTAACAGTGAATGTTGAATGGCATGCAATGAAGTTAGCTAATCTTAGTATTTCAGGATCTTGCAGGGTTTGCACATTGGGGTTATATGTGAACATGGGTCAGGCCCCAGTTGTTCAAAAGTTGGATAATTAGAACTATAAATGGAACTATAAATACCGGCAGGAATTAGTAGTTAAAACATGTTAAGATATAATTTAACAGCCCAGAATTATTTTGATATTATATCAAGTCTTACCAGTGTGAGTCCTCCCCCTCCCCCCCTCCCCCAGTATCTTTTCTTGTTTACTCGACCAAGATTCTCATTCAGGCACAATTTATTACCAATAACTCGTACCAGTCTTAATGTTAATGACTATGGTACAACTGTTTATGACAACCTGTGTTCCTTCTTAGTTCGAAATGTTTTGTGCCTTCATGACTTGAATGAAAGTCATGCTGGTATCACGTATTACATGTATATACTAAACAACTCTTTGCATAGCATCTTGAAAGTTAAAGTCTCAGGATTGTAGTTTTGATTGCCACCTTTTTCTTCATCTTGTGTGGTTAAACTAGGTAAATTTACAGTTTTTCTTCAGCAGTGAAACTTGTTTCATACTTTACAGAGTGATCGTGAGTTCTCTGATTCCTTGTTAAATAATACGTACATCACTGTTTATCAACTGTTGATAAACAGTGATGTGCGTGTGAGGTACAACATTTCATGTGACCTTCATATCTCTAATTGTGGCTCGCATTACTAATAAGACCCTGTGAGGGATACATCTACTTTACCTGAAAACCAGCAACAAAGACGTACATGAAGTTGTGACAACTGATCATCAGAGGTGATCTCAGGTCCTATTGCTTCAGACACCCTGAGGGACCTCAGATCTGAGACCACCACCAAGCAGACACTAATTTACTCTTCTCCTTTCTTTCAGCAAGTGGCCAGGTTCACTCAGAATGTATTGAACAAACATGACAGTAAAAACTGATGACGACATAGCCAAAAAAATGGACTGATATTTCTGATCAAAGGACTACACAACTTTTCACAAGAATTAGCAATTATAATATTATAAGTGATATAGATCTGTGCAACTAAACCAGCAAATAACATCAGATCAGGCCAAAAATTCTTGTGGGTGCTGAAAAATTGTAAAAATATGTAATATGTTAAATGCATTGAACATACTGAGTGTAAATAGAAACTGAAATGAAGGCTTTGGAATGGGTGATCTGTGGCTGTAAGATATTGGATACAACCTCGTGGTACTTGTCATACAAATAAAAATGAGAATTTTCCTTTAACACCGTTGGTTGAGATTTACTTTTTCAAGTAGAGCAAAAATTAATTAAATTTAATTAATGAATTAATATGATCATGACTCATTTGCAAATAGCTCTCATGACAAATGTTTCAAACACTAACTAATACGAAAAGCACGGTGAGGCAAAGTGTTTTCAGTTTGGCAGTCTTCCTTGAAATTATTTGGCTGTGCAATGGTGGAAAGTTAACCCTTGAAGCCCCAACATCATTATTCAAATTCTCCTTACTGATCTCCGTAGATTTTATTGATTACTAATTGGGAGAACTTTTTCAAAAATCAAGGCAATTCATCTTTGGTGATCATTTGCTAAATTCTCATGACCTGTATGTGTTATGGTACACTGATATGATAAGGAGAAATTTCATGCTGATCACTCTTGGGGCTTGAAGGGTTAAAGAGATTTTTCTGACTGCTAAAAGGATATTACACTGTGTTTGAGTTTTACACCTGTTTGTGCACGGGTTAGGAAAAAATAAGCCTCAGTGTAATACTAAGCAATCAAAATCTTCCCAATCTCTTGTATGCCACCACTTCTCTTTGGCAACCTTGTAAGGCTTTCAAGACTTAATGAGAAGTTTGACTGTAAATTGTGACAAAAACCATTGGTGGACACTTCTGTGTTCTAATTAATTTCTTGTAGTCAATGACAAATTATAACAGTAACTCAGTCTTTATTTTCTGTAAAGGACTAATTGAAATAAACTTTTTGGTAATCTGATCACAAAAATTAACATATTAACTGTATATTGTATTTTGCAAAAGCTAATGTGAGACAAGTTTTGAACTATAATTTTTTTTCACTTTGTATTTTATAACATACTTAATATTTAACTTATGTGATATGTTTTCAATACTTGTTGTTTTATTTCTAAAATAATTTTTTATCAGGCTTTTAAACATTAAGTCTTCTCCCAGTCAACCTTTTTTGTTGTATAACGATCAATTTATTTTTTCAAACAGAATTAATTTCTGTATGAATCTCTGAACATTGCTTACACAGGAGAACATTTTCTTTATGAAGGAGAATCTAACCTTCAATTAACCCTTTAAGCCCCAATAGTGACAAGCATCTAATTTCTCCTTATATTATTATTATTACTACTTGTTCAAACATACAGATTATGAGAATAAAGAAAATGATCACCAATGATTAGATGTCTTGATTTTTCATCAAATTTTCCCAACTAGTTACATAAGGAAAATAAGAGGAATAGTGAGGAGAATATGGATGTTAATATTGGGGTTTAGAGGTCTACGCCAAATTTTGTGACCTTCAGTTAGTGACCAGGTGAGCCCTTTTGAGTGGACCACTGTGATTTTGGAATGAATGTTTAGTATTTCTGTGGACCAAAATATTACAAAATTTACCTGAACCTAATTCATCATAGCAAGATTGAGGTTACAGAAGGGATAAGCATTACTTTATTTTATTTTTTAAGAAATTAGGAGCTCTAATCTGTCTATTTAAAAAGACAATAAGCAACATTTTCAGTTAGTTTCCTTTGGTTTTAATTAGTACTTGTCACAGTTATGTGAACTGTACTGGGTACACTTGCTATCATCTGTTTCTTCTGTGTATTTTGGAAACTTGTCAAGTCCAGCACCTGCAATTTAATTAGACAGTCACATATTTAGTTAAAAATGCAAATTATGTACCTTGAACTCCAATTGTGGTCTGAAAGTGACAAAAATTATTGGTCAGGAATGATTATCTACCTGAGGTTGAATGACCAACCAAGGTCAACTTACAGAAGAAATCAATGATAATCTGGAAAATACTGTTTACAGACTACACTTTTACTAAACAATGAAGAGATTCTCTTTCCATTAGTGCTTATGATCGGTTAACGTTATACTTGACACCAGGCAATAGTAATTCTGAAGTCTATTTGCCCAATTGCAATTCTGAGCACTCTTCAGCTGGTCAGGACTACTGCAAAGTTCAAAATCTGGATGCATGCAGTTCCACTGAAAGTTGTGGAAAGCCACATGAGTACATCATACCTGTTATCAAGTTGTGAAGGTTACAGTAGTTTGTGCCAGAATCCAGGATAGCATACCAGACTTCAGAAGTAGAATATCCCTGTAAAGAAACTGTCTGTATCAGTCACCAGTGCTAATAAAATAAATGTCTTCTACTGCACACTACATTCAAAATCACACTGAAGATGGCAGACGTACATGTATAACTTGTAAAACTTAAGAATGTCGTCTTGTTCATTAAATAAATGAATGAACTTTGTAACATGATTGTAAGCAAGCTTGCTTCGTACATGACAACTCTCAGCTTTTCTGTGCCAGTCCTAGAAGAAGGTTTTACTTTAATATTTCAATATCTGCAGTGCAGTAATGTGCAACCAATTTTCCAAGCACTGCCTACATGTACTGAGTGTGATATATACATCGTGCAACTTGTCTCTTGCTTGTGTTGCCGTAACAAAAAATCCACCTTACGTGACTGGATCCAATCACATTGCACATTTGCAGAATTCCACCCACATGCATAGATTAAAACATTCCCGTTTGTTGCTGTTATTGTTGTAGCAAGAAATTAAAAACAGAATCCCCAGAATCTTGGGTTATAAAACTTTACATTATGTCAAATTATTTCTGTTCAGTTACTTAGAAAAAACTATTCAATGAATACATGGTACATCCATTGTTAGGTTTACTTACATGCACATAACAGATTTCACTTCCATTAGCCTTGAATGTAAAGGTCAGGTCATCAACATAGTGGTGCTTTGGCGTTGTATGAGTTGCCTTGATCCCATCAGCAGTAACTTCTTTCAGCTGGAAATAAAAACGATATTCCCCTAAATATCCAAATATTAAGTAATCCTGACCTTGACTTTTAAGATCCTGTGGATGACTTAAAGGTATAAGATCCAACAGAATCCCCCCCAGGGGGTACTCCCTCATATTGCCTGTGTGGGAATGTGCTGGACAGAGTGTGGTTTTTGGCCTCTCTATCCTAAACAGGGTCTGAACTTGTCCTAAACAGGGTATGGTCAGTACAACTGTCATCATTGAGTATTGTATAAATTACACAGTATTAACAATTATTTGGATCTGCAGACGTGTTTCATCATTATTTACCAGCTCTGTGATATTGCTATTTACAACTTTAATCTGTAAAAATTGAATTCAGGGGTCTTTCTGATGCCATTCATCAAAACAATCGCTTTACAAAGAATAACATCGCACTTCTTGCATGCCGTAACTCAACTCCCCCGGTCGCTGCGCTTCGTCGGGTGTGTTCGCTCTTTTTAATCGCTTTGCTCTTTCCCTACAATTTACACACTGTCTTTTAGTTTTTGAAATTTTGAAATACAAGTGCCAAAAGGTGTATTTGGGGCCACATGGTCAGTCACGCAATACGCCAAAAGGTGTATTTGGTAACCAAAGGGTTAAATAAAACAAGAGAGTGCCTATTTTTTCATTTGAGCTTCTTCTGTCTTAAACAGGATCGGAGATTCAGACCCTCAGTGGCACCCCTATACGTCGCAAACGTGGGTCAAGTCCACCCCCCCCCCCGATCCCACTCAGAGTCCTGCAAAAGATCCTACTCAAAGATTCTGTATACTTCTCAACAGGATCCTGTCTAGAATCCTGAGGGATCCTCTATAAGGTAAAGTTGCACAAGAGCCAAGAAGGCCCACATGGCTGGAGCTTATCCCAGTTTCTGTAGCATGAAGCAACTGAGAGTATTGCTACTCCCCTTGGATGGGATGCTGGTCCACCGCAGGTTTACCCCCAGAAGTGTGACCCCAGTACCCATTTATACACCTGGGTGGAGAGAGACAATGTGGGGTAAAGTTTCTTGACTAAGAAAACTACACGATGGCAGGGACTGGGGTGTCGATCCTCTACCTGATCTTATAAAATCAAATTTACTGATCAATAACAGGAACATACCATGTACAAACACTTTTCACCACCATCCTTGCAGTTTTCATCTGTTGTCCAAATGTGAATTTGCTTCACAATAGCATCTTTAACCACAGTGCAGTTAACTGCCCAAGTCCTGGGGCAAATCAAATAGGTTTAATCATAACCTTTTCTTACATTTTAGTTTGTACAGTTCCCCATAACATTTACTTAGAACTGTCACTCTTTGTACCTTGTATTTTTGAGGGGATTGATCAGAGTTTGGGAAAATCATGCTAAATTGCTGAGCAGTAGATTATGGAAAAACCAAAAAAAAAGTTGTATTCATTTGTCAATACAAGTCTGGATAGCTCAAGCAAGTCGGGGGAGAGCTGCAGAGAGAGATAATTGGCTTATTGAAAACAAATTACATTGTGGCCAACTGGCTGAATTGCATAATTTACACGATTTAAGAGGTTTATAAAACATATAGGGAAGCAGTGTGTGTAGAACTGATGACATTTTTTTTACCTTGTTGCAATCCTGCTGTTGTATGCATTTCTCAAGATAGTGTTGCAGCAGAACTTAAAACAACAAAGCCTAGTGCCTTAGAACTATCATTCGCCCCTAGCCAAGTCCCGTTAGGTAAAATGAAGTTAGCGTGACCCGACATATGAATGCGTGACAAACAGTATAGTTCAGTTCAATGCTTTCAGCTCTAATTCTCTTGTATTTTGCTTGTGTTTCTTCATTTCTTTTCAAGACAGGCAAGGGACCGGCCAAAACGGCAGCTCACCATACGAGTAGCTTCGATAATTTCATGTGCACCCTTATCCTATCGTGCGTGCATGTAATATGTACTTATTGATGTATGTGTACTGTTCGTATGCAAGTGAGCGGAAACTTGTCCAACAAAAATGTACCTCAACTCTGCAAAGCACAATCATAAAACCTTCACGGGAAATCCAAAATGGCGACTGGACAAATCTTCTCATTTCGCCACAGGCGACCCAAGCTCAAGATAAGAGACGAACGCCACGAATGTGCCTTTATCGTATCGGCCTCTAAGGTGGTGTTGTGTTACAACGGTTTGAATCATAAAGGTTTGTATGAGAAGACAATGGATTTGTTTTAAATAGTAGAAATTATTCTTGTTTGGCAATAAAGTTAACTAGCCCCGTTGCCTTGTTATACTCTTTGTCATTTTCCAGCTTCTCAGGCCGATTTGAAGCCATTTTGGCAATTTAGTGATTCTCGGAGTTTCCACTGCTAAGAGAAACTTCTATTCTCATGGGACATTGTGTGACTGTGCATGTGTGGTTACACGTTCCACCGAGGGAAATGCATTTGCATATCAGAACAGTTATCCCTTTTTCTTAACCTGCATCTAATGGCAAAATTTCATTTTGTAGTTTTGTCCTTTTCATTTTGTCCTTTCCGGTTTACATCATCAACCGGATGACGTCATTTTAACCGATGACGTCATTTTGACGTCATCGGTTAAAAATAAGTAATAAAAAAATGATAAGGGGGATGGAGGGGTCCAGATCAAGGATCATGGAAATTAAAACAAAATAAAATAGTCCTTTCTCGTAACCCCTGAAAATCCCCAACACCATTAAGGCCTGCTTTGAAAAACTGGCTGGGCGGTAGATCCCCACAAAATAATCCAAGGAGTGCCCCCTTCCCTTACCTCAGATATCGTGATAAGATGAGTCTTGACTGGCAAGCACTCCCATATCAAGACTTGTAATTGACATTATAAATTATGCATGGTTCAATTCTACCTGTTACCATGCCCCCCCCCCCCCCCGGGCATGCCCCCGGGGATTTGCAATTTGGTCTCATTTGGCGGTCTATTCCCCACCCCCGGGCACGCAGAAAGAGACAATTCCCCACCCCCGGGACTCCTCATCGACCACAAATGCGTTGTTTTGTGTACAAAGCATAGATTTCCGTACAACAGCAAAACCAGACGTTTTGATAACAACTTAAACGCTTTTCTAGAGTTTCTTGAACGAAGGACACTACATGTATAATCTATTAAAAACATGAACACTATATTTGATAAAGAAAACTGAAGAAAAACCTCTAACCGCACTGGCATATGGCCAGCAGGTAAAGAAATGGTCTTCGCCACGTGATTTATTCTAAATCTAGCACATACGCACAAGGGGCCCTTGAACAAATTGCTAGCAGCATTTTAAAGGAGTTCTTCTTTGCTTGTTTCATAAGAATGAACACTGGACTGAGACCTCTGTTTAATATAAAGCCGTACGCGTGCATCCGTTTTCATATAGAGTCTATTTAAGTCGTCGTAGTATATACATAAATACGCTGAAGAAATATTTCTTTGTTTGTGACGAATGCCATCCATTCGAGTATGCATCAAATGCACATTCGTTTAACAATTTAAAATAAAAGTACCTTCGAATACAGATTCTAATTTTGAGAGATTATTCTTCTCTAACCCGCAGTCTGTTGCAAATTCTAGGGATTCTCAGTGGAAATAGACAGTCTTCTCCACGCGGTCCGGCGTCAACCGAGAAGTGATGTACTTCACAAGAACAACAAGAAGTTATTTTCGATTTGTCCCTCCCCCCTCCCCCCTCCCCCCGGGACAAGACGGCTTCAAACAATTCCCCACCCCGGGACCGAAGGGCTGGACTTGTCCCCGGGGTTGCCCGGGGAGGGGATGGTAACAGGTAAAATTGAACCATGCATTATATTAGACTCGTGATCTCACGCTACCTTATTTCAAGCAGTAAATTACTAAGAACTACTGCAGTTGTGCAGTTTTAAACTTAATTGCACAAACCACAGAAATTGGTGTTACACTTTGGAATACATTTCAGGAATTGATTCCGGTCAGAAACTCATAAGGACTTGAAACGTGTAACTCGCATATGTGGTTTTGACTGATGCTCGTAATTATTCATTTTCGCAAGTACCATATTTAGAACATGAGGAGAAAGAGAACTGACCAATCAATTTCGTGAACGACTTGACGTAATTTCACACCAAGTTCGCCCGCTTGCTCAAAGAATGGCTGGCAAACGGGAAAAACAAGCCGACAAAGCTTTCAAACGTTGGAACGACAAAGCGAAAAGAAATACTGGTTTCGAAGACCGAGCAGGAAATTTTTCAGGCAACAAAATTGGTAATTGAAACAACATCAAGCAAACTGCTGGGGTTAGAAGTAGATCAAACTAGTCTAGCGTTGTGTTTACGATTTGTTTCACCGTGGCACTATCAAGAAATGGTCACAAAAGGTAAGTTTTAAGCTTATATTACACGGAAAATTTTTGACACCAAAAGATCAAGACATGATACAAAAATGTTTAACACAGTAAAATTGAAGAGAACCGTTTAATAATGTTAAGTGTCACATGTCACACATTTTCGGTTGTTCGCTACCAAAATCAAGCAAATAATTAAGAACTTAACTGAATAAGAAAGGACGACATTTTTTCGGCTTTATAAGCTTACTACACAAAATAACATCGTTTTACCTGCAGTTGATGTAGCTCTGTGTTCAAGCAGCTCCAAATAATGTTCAAATAAAGAGATTGTAAAGCAAAATAAGTTGAATGTTTGATTCATTGTTGTTTTGACACGTCCGCGGCCTCTGAACCTGTAACCACTACGTTTTGCGTTCGTTTCCACTCTCCATCTTCAATGCGGAAATCATACTGTAGCTAATCCACTTTGGACGATGAATACAACAATTTTTCAGGAAACGTCAAACCTGTATCACATTTTAGAACCAATATTTGGAAGTCTTTTTCAAAAAATTATTCTCGGATGTTCACTTCGGAGCAGTTTCATTGATCCATTCAGCTTTGCAAAGAAACGCTGCAACACGGTTTTGGCGCCTTTTTCTTTCAGTCATGTGATCGATTATTTTCCCTTTTTTCCTTTCTCGTTTTTTTTTTCTTGTTCTTTCTTGGTTTTTATGGTAACTAGTGATTGAGTTTTGCATCAACTGCGCATTTGTATCGCTTATAAGTTCAATTTTCAACGGAAGCGAAATGAACTGCAACGTCATAGACTGGAGCGCGGGGTTTCCAAATATGGTAGTTTGAAAAATGAATATTCACGAGCATCGAACGCGAGTTACATGTTTCAACTCCTTATGAGTTTCTGTTCCGGTACAATGGGTTCTTTCAAACGTTTGCGTGAGCAATCAAGCTTATTGACAAACTGATCATGAAATTACCACCACTGCAGAGCCAAACGAGCCGAACGAGCCAAAACAATTATAAACAGCCAACACTTAACGCTCAAATCATTCATTCCTCGTTCTTTTCACCCACTGCCGAGCCAAACGAGCCACCGAATCTAAATGCCTTCAAAAACGGCCTTGTATCCTGTAGTTGCTCCGAAATATAAAATTACGAATACTTTTCTTACCAGTCTATGTTACAGGACGCATGTAAACTCCCTTGCGTGCAGATTGCAAAGAAGAAAGCCACAGCCAGGATTACGAAAAATCCTTTCATCTTAGCTTAAACTTGCAAAAACCTTCAATTCAGATGAAACTTGCCTCGACTGTGGTTATGCAATAAACTACAGTAAAAGAATAACAACTTGTGAGTTTCACATGACGCTGTGAGCATGATGGGAAGGTACGCTCGAGTGGAGATTGGGTACAACACATGTGTCATGCATTCTTCCTTTTCAAGATGGCGGACAGCGTAAGTGCGGACGAATCGCCGGAGCAAATCGAGTCTTTACAAGACGAAAGCGGCGAGAAAGACGTCCAAGATCCTCAAGTAAATGGCGATGTTGAAGAGGAGACTGCGAAGGGAGGGCAACTTACGACATCGGGAGGCTCTAAGAAGAAGAAAAAGAAGAAAAAAGGGAAGGGCGATGGAGCGAGTGAAACAGTGTCGCCGGAATCTTTACCAACTACTTCGGCTGGGGTGAACTTGCAAAATTTGCGGCAACTACAGAATTTACAGAAGAGTTTCGAACTTTTGCGAGCAGGCGAACCAAAAGCGCCCAAGACCACAGAAGAAGCACTGAGGAAGAAATACCAATTTTGGGATACGCAACCTGTTCCCAAACTAGGTGGGTTTTGTTTCAACTTGCATGCAGCTGGGCTCGGAATAATTTGATTTGCTGTTGTTGATGTTGATTGGTTTTTGTGCACATGGCTCCTTTAAGGAGATGAGATAACGAGCATAATGAAATTGCGACCATGCTCGTCTTTTCCTAGATCAATTTTCGTTGAGTCGATCTGTTATTATGAGTTTTCCCTCATAATGTGTTTAGTTCCTGTTTTAACAAATCATGATTATTTTTGTTTATTATTGTATTATTTTTATTTTACAAGAGGTCAATTACAGTTAAACGCTCAGTGCAGTATAGGTAATTGATACGTTAATATTTTTCTTCACAATTCTTTCTTACACGTACAGAAATTATGCTTTCGCTTTCAAGAGGAAGCCACCATTTTTCTGTATTAATGCTTCAACATTAACTTCTTCCTTTAAGTGTGGATTCACAGCATGCCCGCTGCCCAAGTGTTGGCAGATGTTACAGTAGAAGTGAGACTCAACAAGTGCAAAAATGGCCAACATTTATTTTTGCTGCCCAATCCTCTCAGGATGATAAATTATTTCATTTATTTAAACATGAAGTGATTGATTTTCAGTAAACTGGACCAAATAGAAGGCAATGGTGATCAGTTTTGCATAAGGTCTATTCTAGAATGCAGTAACATTGCCCTAACTATAGGTCAAGTCAAAATTGATTGTTTTGTGGAGTTACAAGGCCCCAATTCTATCTAAGTGGTCTTTCAAATTAAAATTGCCTGTCTTGCAAACTTTTAGTCAAATTTCACAGGTCTCATAGTCCTGTTCTATCATTTTAAAAAGTATAGAAATGTTGGGCTTTAGAGAAAATTACTGGTCTGACTTTCTTACTGACATGTTAAGTAAGCTGTCAAATTATTGTTGTATATTTAGCTGTGGGTATTGTACATTTGACAGGAATACAGCACTACAGGGTGGCATCTTAGATTTAGACATTGAATTTCTACCTCTTCAAAACAAAGGCATTATGGCAATGTGTAACTAACATCTGCTGCAGGAGCATTGCAGATTAAACTTCCCTTGTGTGTCAAGAGGAAAATTTGTACAGAATTTGAAATGTCAGAAAAGGGGCCAACTGATCGGAACCACTTCTTAACCCTAAGAGTGCCTAAAATCAAAGTTCAAGACGAATCCCAAATTTCGTTTTTTAAATATAATTTATAGTACCATGTGAAAGTACTGCTGACAAGGTTTCATGTGAATGGTAACACTATAGGATTTCATCCACAGACTCAGAAGTTAGAACCACCTCAGTGTCTCCATAACTGACTCTGGGAGTGAAAGGGTTAAAAAGACTAACCCTAATTGCTTGTTTTTTCGTTATATCATCCTAGATGAGGAAGTAAATGAATGTGGATGCATTGAGGAAGACAAACCAATTGAAGAGCTGAGGAGTGAACCCTATACCCTCCCCCAAGGGTTTGTTTGGGATACCTTGGATATTAGTGACGAAAAAGTGGTCTGTATCAATATTGCTGTACACAGCTAAACAATACGCTGTGTATGATTGTTATTAATAACACCATTTATTATTCCACTCAACTCGCAAAATATCAGTGCATATTATATGTTAAACCATTGAATACGATGTATAAAATCTTGTTACCAGGGTCTTCACTCTTACACAAGTTTTTGCCAAAGTTATCAATGTTACTGTTCAAACTTTGCCACCTAACACCCATCTGTGAGCACTCGTTCTCAGACAAACGCTCTTATATCTTTAAAAGCCTAGGGGTTTTAAAAAATTATTGTTTCCTTTTCTCCTTGGAAGATTGTTTCAAGATCCTTGACTTGGCTTCCACACGTTATCAATTAAATTGAGATCAAGGAGGCCATGCACATCTTTTGAGAACAGCCCTCATTGAATATGCAAATGAAACAGCTTATTTATTTATCTTTGTCATACTGGTGTGTTTATGGTCACTATTTACATTTTTTTTGGGTGCATAATTTTTTTCTTTTCACCTTCCCTTTCTCTTTCATGCGTCAATCATTAATAATAATATAATTGTAATATTACTAGAGTAAGTATTTATCACACTTTCTAATCTTATTTAATGCACATTCATACTCATTTATGAAACAACTGACAATGGATGATGTTTCATGTTGTTGAATGCATGTACTTGAATTCATTTAAAATTGTTTCCGGCATGTGCATGCATTCAACATTCTTGTTACTAAGTATGTACCTTCAGACAAGCAAATCCAACATTGTCGTTCACACTGGAAACAAAAGAAATGCTGATCAAAAGTTTGATGGCATTCAAGTTTTGGTAACCTCCCATGCAGACATTCTTGTGGCTCATCACGCAATCTCTCCAAGGAAGAGGAGGACAGATTGCATGAGAGCCAAAAGAATGTACACACAGGAGGCTGTCAAGTTTGGTGGCAATCAAACCTTGTTCAGCACCATTCAACATCTTTGAACAGGGAGCCCAAAGGTGTTCAATTCAACAATTTTAACCCTTTAAGCCCCAACATCATTATACAAATTCTCCTTACTGGCCTCAGTAGATTTTATTGATTATTAATTGGGAGAACCTGTTAAAACATCAAGACAATTCATGTATAGTGATCATTTGCCAAATTCTCATGACCTGTATGTGTTATAATACACTGATACAATAATGAGAAATTTGATGCTGATCACTATTGGGGCTTTAAGGGTTAAATATTAATGTTAAATTACGAAAATCAAACCTATTAGTCCAAGGCCTAATTGAGTGCTTGCAAACCATGAGACACCTGTGACAAAAACTGTGATGGGGGAGATAATCCAATTAATGTGGAGTTCTAACAGTCCTAGGAGCCTCGTGGTGCCTCCCTAGGTGACTGGGCATCCTGTGATAGTGTATTACAGTGCTTTTAATGAGCACCGATGGCCGACGAAAAGCATCCGTTATTCGGCTATTTAACTCACAGAACTTGGATAGCTTTGTCCTAAATTGAAGTAATCAAAGAAAGTTTCCTTCAAGCCCCTTTGTTGATACAGTTGGTAACTCTACTAAAACAAGCTGTCTACTTCAAATTTTATTGAAAGCCCTGGTATTGGTGAATGTCCATACACCTGCATGGATGAATACCCATCCTGTTGTTGAACAATGCAAGCCTGTGACTGTGACTTTAACCCTAGAATCCCACCTTCTCTGTTACAAAAACCACTCCTCCTTCCAGACTTGCATTCATGGTCAAAATTGAGCTTTTGCCTTTGTTGCAGTTGAAGGAACTTTACACATTGCTGAATGAAAACTATGTGGAAGATGATGACAACATGTTTAGATTTGACTATTCCCCAGAATTCCTCCAGTGGTGAGTTTTGTGTTGTTTTGTTCTGTTGTACCTCCTTGGTCTCACTGTTTGTCAGGGGTTAAAACATAGACTGTTAACAGTCCCTTTCTGGATAGTCGAGAGGGCGCGCAAAATAGCCGTGCGAGCGGAGAAAACATGAGAAGAGACTGGGGGAGAGGCGGGAGGAAAAAGGACTGCACTCTTACACCTGTAGCTTTAACTGATGCGTTCGTATTTCCCGTCGCACCAGCAACGGAAAATTCCGATTGGTCCACAAACAACAGCTGCTGTCAAACAAATTTGAAGAGTAATCAACTTCTTTACTCGTTTGGATGTCAATCAATTGCATCACGTAACATGATGGCTTTCGGTCATGAAAGAAAATAGCGGCGATGTTTTTGATCAACTCGGCATTTTAGTTCTCGAAGAGGAACGTATTAAGCTAGTGTGGAAGCACTGCTATCGGAAAAAGATGCAATGGCCATTCTTTCCGCTTGCTTTGGGAAATCTATCATTTATTAAAGCTTCACAATGGCGAAAAATTTCATATGGTACTTCATATTCTGGTCACTAATAACAAGTTATGGACTTATGGTCGCTTTGCTCACCTTTGTGCAGCTTCTCGGCAATTTGCCGATTCCTCGACAAGCTCGCGATCCAGGAGACTTTGCAAGTTTCTTAAACAGTAGGATTTCCTCAAGGTCCTGGTTATTTTCCTTGTCGTATTCCTAGCCGCTTTCCTTTGTTTTTGATAGAATTCTCCAGTTGTACGTTGATGTTTTTGCGGATGAATTTCAACCGTTCTGCAGCATTTCTTATTTTCAACGCGCACTTCAACCAAACACAGGAAGATAAATGAGGTTCAGAACTTAAACAAAGTTCAAGAGTTCCAGTAATTGTTTTACTGTGGGAGAGATTTCCTGCACCGGCCTTCTTTGATTTGTTCAGATTTTCACAGGAAAGGAAAATGCCATAATCAATTTTAAGTTTACTTGCACACATGGCAAAAATCTGAAGCATGGTACACTTTCAGCTTTCTCCCACATTTTTGCACCGGTTTTGTTGGCGTATTTTCACTCATCTAAATCTTTTAAATTTTCTAGGTTTTCTTAACTCCGATGAACGCTATGAGAATTCCAGGAAATCTACTTGAACAATGATTGTGCAATAGCTGGGTATGAAATCAGTCACACGTGGCTATTCAACACAAGCGACAAATAGAGGCAGGGTTCTTATTCATAAATAGTTGTCATTTTAAGTGGATTTTTAATAGGTTCAACGAACTGTGGGCGGAGTTACCTGAACACGTTGGTTACAGCTAAGAGCACAGTCCCTTTCTTTTCCTTTCCTGCCGGCTCCCCTCCGCACGTTCACTCTAAATTAATTTCTGCTTTTTCGCATGGCTATTTCGCACGCCCTCTCGACTATCCAGAAAGGGACTGCTAGCAGTCTAGTTAAAAAAGAAATTAAGAAACAAACTAAAATAAAACTCCCGGTTTGACATTTGGACATTGATCAGACTTTCAGTCAGCTAAATATCATAGGTTAAGCAGTTTGATGCTACTGTAGGTGGTCTCTGCAATTTTCTTTTGTTTCCTTGGTGCAGAAACTCTACTGTAAACACCGGCACATCTATGTACATTAAAACTCCTGCTGAATGGTGGTGGGGGGTTAGCAGGTAAACATTCTGCCAGTGCACTGAGGTATCCATGGCAACCTGGACACAGCCGATTACCCAGCCACTTGTCACACTGATAGACTCAGTGGAAACACAGACATACTGACCTGAACATACTCTTACCATCTGGGAGGGAAGGGGTGGCAGCAAAGATCTGCCAAGAGTGAGATGGGAGCAATCTGCAACAAACAGCGAATGCAAGCAAAAAAGGGTTGGCAAGGGAAAACTTTGTCCTGGCCCTGGCAAGCTACATGTATTAGCCAGGGACAACTCGTACATCACTCCAGGCAATAACTACCTAAATTGCATTTAACCACAAGTATAGCAATCTTTTTTTCCCCAAAACTCTTGTTCCAAATTTTGAGTGTGGCTTCCTGAGAACATCTAGGGACTTGATACACTTATAAATTCGCACAAGTCTACAGCTTTTCTCTACTGAGAAAAATCCATAGTCCAATTTTGCTAACCATTGATACTGGTGAATAGCAGTGATTCTTTTAATGCCATTGATGACTCCTTTGTCATGGGCTCTCCCTCTTCCACACAAATTTCTTTCCAGTTGCTAAAAACTTTTAAACTGTGAAAAGAAAAATCAAAATGTTGGTAGAAAAATTCCAAAGAGATACACTCTAGCTGTTGAGAGTGTCCTTAAGTACATATTAGGCATACACTTTATCTAATTTCAGAGCTAAAATTGCTTGAAATATTTTAGTCAGGCTTATGATCAGCTTTCAGGGAAATCTGATAATTCGTGTTCATTTAGAAAAACCAATTAAAAAACCTTTTTTTTTTTTCGTGATTTACTGCAACTCTTTCTGTTATTAAAAATATTTCTGCAAACTTTGTGCAGCTTTTTAAGGTCCGAGTGTAGCTTACCCAGTACCTACCAGTGCAGCTTACAGAGCAGTGTTTATGGTGCTCCATAATGTCTCTTCACTCAAGTTTATTAATGAGGGGTACTGGGGAAAAACTGCTGGGGCTCACCCTGCAATGGACTGGTATCCCGTCCAGGAGAGTAGCAATGCTCATACTCTGCAGTTGCTTCAGCAACAGGTTAAGCCATAGCTGTACGGGCCACCCATTCCTGATGACCGTGCTACTTTACTTTTTTACCTCTTACCTTTCCTTTTTAAAAATGTATTGAAGTCGCACCTTAAGAGTGCTTATTTTTATTTCTAACTTAAAACCTGACCAGTACGTGCAGATAGCTCTTCATTTAAAGGGGCATGGTCATGCTATTTTAGTTCACTTTAAAAATCAAAAATATGTCCTCACATCAATAAACGCCCAGAAATAATGGTCTAGTTTTGTTACCAAAGACTATATTACTTCACTGAAACTATTTTCTGTCGTCTGTTGCTATGGATGGCACGGATGGAAATGGATTGCAATTTGAAAAAATTAGGCTAAACTTTTCAAATTCTTTCAGCGTGTTGACATTAAATCAATATTAAATGGTCATGGTTTGTTTTCTCTTAATGAAGTTAAGTTAATAAATTATGTTCCTTTAAATGCTCAAACACAATTGGGCATGGATAAAGTTAGCTACCTATAATTCTAGCACAGTTCTGACCAGAAATCTGCGAAATCCTCGTGACTATTCCCCTTTAATGACCACAGTATGATGTATATTTCAGGGCCCTTAAACCCCCTGGTTGGAAGATGCAGTGGCATTGTGGTGTCCGTGTGGCTAGTAACAAGAAGCTAGTTGGTTTTATCAGTGCCATACCTGCACATGTCAGAGTTTATGATCGGTAAGTAGGAAAATTAAATTGGAAAAGTTTAATTTTCAGTACATGACCTGAAGGCTGTACACTTGAGAACCTCAGATGGAAATCTAAAATCTGGAAAATTGAGAATTCAGGTAGCTTCCACAAAACTAACCTCATGATCAGTAGCCTGAGAAAATCAGCCACCATTTTGCAAGGTCGCCACTTGAGCCCTGGCAAAACGACGTCTGAGTAACAAGCGCAGAAATTCCATACAAATGACATGCACCACCCAGATCTTGGTAGTGCTTCTGATTGGTTGAAAGAAAATTCCCTTGCGGCACACCCAATCGGAAGCACTACCAAGATCTGGGTAGTGCACATCATCAGTATGGAATTTCTGCACTTGTTACTCAGACTTTGTTTTGTGAAGGCTCAAGTGGCAACCTCACAAAATGTTGGCTGTTTTCTCAGGGTACATGATCAGTAGCATACTTGAAGTTGGGTTGACTTTCTGGGAGCTGGCCTTGAACTGTGATTTGTCAAATATGAACAGAGAATACTGTTTTCAGTCAAGGTAATGACAGCCCAAGCTTATATTTTTAAAATCACCTACAGTTTATGCCTGGTTGGATTTAGGGGTATTTTTTAGAACAGATTCAAGTTCATTGCATGAGGTTTTGTTCAGGTCAAACGTATTGGTCAATTCCAGTAAAGTGCCATTGATTGGTTAAAACAGGATACTAATAATTTGTGGATATTGTGGTCTCACCCATTTGTTGTTTATTTTCCCTCTTAAGGACTGTCCTTATGGTTGAAATTAACTTCCTTTGTGTTCACAAGAAGCTTCGATCAAAGAGAGTGGCTCCTGTGTTGATAAGAGAGATCACCAGGCGAGTGAACCTTGAGGGGATATTCCAGGCTGTTTACACTGCTGGTGTGGTGCTGCCTAAGCCGGTCGCTTGTTGTCGGTAAGAATAATTCAGTTTACCAGTATATGTGTTATGGTTCAAGTTTACCCTTGGTTCAATTTTTGTTTTCCTTTGTTTTATACTCGTTGTCATACATTACCATGCACAACAATAAAGGAAAATAAAAATTGAACCAAGGATAAAATTGAACCACAACATATGCACATGTACAGCCACTTTATATTTTAAGCCCTAGATCTCATCTTTCTAACAGAGTATTGAAATCTCCATTTTGTCCCACTTACACGGTGCAATATTAATTTTCATCTTTTTAACTCCACTGTCTGTGTGAGGGGAGAAGGGGAGGGAAGGAGGGTAGAGGAGGAGGGGAGGGGAGGAGGGGAGGGGAGGGGAGGGGAGGGGAGGGGAGGGGAGGAGGGGGGTCATTGTGACAGATATTCCCTGTAATAATTGGCAAGGGAAATTCATTAATAGTAACAACGAATACACAAAACAGTTTAAAATGAATGACCATTTAAAGCAGTAAAAGAGAGGGCAGCAGTTGGGATCCCAGTGGTGGAAGAAAGCAGAAGAAATAGAAAAAAAAATTCCACAACATTGCGTGATATTTTACTTGTAAGGCAGAGAGGACAATAATTTACTATCTTTTCATAATTTATCTCAGCCTGTATTAAGAGGACACCCTGTATTAAGCACACACTTGCAAGGGTCCCAAGTGTGTCGGCTTAATACAGGTTTCACTATATTTTTTGGACAAAACTTCTGCCCTACAACAAATCTTTTGAATGTCAGACACTGAACTTAACACATTCTACAGTTTCTGTCTAAGGAAACCGTATAAGCAGGATCTTTCACTTATAACCTGTTTGCAGTGAACCAATCAGAAAGTAGAAAATTCAACGACTGAAATTGAGAATTAGACAAAAATGGATGTTACAGTAACCCTTTAAGCCTTAACAGTGATGAAAATGAAATTTCTCGTCATATCATCACTACTTGTTAAAATGTTCAAATGATCAGAACAAAGAAAGTGATCACCAAGGTAAGATGTCTTGATATTTGTACAAACTCTCCTTACTAGTTCCGTAGGAAATGTATGGAGGACAGTAAGGGGAATATACAATTTCGTACCAGGAGTTTAAGGGTTAAAGAAACTCTAAGGAATTCTGATAGAGAAAGGGAGTTGTAGGGTGGGGGTAATCTTCTGCAGATTGCAATAGCTTCCCTTCCAGTTGTAGAAACCACACGTGTTGTATTGGACAGTGATTACCTTTGACCCAGTACCCACAAAATCCTGCTTACACAGTAAGTTTAGCAGAAAAACTGTTCAGTCCTGGCAAGGTGCACCTGTCCTAAGAATTTGCCTTTTTTACTCTCTAGTTATTGGCACAGGTCTCTCAATCCCAAGAAGCTTGTAGAAGTCAAGTTTTCTCATCTCAGTCGTAATATGACCATGCAAAGAACAGTCAAGCTTTACAGATTGCCTGATGTAAGGGTTTCAGTTACTGTTTTAGATGTAGTCTTGTAGTTAACCTTGTCACCTGCTGAGTGAAAACTCAGGTCATGTAAAGCATGTCCGCAAAATTGAAGCAGTACCTTCCAATGGTTCTGTTCGTAAGGTGGCTCTAATTTCTAAGTTGTGGATGGGATCCTGAAGTGTGGCTGTGAAAATGATAGTTATTGAGCAGTATTTTCGATGGTGATGTTCCTTATGCTGTACAAGGTGGCTGTGTAACTTTGAGAACGTGGATCAAGTCCTGAAGTGTAAAAAACTAGATGTAGTATTAAGGGCTGTTTCTTATGTTCTTCTTGTACAAGGTGGTTGTAGCCGTTACATTTGTGGATGAAAGTTAAGTGTGACCATTCTGCTGAAAGTTACTGTACTGCACGGTACTTTTTTGCACTACTGTTTATTATGCTTTATAAGGTGGTTGCAATTAAATGTTGAATCTTGGGATGAAATCCTGAAGTGTGACCATTTAAGTGGAAGCCAAAGAACAGTAAGGAATTAGAATTTTGGTTTACAATTTTGAATTATAAGCACTTAAAGGCAAGAAGGCACAGAGTTTGAAATTATCCGAAACTGCTATTATTGATTCCTAGGCTCACAAAGATGGAACAGAGAGTGAGGAAGTAACTTGAATTTTGCAATGCATGGCTGTGATTTATAATCTCAAGTGACTTTTGCTTTTCACTTCTCAGGCAACAAAGACTCAGCATATTTTTCCTCTCTCATCTGAGAATATGACTGCTGCCTTTGGAAAGATGACTGAGGTCAGTGTCAACAACAAGCTGAGTGGTGTTAAAAATATTTTTTTACAGTGGCTCTGTCTAGCACTTCACAAAAACAAGATTACTGCATGTAATATTGCATTTGTTTTGGACAATGTGCACTTACCTTTTCCAACTGATCCAGGTTGCTTCCTCTGTCCCTAGCATTGCTTATTTGTTTGTGATTGATTGATCGATCAGTTGATCGATTGATCGGTCCGTCAGTTCATCGGTCGATGAGTCGGTTGGTCGCTCGGTCAGCCAGTGGGTTGATGGGCAGATGAATGGACAAATTGATTGTTTGAATAATTCATTAATCTCATTCTTACTTTGGTTTAATAGTATTTAAAGAAATTCAACTTAGCACCTGAATTCTCTGAGGTAAGATATCTTAACTCTTGAAACCTATGTCTATCCCCATTCACCTTCTTGTGGTAGTTATTGGGAGAATTTCCTTAATTATGCTGATTAGCTTTGATAAAGGTTAGTTGCAAGAACGGCTTCTAAATTAGCCATCTTGACCACCAAGAGTAACAATGAAATTTAAGAGGTTGTTAGTAAATCTTGAAAGGGGAACCTCTGAAAGTAATATGCCTCTAGTTGATGGTTATCAAGGAAACCCCTGAACATCAACCCTATGGAAATTAAGGACGGTGGGTCCTAGTACAGAGATACTTTACAAAGGTTATGACTATGGGGAAAGAGCAGATCTTAGCAAGGGTTATTGGAATCTAAAAAGAAAAATGTGAGTAACTACACATTTTTCAGAGATAGTTAAAACAACCATAATTCTAGAAAAGCTTTAGAATACAAAGAATGAATGGCATTTTCTTTCCAAATTTAAACTCAATTATCCCTGAGAAATGCATGGTTACTCCCAGTTTTCTTTTTGCATTCTGATACCCCTTGCTAAGATCTGCTTTTCCCACATAGACATAAACCGCGCAAAAATAGTTGGCAAATTCCTTAAGAAACCCGAATATCTCAGACCAAACCAGAGATGCATAGAACGTATGCGTAGTAGCAAAAGGAGGCCCTGTCCTTAATATAGTGATCTGGGGCTGGATTCACGAAGCCCTCCTAAGTTAAGATATATCCTTAGTGTTGTTTCTTAAGAATAGGCTATTGCTGGAATAACAATAGGCTATTGTCAAAAAATAACACGTGAATCTCACCCCTGGAAAATGTTTCATGACCCTCTGCCAGTATTATTGTTACACAGTCCTCATACTGTTTAACAAAGACGATAACCCAGAGAGCATAACAGAATTTGTCATGAATAGTGTACTAGTCTACAAAGAAATTGCCTCCAGGTCAGCGTAGTTTCTTTGATTTTATCGGTGAAAGGCGCATTATTAATTGTGCCTATTTGTTTCACAGGAAGAATTCAAACACTGGTTTACACCGCGTGATGGCATAGTGGACTCCTTTGTGGTGAAGGTATGCTTGTTTTCTGTGCAGCTTGTTGTATTAACTCATTAAGCGCTGATGTAAAAATGCATATTCTCCTTGCTGTTCTCCATACATTTCTTATGGAACTAGTTCTTGGAGAATTTGTCCAAAAAACCAGTCATCTCATCCTTGGTGATAACTTTCTTTATTCACATCACTTGAATGTTTGAACAAGTGGTGATAATGTAAAGAGAAATTTCATTTTCATCACTGTTAAGGGCTTAAAGGGTTAAGTCAGTAGATACATATAACCAGAAGTAACGCGGCCACTAGACAGTTTTGTTGTTGCTGGCAACTATTTAGGGGTCCAGCTATAACTTAGGCTTGTTGGTGCCATGTGGGACAACAAGCCCCATGAACATTTAATGGACGAAGGCAGTCGATTCTTTTAAAAAAATCAAAACAAACAAACAAACAAAAAAAAAACAGGTAATACAAAATCAAAATAGCTTTAAATTTCTTGTCTTAAATCATAATTTGGATAGAACAATACAAATGTTATTGACCAAGCGTTTTGATTCAGGAGAACCAGTTGGAAGAATTACTGCCAATCAGACCTTTTTTATGCATTGTAATTAGCAGATAGTGGCTAACCTCGTTCCAATGTAAGCGTTCTACAGAGTTACAAACTCAAGAACTTCTTTAGTAAGACTAATCTCAATGCATATAAAAGAACCTTGTAGCAGCAACCTTTTATTTTTGGAAAATAATGATCAATTTCCCTCACTCTTTTCTGTTTCTTTAAGTATCTCAGCCAATTTTTCTCGATTTGTACTTCATGTCTGTTTAACAACTATTTCTTAACAGGACGAAGAAGGCAAAGTGACGGACATGATTAGTTTTTACACTCTGCCGTCAACAGTAATGCATCACCCGGTTCATAAGCAGCTCAAGGCAGCTTACTCATTCTACAATGTCAGTCAGAAAACACCTCTTGTGGATCTCATGCAAGACGCGCTCATTCTCGCAAAACAGGTGAATAATTTAATGAGAAGCTATCGATGAACTAGATAAAAAGAACGATAGTCAGTATGGAGGTTGATATATTGGTTTTCGTAAATTGGCCAGGAACCTAGATGGACATGTAAGCCTGTCTGTTGCTAGTCTCCAACGCAGCCGTTCTTAGGGTCGTCACGCAACGCTGCGTGACTACCCTAAGAACGGCTGCGTTGGAGACTAGTCTGTTGCAAGTCTATTGAAAAAAGGGGGAAAAAATCGTCGAAAGAGATGAAAACAAGGAAATATAAACTTGAAAGACAAAGGAGCAGATATGCTCGAGAAGATTGTGAGAGATGATGTCTTGAAGAAAAGATATGTAAAAATCCCTCAGAATAACCATTCGGAGGGAAATTCGACCACATTTCACGACATCAAATCGAACGAATTGCAGTTCACTTCCATCGTTGTAATCCTACACTTTTTTCTATCTCGAGTTCCCCGCAATCTCAAAGTGTGACGTCTCTCAGCCCAAATTAGTACTCTGTATCTCCAACTGCAGTATGTTTAATGTTTAATATACTCACCATGTTTAATATGCTGACTGGACTACAAGCGACAGGAAACAACGCAGAACATATCCTTGCATGATGAAATTTGTCTTTAAATTAACGAAAAGAATCGATCCTTAAGAGATAATGTTCGTCCACAAGGTTACCCTATAAACAGGAGTTAAAACCCATCACCTCCCGTGCACTAGTCAGTTCTAAACATTTTTCTAAAAAGAGACTGGTTCATGACGTTGCTTTTGGTTTTGCAACATTTATGATGTATATGTACAGTAGAAATCTGTATGTTTTGTTTGCAGCGTGGATTTGATGTGTTCAATGCGCTAGACCTCATGGACAACAAAGAGTTTCTGGAAAAGCTGAAGTTCGGTATCGGTGATGGAAACCTGCAGTATTACTTGTACAACTGGAAGTGTCCTTTCATGGAGCCAGAAAAAGTAAGTTTCGTAAAATCAATAAAATCGAAAAATTGTTAACAAAAAGTAAAGATTCGGTAGCTTTTATTTGAGTGGGCCCTCGTCCATAAACTCAAAATTGTGAAGCGTAATAAACAGTCAGTGGAAGGCATTCCTCATTAGCTCAGTTTTAGCCTGTTCCAGGCTCCAAGAGAAAACAAACTTGCGCGAAACACGCGTGGAGGCTGGGAGAGACCTCCACTGACCGAGAGCCTGGCACAGGCTAGCTCAGTGTAATTTGATCGGTCACACTGAAATTTCATCCACGGCGGAAAAAAATAGAACTATCCTTTACATCTTAACAAAGTACAGTACTGGAAAGTGCTACACAATTGCTTTCATTTGAGCAATAAAAATTTCGGATTTCATCCACGGTTGATAAAGTTGAAACAACCTCGTGCAATATCTTATCCACAGACTCAATAGTTGGAACCACATAGCACAAGAAATATTACTGTAGCTGAGTACTCTTTAGTAGATTTCATTTGAATGGTCACACTTTAGGATTTCTTCCTCAGCGCTATAAACAGTACCACTGTTTGCTTCATGACCCAGGAGAATTTGTACGTGGCAACATTATTATTCGTTTTCTAGGTTGGGCTTGTTCTGCAGTGATTGTGTTACGGATGGATAGAAGAACTACAAGGAACTCACAATAAATTCTTTTCAAAAACTGGAATAAGAGAGGAACATGAGAGTGTAAAAGGATAAAGAGCGACACTCCAAGAAGCAAGTCATGAAGCAGGAGCCTGCTCAACGCGGGCTGTGAGCTAAAATTGTATATTGGCCCTAGTGATGTCCTTGGAAGTTGATTTGGAGTGGAAGAAAACTATATTTAATAATACGCTGCATCTTGGCATATTACAAATCTGTGGCGTAAAACGAGCACATTTTTAACCCTTTCATGTTGGGAGAGAGCTGAAGAATCCTCCCTATGTTATAAGGCGCCATCTTAGATTACAAAACGGGCAGAGGGTTGGGGCGAGTCAAAAAGAGTGCAACTATTGAACCCGTGAGCGTTGCTTTTGGACACCAAATAAACAAACAAACAAAAAACACCAAGAAAACGCCTGTACCGCAGACTACACTGATCAGTTCTTTTTTGAAAACACGTGTTTTTTACTTATTGTAGGAAATTAACGCTGGTGTTAAATAAGGTATCTTAAGAAGTTAGCGAGAATTGAAGAGGGGAGTAGTTGAAAATACAGATTAGAGCAAAATTCCAAGTGAAAGAAATTAACTCGGAGTGTGGTGCTGTCACATTTTGTCGAGGAAGATTATAGATTGATGATGCCAGAAATATTTTGTCCAACGTACATAAACTTGTCTGTCGAAGACACTTCTGCAAGCGAGAATCGACTTGAAGGATTGTGAAGGAAGTTTAGAAAACTGACACATGCTTTAAAAACGAATTTTTCTGCAACTAAGGACAGGATTCAGAATTTTGAGTCAAAATAAAAATTACCGTTGCCAAAATTAACACACGTCTCTAGGTTGTTAAGGGGGCGCAAATTATCTCTAAAATAAACGCGAATTGATAAAATGGCCAGAATCTGCATTTATTTGTTGGATCGTTGACCTCCTGTAATAAGGTATGTGTATTTGTTAATCGTCCACGATAAAACGATCCAAAACATACCTCTTTCTCTGAATATGGAGAGTTTCTAAAACGCTTTCCAAAGTGAAAACGGAGGTTTGTCATTTTGTTGTAGGTACGTGACTCTGAGGTGGGTCAACGAGTAGTATACAGTTATCAAAGTCGTGGATATTTGCTAGAACACTAAACAAACACTGGTATTGAGCTGATGTCCCATCCCTATCACTTTTTCTTTTACGGCGAGAGGAATGGGGCGAGGAAAAGTCACTTTTCCTCGCCCCATTCCTCTCGCCGGCTCGCAAATAGCGGCTCTGCCGCCAAGATTGTCGCGCGCAAATTCTGCAAACAAGTGAGCCTATCAGGCTATGTCCAACTTTCCACTTGATACTTGAGTTTTTGAACAAAGTTGATGTAAAATGACTCACACTTAAAATTCAATTTAGCGGTCACTGCCGGCATGCCCGTACTATTAATTTCAAACCACTCTACTACTGTCGGCTACCTCCAAATTTGTCTTTTTTCATTTTTTAAAAAATTATTTTGGTTTCCTAATAGTGTTCCAGATGATGTTTGTATTTTTAGGGGTCACTTCACTATTACTAAAGGGTTTTAGCTTAATGCAGTCACTATACAAGCCATGTAGTTAGTAATTTCGTGTACATTGCTTTCTGGTGTGTGAGGATTTGTGTTGTCTGTATAAAGTAATTTGTGACAATAATAGGATTGTTTAAAAACTTTTGTGTAGAATATGAATTTCTCTAAGCAGGATTTAGGCCACGTGTAATTTACGATACCAGTTGACTGGCCAGCTTTTGGCTTCTGATTATCAAACGGCTAGTCAAGCCATTGAAACAACTACCCTAACTAATACTGTTGACTGTATAAGAAATTTGTGCAGAGAACTAAGAAGAATTTTTGTCCTGACGGTGGGTGTAAATCGGCAGAATGACAAAGATAAAACCTTAAAGGAGTGCTGATCATCAAAATCGGGCAAGATTGAAGCAGATTTAATCCTCCTAGCCTCTTTCAAGTGTAGCGTAAATCCAAACTCGTGAATAGTCGTACATGCATAATAGATCAAGCAAAAATATTTGAAAGTGTTAATAAAATGAAGCAACGAAACTTAAATGTATTTTTCTTTTAAACAGTATTTATTGATTGTTTCTTTGTTCGTTTCCAGCCAATTTTGGGGACCAGATTTTACATTAAATAAATGGTATGCATGAATGTGGACTTGGGATGAGCGTGAACATGCGGAGCTTTAATTAAGATCTGATAATACTGTGGATACAACTGACAGTGTGGTTACTGAAAAATAAGTCTCACCTTGTGTGTACTTTCCTTACGTCTTGAGTGACTAGTTGGGCATGTGACAAAGAATCAAACCAAAAAAAATTGTTTCGCTGTTTTTAGGCGCATACGTGTGGCTTCAAATTAAATCTTTGGCCGTCAACAATTTTTGTGTCACCACAGGCAGATAGTTTCACTGTTACATTTTCGAATATTGAGAAAACGTGACTAGAAAACCGCTTTCCAAATATAGTCTCCCTAAAAAATGGGTCCCCACGCGGACCTGGAATGAGCGTAAACTTTTGTGGCTTTAAATAAGTTCTGATAAAATTATAGATACAAAATAGTTTGACTGCTATTAAACGGTTAGAAAATACCACTGTTAACATAGTTTTACAGTTCATTCCCGCCAAAACATTTCGCCGTTGAGGCCCTGTTGGGGGGGGGCACATTTAAAATGAGACGCGACCTGTGTTTTTTTTTTAATGAATAAACCAACAAAATTATTATTTAAAATTTTAATTTTTTTAAAAAATGAGAACTAGTGAGCAGCACCCAACAATGTCTCTTGTCGTCTTGGTTCATGATTCTCCGACCGACTCGGATTTAACGTTAAATCCGTGAGCCATTGCAGGTTTTGTGACGCAGAATTTTAGTCATATCCTGCACGTATATCTCTGTGGGTGTCTTTTGCTGTTCACGCCCTTACTGTGACGTGATTTGAACTGTAAAGGTACAGTCGCACACGAGCTAAGGAGAACCACACGGACGGAGCTTTATATAGCATGAACTGACCTGAGAGTATTGCCATTCCTCCCTGGATGGCATGCTAGTCCATCGCAGGGTTACCCCAAGCAGTATGTCGCCAGTAATCATTGAAACACTTAGGTGGAGCCTCCACATTGTCTCTCTGAGGGAGACAACGTGGGATGAAGTTTCTTGTCTAAGGAAACAACACGATGGCAGGGACTGGGCGTTGAACTGCCGACCTTCAGATCTGAAGTCCAACGCGCTAACCACTACACCACCCAATTGAAATAAGTGACCCAAGCGACCCAGCTGAACCATTACCCTGACAAACTCTGCTCTTTTTATTACAAATTAAATACAACCTCGACAATTATTGTTATAATTTTTTTTGCCGTCTTTCGTGGACAAAACTTTAGAACGCCGCGGCACTTGACATCGCAAAAAAAAAAGGTCGGATGATTCGATGGTAGCCTCCGTGTGTGGACCAATGGGAAAGCTAGAAATTCAATAAAACAAATTGAAAATTTTAATTAAGAAAAAATATCAATAGCTAAAATATCCTTACGATGAAAGTGCAGCATTCTACTCCAGTTTTATGCCACACTTCATTTGCGGTCTCTTCTTGCGTAGTTTTCTGCCGTTTGTCTCTGACTCAGGAACATCATTAGGGACCTTTAGATCGGACTACGAGCGCGAGATGAGTACTGACGCGTGCGAGTTTTCAATTCCAGTTTGCAGGCTTTACATTATCACGTCACGTTCCAATCTCATTCCTGAAGCATTCCTCTTTACTGGTAAAGAATTTGAATGAGTGAGGTCTCTGGAAACGTCACTGGTTTGAATTCAAAAGGCGCACTCGTATTCAATCTCGTACTCGTAGTCTGATCTAAAGGTCCCTATTACTCTGACAACGGAGTCTAGCAAGCTCTGCCCATTTTATTACAAATTAAATACAAAAGACGAAATACGCTTTCAACAAGAAGGTTGAATGTAAAATTGGTAACTATTTTTTCAATTAGCTATAACTAACTAGAAAAAATACACTTTCTTGTAATTAAAAATTGACTACATAGTATAGGCACTCTTTGAATGAGATTTGCTGCTAACCTTAATTCCCTGGAATTCCTTAACCCCCTCCCCTTCCTTAATTTTCTGTATATAATACTGCCTCTTATCGCAAACATGATGTAGTTTCATTCCATCCACTCATGGACCGCGTAAAACAGAAGTCACTGAACTGTTCTGACTCGAGGCAGTGTTCTCTAAGAGCTGGCTCTAGTACCAGTCCCACTACGCCGGCCAGTAGCACGCCGGCACTGGGTCCGACCGAGAGAAAAGCGCGCGAAAACGCCTTGCCATTGGCGTCGTCAAAGTCACTCACCGCGGCCACTAGAAACGTATTTAGATACAAACTTCCCGCCAGAAGTCCGACAGCGAAGCAGAGGACTAGCACAATCCATACGTTATGAAGAAAGCGATACCACGAGGAAAGAACTAAGAAAATAAACAAGCTAAAAAGTATCGCCGATAAAATCCAAGTTCTCGTGATAATGAACGTGTATTTGATGTTAATGAAGCTTAAAAAGGTTATGTACGATCTACCGATGCACTCTCCAATCATGAACACACATGCGTAGTACACGAAGTGGTTTCTCGGGTCGAAAGGTGAGTTGGGAAATGCAATAGTTGTAACAACTCCGTTGAGAGTCAGAAACTCGGAAAAGTAACCCACGAAAAACGCTAAAACCAGGTGAATATTTTGTACGATCAGTGCTCGTTTTTTAGTCCAAGGCGAGGGATTCTCTTCCTCTAAGACAATCTCTTGAGAAAGGGAAGAGTAAGCCACACCCTCGTGTGTTGTGATTTCTTGTTGTGGTGTGTAATCTCTCTTTTCCATTACACCGTAACAAGCTAATACTACAAGAGGCACCCATGCCATGGCGAGAATAGTAGTTTGTGGAGGAACACAAATTAAGGTCGTCATTGCTGAAAAGGAAACAAATAATTGATCTTTCAGCTTTCTATCCATTAAAAAAAAACGTAGACTACACTATGATTTCGAACGAACTTAGGTCAGCCCCCAAATGGAATTCTACCCTTTGTGGAGCCATTTCGGAGAAACCATAACAGTCCACAATAGGGCCCAACTTGGCCCTGTGGTGCCGGCTGAGCCTCTAAAACTGGGACTGTTATGTATTTTATTCACCGAAACGGCACCATCTGGCTGATTAAAACAAGACTTTGGAATTTATAGTGTAGTTGATGTTTAGGTGTCTTAGAGAGAACTGATGCAGAGAAAAACAAATCACATGCTTCGAGTATAAAGTAGAAAATCTCTCTTTATGGACAGCTCAGTCCCTCCGAAAAGAGCAACATTCACATAAACTCTCAGTTCTCTATTCAAAAAATAAAATATTGCAATGCCGATTTCCTTACCAATCTGAAATTCTATATCTCCCGGATGAAAGGGTGATTGATAAATATTAGGGAAATGGAGAAATACGAAGGTTTAAAGGTAATTAGAATTAAACTTTAAAGTTAACAATTAAAACAGCGTCTGTGGACACCAAAACAGTATGCAGAAAGAGTATTAGCTCTTTAATCCATTAAATATATCTATCAGATTCCTTCGTGTAAACATATCTGTCAGGTTCGTCCATGTACCCCTATAATTGTAGCCAGTTGACCTGATGAAAAGACAGTAAACTCGAAACGTCTCAGGAGCCAGTTAGCCCTCAGTTCAATGCACTGAGGTACAGTTTTCTCACCAGTAACGAAATGCAATCAATACGCCAATTAAAAAAAAGTTATTCAAAACTGAGAGTAAGAAAAGAAAGGGAAAAAAGAATTGTATGCGTGGATCCGGTTGCTTGCCTTGGGAGAGTATATAATGCCGCAGAAAATGTGGCAAAGAGATGATATACAACGCACAACGCGGCCAACATTAAGGGACCTTTGCTCCCCCCCCCCCCCACCAAAAGAACCTTTCCCCAGCCCAGTATTTCCTTTTCCCTCTGTTCCTTCTGAACGCGCGGGGCCTGTGCATCACACCACCCGTATCAGGTCAGTGGTGCGATGCGTCAACCTGCAAAGTCATTATGTTTGGTTCGTAAACATCGTCCCCTGAAACGAAAAGACTGTAGATTAACAGAAATGTGTTTGCTTTGACGACAAATAAGTGATCATTTAAACAAACAGAACCAGAGGAAAAACCTGACTGTCATAGAGTCATTGTTGAATTTTCATTTGCCCAGTTTGCAAAGAATAAGGGATCTAATGTATGCTGATAACCAATGATTAATTGGAATGTATATTTTAATTTCCCATTGTCTACCCATGCCAAATAACTAGCCAGCTCTTTCAAACACCGCCATAAAACTAAAGATTTAAATTATGGCCAACCATTCATTTCCTTCCATGATCGATCAATGATACACGACCGCACATCAAAGAAGTAAAGATAACTTTTTTTGTGGTTCAAAACCACAAGCAGAAATGTGCCAATAACACTGATGATTGCGTTAATACAAAATCAAACCTGAAATAAAATAACTTAACGCCTAAAACGTTAGGGTCAAAGTTTGATAATCAGGGGTGAAAAGAATTTTGCTCATGTCAGTTTCAAATAGCAGCCCTCAAGTTTTAGTTCAGTTGTTGCGAAGTTGTTGTTGTTCAGTAATTTCTATCACGCTGGCATAGAATTCTTAGCCGTATTTGAGCGTTTCACCATTAATTTTTTACTCAGTCCACATGCGTAACTTTTAATTTACTGAGTTTGTAGATCAAATTCGTTGAAATAAACGGCGCTTGGCTGGTACGTTGCTGTGGTGCCGTATATCATGCTGTATAAGGTCCTTCTGTTGATTGGTGAAATCCTAAAGAGTTATACCATTCAAATGAAAACTACATTTCCCTTTTGCGAACATAATTGTAAAAAGTGACCATTTAAATGAAAGCCATTGAGCAACACGATACAAGGCTGTCGACAAGGTTGTTCTAACTGCTGAGTCTCTGGATAAAGTGTGACTATTCAAATGAAAAACGAAATTATAACTAGTACTTTCCTGTGGTGCTGCTCAAAAAGCTGTACAAGGTAGTTCTCACTTTTGAGTCTGCGGATGAAATTGTGAAGTGTGACGATGCAAATGAAACTGGCTATTCCGCATTGCTCTCCAACGGTGCTGTTTATTATACCGTGGTATTTTGCGAAATGAAATTGGAGTTATTTTTCATTATGACCCTTTTGTTGGAATTGTGATTGCCTTTTCCTAGGTGTCAGTGCCCCCAGCTTACCTGCGTAGTATAGCGGCCCAACGATGAACCCAATTCCAGTCCCAGCGGCGTAAGCGCTCATGGCCGAATCCGTGTAAAGTGCAGACAGCGAAACGAACGTGACTTCACCGATGGCGACACCCGAGGACACTGTCACTACCCCGATGATGCGAACGAGTACATGCTCAACCAAAGCGTACAACAACACACCAACGATACTAAGAAACACGACGGGGACCAAGAGAGCGTTCCGCGGCAACTTTAGAACGAAGTATGGCAAGACAGATGTGATGAAGAAAAAAGGCAGCGAAGCAGAAATCAAAAGCACTGGTGTCGGGATCAAGGTTTCTTCTAAGATGTCTTGGCTGGCGGAGATTCCGACCGAGAAGAAAATCTGAAGGACAAAACCAAACATGCAAAAGACAAATATGTGAAGAGGTTTCTCGCCGTCCGCTGCAGAGCTGAATGTTTGATTTTCCTCGCTTTCGTGAACATCACTGGCAAGTAGCGACTGACTCGAAGGATTCGTTATATTGTGATCAAGCTTTTCCATCGTCGAAAAGAATTCCTTGTTAAAAAGTCATTGACGTAACCGGCAAGTTTTTCGTTATCCGCAAGATAAAAAAAAACGCGATAATTTTCACCGTGTTTTTAACATCTGGCCAACTTGGCGATGTTAAACGTTATTTCCCTTTAGCGAATTCCACCTGCAATATTTACGTTGGTCCTTTCACGCTAATCGACTTTTGTGTTTACGCTGTGTTGAGCGAGTTCCACCACTATTGTAATATCTTGTACACGCTTGAATTGGCAATCCTTTCTTGCGTGATCCTAGCTGATAATTTGCGTTTTCCGGTTGTTCTTGCCTCAGCGAACTCTCTGCAATATAAAACTGCCAGATTTAGCTGAATGAAGGAACAATTATGGAAAATTTTGATAATTAATTCCCCAAACGGGAAAACTAAAATATTTAAGGATTTTGTTCAACAAGGACTTTTAAAGCCCATTTTGTTGTTCTTATAAGGCCATCTTTTGACTTCTTTTCTTTTATGGACAGCCATCTGGAAATTTGCAGATACCGTTACGCGTGCGAAATTAGCTTCCAGGTAGAAATTCTTGACCGAGAGATAAAACTAGATGCAATGCACGTGATCTCAGTTTAAATAGAAGAAGAAGCCTCAATAATGGTTTGATTTAATAAAAGTATTTCTTTGCTGATCAGGCCTCTTTTTTTGGAGGGGGTAGTGGGTTGAGGCAAGAGACTATGGGCAAAAGAGACTATGGGCACTCCGTTTTAGGGCCGGTGGGGGGACGGGGGTGGGCTAAAGTGGCCTTGGGTCTGTTATGCAAGGAGGGGGCCTGGGGAAGACTGAAAGAACATAAGTAAGGAAAGGTAAAACTATTTATCCACGGCGTTTCCTTCAGGTAACTACAGTTAAAATACTATAATACAGAAAACAAGCCTTTTGTCTCAAAAACATCTAGCAGTTGTTTTGTCATATTTTGATTATTATAGTATTGTTTGGGATGAAACTTTTGAGTTTAATTTAGATAGAACATAGTTGCAAAATTTAGTGAAAGAAATTTTCCAAAATCGTTTCAAGCCCAACATCATGCATTGCGCGCCTCGCACCTTGATCTTGTAATTCATTGGCAATCTCACCGAATGTTCCTTTTCACAGCTGACTTCACTACTATGTGTGAGCCCGGATTTTTAATTTCAGCATGATTCGCCCATCTTGATTCTCTTATAACCACAAAAAGAAACTGGGAAGATATTCTGCTTTTTTATGATTGTTTGTATCTCAGAATAGTGTGCAATTCTTCTTTAAACTCATTTCATTTGCAAATTTCTAGAATTATTTCATGACCTTGGTCATGATTCGCCCCAGGCCATGAATCGCCCATGGTCACGAAATAATTCTAAAAATTGCGAATAAAATGAGTTTACAGAAAAAGGAAAACATTAGTGAGGAAAAAAGGAAAACATTAGTGAGAAAAGGAAAGTATTAGGAAAGGAAAACATTAGTAAGACCAACTTGTCATGTCGACTTGCGTTGTGTGGCCAAACGGTGAAAAACTTGCGTTCACGGCTTGCGTGTAAAATTGAGCTCGATCAAAGTGAACGCAAGTCACCTCAAGCAATCGCCAGTACACACAAGTCACTGCGGCCAATTAAAAGGAGTAGCAAGTTATTGCACGTTTTTACCTTGCGATAACTTGCGACTCCATTTGGCCAGGGCCTTACACTTTAAAACAGTTCGGATTTGGTTGTAGCTTTTGAGACTGTGGATGCAATCATCAAGTGAGACCTTTCAAATAACAAGCCACTGAGAAGAACTTTTCTGTCAGTAGTGCTTTGTATTATCCTGTACACAGTGGTTCTAGCGTTTCATTCTGTGGACGAATCCTCAAGTGTAACCACTGAAGTGAAAACCCGTCGCCGGTATTACTTTATAGGTGCGCTGATTCTTTTGGACACTTCCCAAGTGTGTCCAATGACAGACCTCTTCCACAATTCATACTAAGATTGTTTTACTTTATAAGTTGTTGTAAATTAAAAGCAGTATTTCTCAAGGTGAAGAACGTACTCACCTTCAAATCTGTTTCCTTCGACTACGCACCTGGCAGACTTTGTGATAATGATCAAAATACAGCATCCGTAATATTGCCAGCTGGGCATATTTTAATGTTCATGTTTTGTAAAGAGCGCAGGCCAGGCCAATGTATACACCCAACTCGTCAAATTAGATTACATAAAATCGGCTGGGAAAGTTTGACTTTAAACAGACTTTTTTTGAGGCTCGGTTCAACGGTTCTTTTTCCCTACAAGTCTGACCGTATTCCCTTTGTCTCTTGGGAGACATGCAAATGTAAGGTTAACATATATATTGCTAAAGAGAGTTTGAATAGACCTTTTCATCGGCGATGCAGCAACCATATTGATTTTGCCCCCCTGGGCGTCCCATAGGACCATTGGCATGTATTTATTCTTTTGTAGTGATAATGCAGCATTATCACAATAATAGAATAAATCCAGTATTCCGGGATGCCCAGGGGCAAGATCTGCAGCCCCCGAAATAATCCCTACCCCGAAATGACTCCGACTCCGAACTGATCCCCGTTTTTAATTTTTTTTTTTCAGGTAGACCCTAAAATGATCTCTAAGTAATTATCGGAACGGAATAGCGTTCTTGAATTGAAGAAAATTCGTATTCTTTAAAACTCCAAAAATATTGAAATTTTTCACTTCTTTCTAGTCTCACCCATTTTTTTCTTCACATTTTCCGAACGCTTTCTTCGTCAAACAAAACCGAAAGCCGAAAAATGGATCGGAAGTTGTGTTCAATAACATTGAAAATCAACCTTTAGACTTACTCTGCGGCGCGTTCGTTACTTAAAGGAGTTTGTGCCAGTGAAAATTGCGCCGTACAGTACTGCAGCGAGGACTATTACCTTTGTACTACAAAAGATGAAGAGTGGTTTACTTCCTATATCTGAATTTTCCATAACTTTTATATGGTGGACTAGTGATGCTTTCAGTAAGCTAAGTATAGCACTGTAAAGTTGATGTTAATTTCGACCTTAAAATTAACGAGGAAGACTTTTACATTCCTGTTCCGTTCAAAATGCTATTTTGTTACCTATACAGTAGAACCCAGGTAACTCGAACTCTGAAGTAGACTGCGAGTAGTCTCTAATTTTGGCGATGGCGATTGTGGGGCGGGCGAAATACACACGCGCGCGAAAGTTCCGCGTCTCCACGAAATTTCGCGCGCGCGTGTGTATTTCGTCCGCCCCACAATCGCCATCGCCAAAATTAGAGACTACTCGCAGTCTAACTCTGAAGGGAAGCGAAAAGCAGTTCGAGTTAGCGGGGTTTCGAGTTATCGGGGTCGAGTGAATATTCAATTTGGTATGTTAATAATTGATGGTTTACTGATTTTTCAGCATTTCAGTATAATTACAGTGCAAATTAAACTTATCTCGTCAGAAACTGTAACAAGTTTATGCATTCTTATGATAATATAGTACTATGAATGTAACTCAGTTACACTCAATCGGGAAATGACTGTCAAATACATACGTGATCTGTTCGTTGCACTAATTAAAATCAAATTGCTGTAGTGTTAGTTTTAGTGTTTTTACCGATAACACGACAGTAAGAGCTAATTGGATAGTTGAAAGGGCATCCGTGGTGAGTTGCAAGAACCAGAAATTCGAGTTATCGGGGTAAATTTTGATCAAGGGAAACGAAATTTAGTTCGAGTTAGCGGGGAATTCGAGTTAACCGAGTAAAAATGACTTAAAAGTGGGGTGAAATCCAAGGGAAATGGGACTTAGTTCGAGTTAGCGGGAAGTTCGAGTTCTCCGAGTTCGAGTTACCGGGGTTCTACTGTATTCAAAACCTTTGCGTCGTTTCTAAAAAAACCTCGTTGAAAATAGCAGTTGTCCGGCTGATTGTGGTCGACTGTTTGTAATTCATTTCATCTTTAGATAAGTATCTAGCAACGTTTACTAAGTGATATTCTAGTTTCATTTTGTCCATAACAACCAACTGTTATCAATTTTTCTTGTTAGAATTAAACAATAAGAGGCTTTTATGCTTTTTTCTTTATCGGTTACAATTCGAGATATACACTATACCATATTAGATTTACACACTGGTAATTTTTTCTAGTGCGTTGAAAAATGCTAGTGACAATTACGAATAATCTCAAGTGAATAAATACTTGAAAATTTTTCAATTTCGTTTATTTTGATCACTCCACAATCCCTTGGTTTGAACACCATCCCAGAAAATTACTTGGGGATCATTTCGGGGTCAGCGGGGTAAAAACAGGAATCATTTCGGGGTCGGGATCATTTCGGGATCGAATTGGGGATCATTTTGGGGTAGGGGATCATTTCAGGGGCTGTATACCGACTCCCAGAGCCGGGCTAGCTCGGTTCGCTAAGGTAACAGTTCAGCTCTGTATCAATTACACAAGGCGAGCCAGCCCGGCAGCGCCCAAATTTAGGATCGAGCTGTCTTTTGAAAACATTGCTACATGAAGGGGAAAATTGACCACTTCGACGTCTTTTGTCTTTTTCAGCTAGATGTTATTCAACCTCTGTTTTTACAAAAAAGTTTCAGGAAAAAGATTGATTCTGCACATAGTTATTGAACAACAAAGGTTCGGGCCATTCATTTTCTCTGACTACGCGTCGACGGTCATCTGTCAACAAACATAAGCGCGAAAGAGAACCACTTTTTGCTCTCGTTCCAATTTTCGCGCGGCAAAAAAGCGAAACATATCATCGTTTAAGCCTACGGAACGCTTGCTCCGGAGGCTCCCGCAGCTTTTTCGCCCGTGAAATTTCCAGTGAAATAAAATTAAACTCCGGGATCAGTTTTAAATCCTCAAAAAACCTAGGAGGAAATACGAACTCAAGAAAAGACCAAAAGAGAGAAGTGAAAGAAAGAAAGAAAGAAACTGAAAGAAAGAGAGACAGCGACAGGAGAAGGCAAAAGAAAAGCGCCGCATACAAACCTGGTAATTAAGAAAACAACGCCTGCTCGCAAGAAGCAAGGCCAGATCCAAACGAGATCGTCCTTTGTGAAATGAGAACGATTGGGTAAGAATAAACTTCTCAGAATACCTTTTGCAGAAATGCTATGGAATCTGAATGGATTGTTTCTCGCCTTTCACGTTATGAAAACGTGCTGATAGTCGATTCAAAGCAAGATACTCCTCACTGGTTTAACAGCTGAATACCAAACCACACGAACTACTTTTGGTAGCAGGTTACACGGTACACAGAATTTATTTATTCAATTGCAAGTCGGCTAGCCGGCTACTCGGTACGCAGAAAGTATTTTAAAAATTCAAGTTGGCTAAACGGTACTCGGTTCAGTCACAGCGGTCAAATATACCGGCGACGCATATCTATTTTTATTAACAGCTTTTAAAATCTCGTTTACACTTCAATTCTTCTCTGCATACAATATAGCGCGTAGCCAGTTCCTAAGAACTTACATAAATTCTTTGGGCTTTCACCGCGTACCGGGTTGCCAATTCTCTCAGTCTAGCGATCGATGTGGCGGGTATTTTGCAGTAAGAGCCCTATTCCCAAGCTCTTGGGTGAATTCCGGGAGTGCAGAGTAGTTTTGTTTGTACGTTGACTAGAGAGAAGTCATGGTCAGGAAACGCGAGTAACTCCACAACGAGCTTTTTTCCCCATTCCTTACCACACTCTTTGGTGTGCTTACGCTCACATGTCAAATCGCGCGGCCAAAATACCACGTGACAACAACCTGTGACATCAGTTTGGGGACACAAACTGGCAATCCAATACGGCGAAAAGAGAGAAAGAGGAGGCAAGAGGAGGGAGATATTGCGTTGTTTGTGCCTCTTACGGTCGAAGTTGGAAAAACACGAGGAAAAAGGGATTTCGAATGCATTAGTTTCCAACTGATCCGGTTGTGAGGGCAAAGTGGGTCAAATTTGTTCGAAAACACCGGCCGGACTTTAAAGATCCCACTGACTTCCAAGTGCACTGCGCTCTGCTCGGCGCACTTCGAGGACGATCGCTACGAGTACAAATCATCGGTGATTGATACAATCGAGCAGAGTGGGAGAGTAAAGATCCAAGGTTATATAAAGAGGACCGCTTTGCCAACTTTGCGTTAACCACCCCAGGAAGACAAAATAAAGGGGAAATACAATGCAAAACACGTCTTGTAGAAAAAAAAAACTTGATAAACATTTCCCCTCCCAAACAAAACAACAACAAGAACAAACAAACAGCACACACACAAACAACAACAGCAACAAGAACAACGACAACAACAACAGCCACGAGATATTGTTCTTGGGACGGTTTTTGTTAGAAGCAAACTGGCAGGGTATTTTCCCTTCCTTTGGATTAGACTTCGAGAGTTTCGAAACAACTGAACCTTCCAAGATCGCCAAAACTACTACGTAATCGAACTTGGCTATTTTCAAGATTTGAAACCGATCTCGGAGTTAAATATCTCATCGGAAATTTCACGAGAGAAAAGACTTGCGGGAGCGTGCGGAGCAAACGTTCCATAGGTTTGAAGGATAGCATGTTTCGTTTTTTTGCCGCACGAGAATTGGAACGAGAGCAAAAAATTGGGTGCTCTTATGTCAAGTGGTCTTTTCAGCGTTTGTTGACAGATGACTGTCGACGCCTAGTTAGAGAAAATTAAGGTCCCAACCTTTTTGTTCTATGCGTAGAATCAAACTTTTTTCCTCAAACTTTTTTTTTTTTTTGTAAAAAAGAGGTTTGAATAACATCTAGCTGAAAACGGCAAAAAGATATCTAGCAAGAAGTGGTCAAATTTGGGAAATAATGTGCAGTAGTTTTTCGCAGAGATTGTTGGCGACGTGGACACTGGGAATCTTAAAATGATATTATAACAGCAACTCTACCGAAAAGACTTTGATGTGCCAGTTGTTACTGATATTTTCAATTGTCTTCATTCTTCGTCATAATTGTAAGCTTCAGACGCGCTGCTGTCAGTTAAAAAAAAAAAAAACAACAACAACAACAACAACAACAAAAAAAACAAAATTAATTTCTAATGTTCGTGCTCTTGAAAACGCCCATGTGGGCCCATATTCAGGGCATGTTAGCTAAGATCCCTTCAATGAGCTAATCCAACGCCTCTCAATTTATCGTTATTAATAAATATGAAGACCCAATACTTGAGCGGACATATTGGCTTATTTTGCACTCCATTGCATTCATGACATTGGATATAGTTGTTTTTGAAAAGTTAACGGACTGTGACATAATGTCGAGCTATAGACGAATTTATCGTGGATTAAATTCGTCTGAATTGAAGGGGCTATGTCACGCTATTTTAGTATCTTTTTAAAAAGCTAAAAAGTGTCTTCGTATCAATTGAATTCCAAAAATAATGGTCTAGCTTTGTTATTAAAGACTATCTTACGCCACTGAAACTGTTTCCTGTCGTCTGTTGCTACCGATGGCAAGGATGGAGATGGATTGAAACTTGAAAAAATTGGCCAATTTTTTCAAGTTTTGATGCTATGTCTTCAAAAATCACCAAAAAATTTATTTTGGTTAGCTCTTCCTGGCAAAATTCATTTAATATCTTTCTCGTAGTTTTGTAGGAGCATTTTGTGTATGAGTAAAGGCACTAAGTAATGAATTAGCACAGAATTGACCTAAAATAGCAAAATCCTCCTGACGTAGTCCCTTTAAATTCCACGTATAAACTAGCCCTAACCGGGCAGGAAAAAATTCATCCTACCAGCCCGGTTACTTGGCTCCTATGATATTTGTGAAAGCGAAGACAGCCGTTGATCTTTTCGGATTCTTTAGTTGAAAATTTAACTCGCAGAAAATTTTAGGGAACAGAACATGTAATGTCTCATTCGCCAAATTTCCAAGCTGCTGATGGCTTGCCGAAAATGCTAGCTGACAGCTTACCTTCATGTAACGACAGCTTGAGGTGACATTTCGCCGAAGAAAACTCTAGTTTTTGATCTCAAGTAAATGTAAATTTATGAGGCGACTAAGGTCCTCCGAACAGATATTTCACCAAATTAAAATGATACGTCGTCGTCATGATGATGATGATGATGATGATGATGATGATGATCATCATCATCATCATCATCTTACCCTTTATTTAAATACGATAAAAGTTTTACGTTGGATGCCCCTGAAAGAAAACAGAAAAATTGCGAAGGCTTTGACAGTTTAAGCCATGAAGCTAATATCTGCTAAGGCTTCGGTATAATTTAGGCTATACCGTTCTCGTGTATCACTATACAGGTTTGCAAGTAGGAGGCTGAGGTGAGCTTGCTCGTATCTATGACAACCTGCGAACTGATCCCGTGGTATTGTCCATATGTTGGGTGGGCAATCGTATTGCGAACCAGGTGGAGCAATGCAGTCTTTAACTAAGGCGCAGATAGATGCCCATTTCATGACGTTCTCTTGAACATCAGCGGTGTTGAATACAAGAATTGTAGCCCCTGGTAACATGTCTGAAACAAGATAAGTTTTTCCCTGTGGGGTCAGCGGAAAGTATTCCATCATGCCTGGATCAACGGCAGCTGCAATAGAGTGAGTCGGAGGTCTAATTTTTAGAAAAAATAGAATTCCAGATTTAAAGTGAACCATTCTTTCCAAAAGATGGGCAAGATCCCCATAGACTTTCACGGAAGTGTCAATCCACATGACTCCATCAAATTCTGCCAAAAGTTCTTGAATTATCAGTGGTTTCCAAGCATAAAAGCGCAGGTTTTTAACATGTGGTGGATATTTATTAAAATCAAACTTTCTGTATATCACGTAAGGTAGCTTTTTTAATTGATCAACTTCAGATTCTTGAAGCCCAATATCATAACAAAACAGTTTTGTCCCTGGAAAGCGCGTGGGGAAGAAGTTCACATTCGTCATGAGCTCTCCAAAATGGTTGCTGGAGGCTCCCGTAACGGGAACCACAAGGTCGAAAAACGGCGTCTTGGCGTCTAGTATAATGGATTTACGTTTAAAAGTTTTCTCCTTGAGAAAATTTTGCACAAGAAGCGTTGTTTCCTTGTCTGTTAGAAGTACTTTACCTACCACAGTAGAGTCTCCGGGTGTTACGTACTGGTAAGTTACACGTTTTTCCTGTTCTTCTTTCAGTTGTTTTTTGACTTGAACTGTAGAATCAACCCGCGCAGTTCCACCAGTCGATATTTGAAGGCCAGTTGTAGAGAATTTTCCCTGAGGATACTTTTTGTCTGTTACTCGTGTATTAAGAACATAGCCCACTATGTAAAGAAACGCAATAAGAGCCACAACCGCGAGACCCCGCGCGAAACAGGGGAACGATAGTTTAAATTTCATCCCAAAGAAATTCAAGCCAGCATCACAATGAATACAGACAAACGGCGGCGGTAAGCAGCTCACGACGCACGCGTCAAGCCCTATGTTCTGCGCAGATTGACAACCGACCGACTGTTTGATATGACGCCGTAGTTTGGACAAATAAATTAAAAATACTGGTTTCTAACCGGTAGTCAACCGCCAAGTGCGCGCGCTGTGTCACGCTTACAAAGTGGAGCGTAAAGCAATGCTCAAATAAACTCGGTCAAGTAAGGTTTCATAGAGCTAACAAATCTTGGGCTTGCACGCAAGAAAGCAGACGGTTTCGCGCAGAGGTTTTCTTCCAGAACACAAGGCTTTGTTGCAAACTGCACAACGCAACGCAACCCCCAACACAAGGCAATATACCAAAATTTGTAAATTGCGCAATATCCATCCACCTATTTGTTAAATAAGCAATATCTCGTAATCGTCATACGAAATCCTTCAAAGACTTGGGATGAAATGCTTGACATTTTGGTGAAGGTTAGTGTCGATAGTTTGACGGTATTTCTATTTTTGGTTCTGAAACTTGTGAATAACAAGCACAATTTTCCGCCAGCTGTCTAAAGACCAGATACGATTTTTACACATCACGTTCGTTGGGAGTGAATACTTTAAAGACTTCACTTTGATTCCGTTTGAACATGTTAGACTATCAATTGTACTTAGTGGTTTTAGATTAAAAGCATAAAAACAAAACACACGCCGGGTGCCACCTCTAAGGCTATGTTTACACGGGACCAGACCTGAACCGTTCCGACCGAACCGGACCGGATCGGCTTCGGTTTACATGGAACTGTTTGGAACCAGTCCTGGTGTTTACACGTGACCTTTCTGGAACCGGTGCGGAACGGATCCAAAACTGGACTGGCAAAACAGAAGGTCCAGCTTTGGATCCGTTCCGGACCGGTTCCAGAAGGCCTATCCGGTTCGATCCGTTTGTAACCGGTTCCGTATAAACATAGCCTAACTGACAGCTGTTTCGGGAGAACGGCATAATTTGTTCGCTGGGAACCTGAAGATATTGCCCCGAATATCAAAAGCCTCGAGAAATTGTACGAGAATTTGCACATAATATCGGAATGTTGCAGAATATATTCGGGGCATACATCCAACTTTGTTTTAATTTCAGGGGACTTTTCCTTTTTCCGAGGGTGGTAAATTGTAAGGCTAATTTAACCCTTCAACTACAGGTATCCGCTGTACTGATTATCTTGGGAAAAAATCTCCCCTATGTACTGAGAAGTAACGCGAGGTTTTAATCAGTCACACTTGTAAACTTGGGTTAAACTTCGCACATCAATGGCACACAACAGGTTCTCCAAATACTCTACTCCATACAGGAATCTTAGCCTTTTTGGAGCGGTAATAAAACGAAATATACTTACTAAGTTGCAATTCCATTCCTCCAGAACCAAGCTCATGATTATCGGGTCGGCCTATAATTTGAACAGTAATACTTAATGTCAGCCACATGATGTTCTTATAGATAACAATCAAGTGTCACGAATCGATTCTCATAGTTGCTTAGGGGTCCATATTGATGAAAAACGTATCTTTGAAAAGCATATAAATAACATATGTAAAAAGGCGAGCGCTGGTATCGGGGTAATAGAATGTATCAGGCCGTTTGTTCCCACCTATTCACTGGAAATAAACTATAAATCACTAGTCCAACCACATTTCGCCTATTGTTCCCCACTTTGGGATAGCTGCGGCAAAACGTTATGGGACAAACTGCAACGCATACAATCTCGAGCCGCCAGGCTGACGACAACAGGTGCGAGCTACGACATTCTATCAACTGACATATTTCCAACTTAGGTTAGTCTTGCTCGTTCTTTGTGCAAAAAATAACTTGACCAACTTGCAACTTTACAACTCGCAGATTACTCAGTCCCCGTTTTTTTGCGGCAACATGTTGCAAGTTTTTGAAGACATTCTGAAAACTTGGCCTTCAACACGAAAAGATTGCTATCACCTTTACCGTGGCTGATAGCTTTCACTGAGGAATAATTTATTAAAATACGAAAACCTTAACTGCACAACTGCTGCAAAATTTACCATTAATTTCGGTTACTGTTTACAGATACTAGATACTAAAAAAAAAAACGTTACTCGAACAGTCACCGTATGGGTTCCCCAGGCAGCAAAACAAGCCAAATTTCCATCATGTTTTTACTGTGTGAACCCGCCTTGGCACAGAATTGGTCCACGACAATAGAAATATTTGGTCCCATAGTTATTATTTCTATTGTTTGTCGAGCAGTTTGTTGGTAAGACGAGTCTCTAAGAGACCACAAACAGGGGCACCCAACAAGAAAATTTTACAGAAATACTTGAAATATCATTTTCTTTTTTTTTATTAGTGCAATTACAAATCTACACGCTACTATACAATGAAAACTATACACTAACATACAATACTTAATTACATGTAATAAAAGTACTCTACACTGTTTTACAACGATACAGACTTAGCAGGCTACACGCGAAATTTACAATGAAATACTTAACAATAACGTATAATACTTAATTACAGAACACTTAACAGTAACTTATAACAAAGAGACGGACGCACACAGAAGCACACACACAGACCTCTAGCCCTATAACACAGGAGCCCAAGTTTCTATAAATTGCTCCAGATTGTTATTTGTTGATGCTATTGTTCGCAGAATAGTAAGCTTGCTTTTCAGGCGTAAGAGAAAACCTTCAAAGTCCAGGTTGCCATTGCTTACACTTGTGGTGAAAATGTGGTATTTTTCAATAATGAGCGTTTAGCTGAGCACTAGCCAGGTGTTTGATTTTTTGTGCCAGCCGTACAGAATCACGCTTTCAGGTAAATTTATTTGTTCCTGAAAGCTCTTTCGCCACCAGCTAGTGTTTGAACTGGTTCCAAAACGACGAGGAAGTATGACATGTAATCAACATGTGGCTTAAAGATTGGCTTTCAGAATTACATAAGGGGCATATGTCACTGTCTTTTATACCCGCACGGAACAAGCTAGATTGCGTGGGTAAGATGTTATGAATGATTTTAAACTGGAAAATTATTAACTTTGGCTCCTTCAAAATTTGAAATGGAAGCATATAATAATGAGAGGGGATTCCCCACTGCTAATAGAGGACACCTAACGTACTAAAATACAATCTAAAAATACAAAACGAATTAGCATAGAGTCAAAACTAGAAACTACTAAGAGTTAGAATTAAAACTACTAATGATAACTCACTCAACATAAATACAACAAAAACTCCATTTAGACATTTAGACATTTTGGATGTTGTCTGTAGTGAAGCCATAATTTAAAATCTTGCTCTCAGCTGTTGGTACAGAGTAGCTTTTGCCAAGTATGGTCGAGTAAGCTATTTTGGTAGAGGGAAGTAGGAGAGACGGTACGATTTCTGATGGGGCAACTCTTGAGACATCCGCATTTTGGATGTTTTATTTCCAACTTGCTGGGATAGCATTTAATGGGCCATAATAGACAGTGAAAGGTACTTCTAAGTCGAATTTTGCTTTAAAATCGGTTAGAGAAAGAAAATTTGAGTCTTCATTGAATAAATCCTTGATATGAATTATTCCTTTTTTGAGCCAGGCTTTATACATAATTGGTTTTCCATCTACGAGAATGTCACGGTTGTCCAAATTATTTGGTTCTGTGCTGGTTTTTCGTCATCATTTAAGAGCTTTAAATTTTGCCAGTAACTCAGAATGGTTCGGTAAAATTCAGGCAGATTTTGAAGGTCACAAAAATTAATATCATACTGGCATTGAGACTGAAAAACGCGAAACCACCGTATTGGCTCAATGCCTGTTCTGGAATTATTTTGCACGCAGCGTGGTTGTTTTCTGCAATTCTTTTAATCTAAACTAATTTGAGTGACCGTTCCATAATTTCGAAGTCAATCATTTTAGTCCGCCATGTTCCTTTTTGGCAATAATAGTTTTTTTCTTAATTTTGGCAGGTTTGCCATCCCAAAGGAAATTAAAAATGATTTTGCTAATTCTCTCTACAGTATGTTTCGACATTGCCAATACAGAAGCGCTGTAAATAAGTTTGGACAAGCTTAATATTTTCACAATGTGTATTTTTCCCATAAGAGTGAGTTTTCTTCGCGTCCAGCTATTGAGAGTTTTTTCCAATGTGGCTATCTTATCTTCCAAATTAAGCTTCTTGGCGCGTTCAGAATCTTAAGAAAAGTTCACTCCAAGGGCGAGAACAGGATCATGTGGCGACTTGAAACCGAAGGGTTTCTCCATGCGGCTTTTCCATGTACCTAACCACATGGCTTCTATTTTGCTGGTGTTAATTTGTAGGCCACTAACGTTTTTGAATTCTTCTAAAAGTTTTAATAATCTTGGCACTAAGTCGCAGTCACGTACCAGGACCGTGGTGTCATCCGCATATTGTGTGATTTTTATTTCTTTTTGGCCTACAATAATACCTTTGATATTCGGGTCGTTTTTTGACGCCCTAGCGAAACGTTTCGATTCCGATAACAAAAAGGAGGCCCGACAAGGGACAACCTTGCCTGACTCCTCGCTCAAGAAGAAAGAATTCGGATGCATGGCCGTTGTGCAAGACGCAACTGGATACTTGGTTGTAAATTATTTGAAACCAATTTAGAGTATCAGGACCGAAATTAAACATTTGTAAGGCAGCCTTGAGATAAAGCCATTCTATTGTGTCGAATGCTTTTCTAAAATCGAGGAATATAGCCACCCCGGGTGTTTTGTGTATTCGGTGAAAAACATGACATCTTGTATTAGTCTAACAGTTTCACCTATGAAGCGGCCTTTGACTTTATCGGTTTGATCAGAGTTTATGATTTTTGGGAGCACTTTTTCTAGCCTTTTTTGCGATAGTTTTAGTCAAGATTTTGTAGTCTATGTTAAGCGGAGAGACTGGCCTTAAATTTTCAAGCAAAGTCTTATCTTTGTTCTTTTTAGGAATTAAAGAAATGATTCCACGTCTTTGACTAATAGAAAGAGTTCCAGTCCGAAAGGCATAATTAAAACTGGCAATCATTTCAGGACCTAGCTCAGGCCAAAAAATTTATAAAACTCTGGAGAGAAACCATCGGTACCAGGAGATTTAGCGTTTTTGAATTCTTTCAGAGCGTTTAAACATTCGTTTTCTGAGACGAGACCTTCGCACATCTGGATTTCTTCTTCTTTTAACGGAGATATATTCTCGGATTTGAAAATAGTGGATCCAGACAGACTCTGCTCGTCAATGTTTTCTGACCTGTATAGTGTTTCGTAAAAGCGTTTTTCCTCCTCTAATATCTCAAACTGGTCGAAAGTGTATTTATCGTTGCCAACTTCTAATTTTGTAACCGCTTTCCTGCTTTGATTACGCTTTTTTAGAACTATCATTTTCTACTTTGTTCTTAGATTGTTTCAGAGATTTTTAAAGGAAAATTTGTGTAAGCTAATACAGATTGAACTGTTCCGCGTTTTTAGCTGAAAATTTAGGCCGCAGAAAATTTTAGGAAACAGAATCCTATCCGCCGAATTTCCGAGCTGCTGATGGCTCTCCGAAAATACTAGCTGACCTTATTGGGCACTCTAAACGATATATTTGTCCTCCGAAAACAATATGAATTAATCATTCTGGTGTTTTTACGAAAGTCTGAGGTGATGTTTCGCCAGAGAAATCACTAGTTAGACAAGTTGTCAGTGCAATTAAATCCAAATATCTCAGGTGTTTTAGGCCTTCCAAAAAGAAAGTTCCCGAAACGAACCGTTAAGTGCCCCTGTATAAAAAAAGCATGTCTCATTTGAATACCGTCTTGATGCGTCTGAATGATTTGTTTTACTGGGTGACCCTTTCAGCGTAAAGACTGAAATACAGGGAAGCCCTGCATCAATGAAGTAACTATGTACAATACAATATATGTTTGAAAACTATTCAAACTGATGTACACAACAATTAAAAACTGTAACCGAGACACAATTATCAGTGATTTTTTATAATATCAATATTTCAATGAAAGCATCTTTTTTGAGATTGAGTGGAAAACAGCAAAATCAAATTTTTATCAGTTTAAATATTGGATATTTGAATAGGGCCGATTTTTGTCTGATTTTCCGAAAAATCTGCTGCAGTATAATAAGCGACGAGGAAAGATTTGATACACTATCTATTCTTGTTTTGCATTCAGTGACTAGCTGTTTACTTTGCGAAACAAGCACTGAAGAAACAGTGTTGGCTCTGTACGTGAACTTCCTACACATCATTGCACAAGAACTGCAGGGCATGATTCATAACTACTTTATACGTTTAAATACGTTCTGCTGCTGAATACAGAGAAAGTCCCCTCCATTCATGCTGGTGGGACCCCAGCAAATAGCAATTAGGCCCGGTTCGACGTTTGGGGCCTTAGTGTTGTAAATTGCAGCAAGCCGAGTACTCCAAACGAGCTAGTGATTCTTGTCGACAGAGCGTTTACAGTTTCCACGGCCCAGATCTCTTTTTAACCAGATGCAAGAACGTTCTCTTCGGGGTATTAATTGTAACACAACAAAAACCAAGGGGAGGCGTTTCATCAACGCCCCTTGGGTGGGGGTATGACTTTGCTTGTTCGTCCGAAGGTTATCAGAGCCAATGAAGGTGCCTGCGGCTGGAGTTCTGAGTAATTACGGTAAGAAAAGCAAGCATTCTGATCGATCACGTTCCTATGTCGTAAGTGGTTTTCACTAACCCAACCTACGTACAAACACTGACCGATGCTTTAGCACTAAAACTGAACCCTTAGCAGACTTTCCGAAACTTCTGTAGCCTGCGCGCAGACGTCTCCTATTTCCTTTTTAAACCTGAATCTTACAGAACAAGAATCCAACGTTTCCATGGAAAACATAAGACAAATATTTGTAATGTTTTTTTTACAGAAATTTTCAGAAATTAGTTTTCTCCTTTAATATAAAATGTCTTTAAAATGCTTTTAAATTCCAGCTCAGTAGAATATGAAGTACCTTTCATAATTTACAGAATTAACAAAATCTTTGAAGAAAATCTATAATACTACATGCGAATAACAGAGAATGTAGAGGGTTCTTCAACATCTGTAAAATCGCCTTATTACGAGGTCCTTCGATTGACACAAAGCTCATTCTTTTGGCAGTTTTCTTGGTGTTACGATCTCCAAGCGACGTCACACAAAGTATTGAAGGGAAACGTCAAGCAGAGCAGTCAGTAATATAAACAAGCAATGTCTTACAATTGATAATGTAGAGACGATGTAGCCCATTTATTTTCTTACTGTGTTTGCATAATATCAAAGGACCAAAATATGTCTTTTCTTCTTTACATATACACTACAGTCCCTTTTAAGAAACGGTAAATAATTATGCTTGTGGACACGTACGAGCAATTGAGAGAAAAACGTAGATGAATATTTAAAACCAAGACAGTGTCCAACAACAGCTATAATAGCTCGATTAAAGCATACAAACTGTGAAATGAAGGAGGGTGATGCTTTGAAGCTCTCTTTCTCTTCCTCTGATTTGTTTTTGGTCAAAAAGATACAAGTTTTCTATAAATATCCTTTGTACAAAAAAATTAATTAATGTAACTACCTGTAACCAGAGGTTCGCGAAGTGCATGGCGATGTTGAGCAATATCAATATTAGAGGCAAATACAATAAATTAATCATCAACGATTAGTGTGGCTGTCAGGACAAAAAGCTTGAAAACGGAGGGCATCTCTGTGTTGTCTTAAAACACCGAACGTGTATGTATTCGTTTCTATTTTAAAAACATCTATTCGGTGACGTTTTAAATGATCCACATGGAGAGTTAATAGAGTATGCATGGGAAGAAATTTAGAAAAATATAACGTAGTCATAAAGCGAATTTAATAGGTAATTTGAATCATGATGCACATCACGTATACATATAGATCAGGCTGACACATTTTTCTTAACGAGACGTTTTCGCATTGAGCTTGAGTTGGAGTTCCATCCTAAAGCACTGCTAAACATTTATTAGATATCTCTGACTGGAGCAAAAACACTGTTTGTCGAAAGAGCGCGAAGAAATCTTGAGAAAACGGCGATCATCCCATAGCAACTGCCAAGGACATGCTTAACGCAACGGTCACTGCATTTGTCGTGACCCACGCGCTTGAGGCAGCCCTTATAATTATTGGAAACATGTTTGCCATCTTTGTTTTCTGGACACAGAAACTCCATCATAAACAATCTTGTTTTCTCCTGATCAACCTAGCAGTCGCTGACCTACTTGTAGGAGTAACAGAACCCATAGTTCTAGCGACCGAGAAGATTCCTAAAATGAAAATTGTTGGCCTTGGAGGTAAAGCAAAACTTCTAACAAACCCTTCGTCGTCATTTCAACTCCTTGCATCGAGTGCGTCGTTGTTTTTTCTCGCTCTCATTTCCCTGGAACGAGTGTTTGCCGTATTGTGGCCACTCCGTCATCGAGTAATGAACACCCGAGTTTATATATGCAGCATCGCTACCGTTTGGGCAGTTGGGATATGCATGGCTGGACTATCTGTGCTACCGATCTATTATACAAAAGTCAACAGAAAATATGTAATTTTTGCCAACCATGCGTGTCTTTTTATTTCTCTGTTAGTGATTTGTGCAAGTTATCTTAGGATACGAACTCGGTTGCGTTGCACGCCGGCCGATATTCAAGTCCACGAAAGACAAAATACCGAACACAACCTACGACTTTCAAGAACAATATTCATAGCTATCACTGTATCACTTGTGTTCTGGTTGCCAGCTTTTGTTGTGTATGTCACCAATGAGTTCTGCTTACGATGTTTTTCTCCGCCTGTGGTGTGGTCCGTGAATGTTCTACATCTGGCAAATTCCATGGTCAATCCACTCGTGTACACCTTTAGGATGCCGATATTTAAAAATGCTTTGAAGAAAATGTTGCAAAAACAAAGGCAAAATGTTGAAATGAGACCTTTTAAACCAAGGTGGCCTAGTTTGGGCTCGAAAGGATTCTTTGCTCCGAAAATGGAGCACTCACACACTTCAGACATTAATTTGACATGTTACCGTAGTACGAATGACAGCATAGATTAGGTCAATGAGTGGACAGGGGACAATGGAAAGGAGTTCTCAGTTCAAGTGTTATATATGTGGGAAACAACGCTAGTGAAAGTAACAACACACCTCCTTGACAAAGCCATTCTTTCCGATGTGGTGATTTTTTAAGACAACAAGATAGAATTTTTGGTTTTTGAATTATCTTTACAGAACGCTATACGTTAGTTTGGACCATAGACACACTGGAAACAAAATTCTAACATTTACGGGAAGGCCAACAGCAGCTTCTGGTGGTTAGAGAATAAGGGTTATTCGATTCAAGGGTTATTCGATTCAAGATCTTCTTCAGGGAATTATTTATAATGTGTGGTCGTCATTCAAGGGAGCTATATGATCAAGCTTTTGCTAGCGCTCTTCTTCCAAACTTAGCAGAGATACGCCGAAATTTACTTGGTTAATCTTTCCTGGATAAGGGTAGGCAAGACCGTCATCACATAATCAATTTTCTCTTAACTAGAACAGAGTTACCAGAACCGCATACAAATAAACTCAATCTCAAGTTCGGTCAAAGCTACGTGTATGAGTACGTCTAAGTATGACTAAGCGATCTAGAAATTTTATCACGTCTCACCAACATTACTGACCAATTTTAGGTTTTAATCTATCTCATATAATAAGTAATATAACAATATTTTGTAATTTAGCGACAATATAGTTTAACAAACAATCAAACCTTATATTTTTCGCTACTTAAAATTTCAGATAAGGTAACTGAACAGGTCAACCTCTGTTAATTTCCGTTTATTTTGTTGGTGTTTCTTTTTAGCCTTTAAAAGACCCTGAAACAATCTAAGAAAACAGCGAACGACCTTTAAATATTTTGCTTAAATTTTCTCGTTGGATGCCCCAAGAACGTGAGAAGAACTCGATTTTTCATGTCGCTGAAACCAATTACTTCATTATTAAATAGTACAATCGCCTTCTGGTATGCTCCACTCACTACAAGGTCTTGTCATTGACGCAATGTTCAATATTTTTCTTTCGCTCTGGCATGAGAAAAGCGGGAAAAACAACAGTTGACAGTGTGTTGCATGTGCCAAGTACATGTCATATCAAAGAAAAACATTTGCGGCATCGTGACGTAAAAAGATGATGCGAATATTTATAGCCCGTTTATTTTTTCAACTGTGTTTCAGATTAACAAATGAGAAAAATGTGTCATCCCTACAATGAAAGGATACGATAAACAGGCAGTGGGAATCAATAAACTCAACGGAATATTGCCGTCAATGTGCAAGGAAGCAGGTTTTAAGCCGAAGAGTGGTCATAGCCTTCGCGTAACGTGTGCGTCCACATTATTTAACGCAGGTGTTGAAGAGAAGTTAATTAGGGACCGTACTGGTCACAGATCAAATGCTTTGTTTAAGTATGAAAAGGTTAGTGAAATGAAGTCTACTGAGGTTTCCGATCTATTGGCACCTAAGTGCAGCTCTACAAGTTATGTTTCTTCCAGTAAAGAGGTGTCAGAAACTACTGTAGAAGTTGGTAGTTCAGCAAGTACTTGTGAATTCATGTCCTGTCCATATTTCAATTACTGTACCATAAGCATGAATGTAAACGGATTATCCAAAAATGAATTAACGTAAGGAAAGCAATTTATATTTATTTTTGCTCTTTGGATATTCTGTAATTGCCTTTTGGGATTAATAAAGCTTGTCTATTCACTTCGGTGTTTGTGTCATTAATATTTAAATTAGCATAACCCTGCATCACATGGGTTTGACGTTTTATCAAACTCTAGAATTTGATATTTCATCAAACTATCGTGGAAAGGCCTCTGTCCAGTGTTTCATCGGGGTTTCAAACCACACGCACCTGACCAAATTGGCGTATCCTGATTGGCTTGTAAATTCATGAATTATTAATCAGTTTGAGAACGTTATTTCACAACAGAAGATACAAAATGGAACTTACCAGTACTGAAACCAGTTAATAATTTGTGCAATTGTTAATACATATCCAGTATATGCTGTTGTCATTACATGTTTATCACTTCTCGCTGTGATTTGAATTTTCCATATGGGTATTAAATTTCGCGTGTTTAAATTTCGCGAGGATTTTCGTTCGCGGGTCTATAATTTTGCGATTTCTTTACAATCGAGGAAAAACGCGAAACTAAATACCCGCGAAATTACGTACCAACAAGGTAAATTCCGCCTCAACAACGACTTGGCATTTTCTTGATTAAGTTTTTATTTTTTTAATTTTGCATTAACACCTGGTTAACCTTGAAAGCTAAGATAAATACATTTTGAATTTTTAAGTTAGGAAATGTTTCTTTCCAAGAGTGAAAATGTTCGCGAAACTGTTAAAAATTCCACGATATTCAAAATGTCTGCCTGAAGAAGATCTGCCGTGCACTTCTAAATATGGTCAGTTGCATAAACGGCTGAATCCTTTCTGTATATATGGGCTGAGTGATAATTTGTTGAATAATAGCCACAGCTTAACGTAAGTTTTTAGCTTTTAAAAATTAGTTTATTACTCTGCAAATACTTATTCAAAGGCCTATATATTTTATGAACTTTAAAGCATATTAAGGTGGCTAGACCCGGTTTTTCACTAACATACCTACTCTCTTTGAACATGAAATACAAAGATGCCTCAAACGAAACAGGAAATCAAGTTACACCTGTTTGTAGGGCATAGATTGAAGTTTTAAAAAAGTGGGTTTTTTCGAGATCGACTTATGCATAGCAACACGATGACGTCATTGCTATTGTTATTTTTCCTTAATTTGTAAGAAATCCAGACACTCGTTTTTAAAGCCATTTATAGGACTTGTAGCTCATATAATTGTCTTCAGTTGTACCGATATTAAACATTTTTTCCGAGAGCGTTTTCGAGAAATAGTTGACTGAAGTTTTCAGCTGCTAACAAAAGAATCATAAACAATTCTTTTCGCGTTCCTCAAACTGACATTTATCCTGACCGTGGAAAGGAAACTTTGGCCTCAAATTGTTTCTAGAGGTTTCAGCTATCCTGCAGGAATAGATGAAAGAAAACACTTCATTCGATTTCCAATAATGTGAACGTAATTAAAAGCAACATTCCACATTTTTACCATAAATAACCTTGCTGTTAAGTTCCAAGATAATAATAAAAAAGCTGTTGGATGGATTTATTTGAAACTCCGTTTGCCTTTTTTTCTTTGTTGTATTTTACATGACCTAAAATTTTCAAGTGCTTTGAAATACTTTCACCTCTGCAAGATACAAAAACAAATGAAAGTCAGGAAACTTGACGTTGGTGTTTCGAGGCAAGTTGACAATTTGTTTGTTATTGGCGGCTTTACTTATTGCATAAGGCTATTGTCTAGTTTTTCATGCACAGGTGGATTCCATTTCGTTTATCGCTCGATTGCCCTCGGAGAAGGAACCCGAATATGATAATTTGTCAGGTCGGCATTACAGAGTCACAATGGAAAATCACACAATCCGGGCGGCATAGATAATAGGCTTCTGTGATTTTCCTTTGTCACCTTAATGCCGACCTGACAAACGCTCTCATAAAAAATGTTTAAAATTGGTACAGCTGAAGACAATTATATGAACTACAAGTCCTATTAATTGCTTTAAAAACGAATGTCTGGATTTCGTACAAATTAAGGAAAAGTAAAAATAGCAATGACGTCACCGTGTTGCTATGGATATGCCGATCTCGAAAAAAACCCACTCTTTTAAACTTCAAACCATACTCTACGAATAGGAATAACTTGATTTCCTGTTTTGTTTGAGGCATCTTTGTATTTCATGTTCAAAGAGAGTAGGTATGGTTAGTAAAAAAACTGGGTCTAGCCACCTTAATGATTGATCATCCTGCCATTTTGTTACTTCCTTCAGCGTATCATAATACTAATTATAATACTTACTTACTAATTATAACTACCAATAAACTCAGTTACATTTTTATCGGCCTTTTCGATTTCTTGGAGTTTTAAGTTATCTAAGCTTATTATTGTTCCATAAAAGCTGTTCTGAGAGAATTCCTACTACATCTCTCAAGCGCTAGCATCTCTAAGCATTGCGTTTGCTGAAGCTCTGTGGCTTACCAGCCCAGCGATTTTTGGCCTGTTGGTTAGTTTGTTGACTGGTCAGTCAGTAGGTTGGTTGCATGGTTAGATGTTTGGTTAGTGGGTTGATTGGTTGGTGGGTGGGGCGGTTGCTAGCATTAATTGTGGGTAGGTTGCTTGGTTGGCTGGCTGTTTGGTACGTTGGCAGAGCGGTTGCTTGGTTTGTTGGCTAGCTATTTAAAAAGTTACTAGGTAAGCAGGTTAGTTACCTAGTTTAGTTGGTTGGCACAGGTAAGTGCATGTGCACTTGTCAGTAGCTTGGTTGGTTGGTTGGTTGATAGATGGATTGGTTTGTTGGGTGGTTGGTAGATTTTTGGCTTGTAGACTGGCTGGTAATTTAAATTGTTGGTTGATGGGTTTTTGGTTAATATATAATAGGTTAGTTGGTTAGTTGTAAGTTTGGCTGTTCGGTTAGTTGGTTAGTAGGTATTGGCTTTTGATTTGTTGATTGGCTGGTTGGTAATAAGTTGTTAGTAGGTTGGTCGGTTGCTTTTTTTGTTGGCGGTTGGTTGGTGGTTTGCAATGGCTGTTTGCTTGGTTGGAGATATTTTGCTCTGTTTTTGGGTTGGTAAGTGTGTCAATTGGTAGTTAGGTCAGTTGGTAGGATAACTGGATAGTTTGGATGATTGTTTTTTTGGTCACCGTTATTTGGTTGTTTGATTTCGTTTGTTTGTTTGTTTGTTTGTTTGTTCTTTAGTTAGTTAGCTCATTAATTGGTTGGAAGTTTTGGTACTGTACTTGATTAGTTCCTGGGCCCATTTTATGACTGTGACTGTTTTAGGTTGGTTGGGTGGTGAATACGTTTGCATTAAGCTGCCTGATTAATTGGCTACTTAATTGGTTAGTTTGTATGTTGACTGGTTTGCCTTTGGCTGGTAGATTAGTTTATTGGTCACTTCATCGGGTGGTTGGTTATTAAGACAGGTTGGTGTACTATTTGGTAATATTAAGTTTTTTTGTCTGTTGGTTAGTTTGTTTGTTGTCTTGTTGCTGAGCTAACTGTTTAGTTGGTTAATCCGTAGGCTTATAGTTGACTGGCTGATCGTTTTTGTCTGTTTATTGATTAATTGCTTCACTAGTGGTTTGGTTGGCTAGAAAAATGGCAAATTGGATTGTTAGTGGCTGGTTGTTTAGTTATTTAGTTAGTAGGTTGTTGCTCAGCTTTTGATTTTTATCTTTGTTTTATCATTAGTTTGTTGATTAGCCAGTTTTTTTCCCTCTTTTTAATTGTTTGGCTTAAAATAGCAAACTCTTCTTCACACTACGCCACCCTCTACGACAGCGATGTGATGCTAGACTATCTGTTGTGATTGCTCAGTCTATCTGTTGTCAGCTCATGCCTCAAGGCATGTGCAACTGGTTTCAATCTAGGCTTGCCATTGAGAAACGTTTCTAAGGTTGTTATTATATTAAAGGGTCCTATGAAAAAAGTCAGGTGGCATTAAAAGCTCTCTCTGTAATATTATTAGCAAGGAAGCCCCAAATTACTGATCAGCAACTTTCTTGCACACTGCATCTTATTATATCTCTCTGTTTTAAGTAACTATTAACAAGCGCCAACCTTTGTTTTCTATTGGTTAGGCTAGAATAAGGCGACTAATGTGGAATTAGAGGCTTTAAGCTTTTTCTATCTCTACCCACCGACCTGGGCAGTAAGGCGAGGGACCTTACTGCCCATATTAGTATATACCAAATCAGTGGATAGTGCTTTTGGCGCACTCTGATTGGCTTCTCAAACTCAGATTAGTATTTGCTATTCACCTCCCGTCATTTATTTGGATTTAGCGAAAGTTTTCCATCATTGTTCCCCTTTGGGGTTTGGCCGCAAAGGGATTAATTGACAGCCGCCACACGACACACCTCCTGCTCAAAGGTTACTAGGATTTTGTTACTGTATCAGATTTCATTTTCACTTTTGATCGCTGTCGTAGCAGGCGCATCGTTTTCAACGTGGATTTCGACGCAGCAGGGACGTTTTATTTGGATGACCTTATCGATGTGTCTTCTCCTTCTACCGCCAATACTGACTTTTAAGCCCTCGGAGATTTATTAGCGGCTCTCGGGCTCCAAGAATCTGCTGAAAAGTCTTGTTCACCTGCCACTGTTATAGTTTGTTTGCCATGGGTGTTCAATTGGACACGAACAATTTCACACTGTCGGTGAGCCCCGAGCGACTTTGTGAGATTGAACAGTTATTGGACCACTGGCTTACTAAGCGAACTGCTACTAAAACAGCTCTCCAGTCTCTCGTCGGTAATCTGGTGTTCATTTCCAAGTGTGTCCGTCAAAGTAGAGTCTTTATTGCACGTATTCTTGCTCTCCTTCGCAACTTGCGCTTTAGCCATCATCGTGCCAATTTAACAGCAGAATTTCGGAAAGACATTGCGTGGTGGCGCAGATTTTTGCGGGAATATGATGGTGTTTCCAGGATTAGCACTGCTCAGTGGACCTCTCCTGGCGAAGTCTTCACCACCGATGCGTGTCTTACGGGCTGTGGCGGTGTGTGCAATGACCAGTACTTCCATGCCGTTTTTCCACCTTTTGTTTCCGAGCAGAACCTTGCCATCAGTTCTCTGGAACTTTTGAGTATAGTCGTTGCCTTGAAATTATGGGGACCTCGTTGCACAGGTCTGCGATTAACCTTTCGTTGTGACAACGAGGCAGCCGTAACTGTGTTGAATACTGGACGGTGTCGTAACTCTTTCATGGATTCCTGTTTACGTGAAATTTGTTACTTTTCTGCACGGTATGAGTTTGAAGTTCGTGCAGTGCATGTTCCCGGTGTCTCCAACCCGTTGGCTGACCTTCTTTCCCGTTGGGATTCTTTCGACTCGGCGGCGAAGGAACAATTTTTACAGCGCAGTCAGCTTATCATTGGCAGGCCGTTCCTGTTCCTGACGCGATATTTCAGTTCTACGGTTCTTTCTGATCTTGGGTTCTGACATTCTATTTCAGGGTTCCCGGAGCTACGACGTCTTCGTCAGGATCTCAGGAACTCGCAGCACTCAGCAGACAGCGTTGGAACTTTCAGTAATTTAAAAACTCAATTTAAGGCTTATTTCTTATTTTGCCTTTATTTTAAATTAGCTCCTATTCCTGCTACACTAGATACAATTTGCCTTTTTGTACAGTTTTTAAGTCGGACTTTAACTCCTCCTTCTATAAGGAATTATTTAATTGGTGTTTAAAAATTGTTGCACTTATTTACGGGCGCGGATTACCCTTTTACGGAAGACTTTATTCTTTCTCTCACTCTGCGTGGCATTGCGCGTAGTGCCTTGCACACCCCACGCAGGGCTCCGCCAGTTACGCCTTCCATTTTACTCTGCATTTCTCGTGTTCTTGAGTTTGAGGGTGATCCACGTTCGTCCATACTCTTTTGTGCCCTTTTGTTCACGTTTTATCTTATGGCTCGCTTAGCAAACATTATTCCATAGACTGCCAAGTCATTGGATCCTCGACGCCATCTCACCCGCAGCGACATTGCTGTCACTTCTCGTGGTCTGTTAGTTACAATTAAGTGTACCAAAACCATTCAGTTCGGCGAGCGTCTCCTTCACATTTCTTTACTTAGGATTGCAGGCTCTCCGTTATGTCCAGTTGATGCTTATTTCGAATGGTTCGTTTAGTTCCCGCTCACCGTTCCTGTCCAGCTTTTCTTTTTCCAGGCGCCAGAGGTCTCGCTCCTCTTACTAAGAGTAGTTTCTTTACTAATTTCCCCGCATGTTTGTCCGCGGCTGGAATTTCCTCTGCAGAAAGTTTCAGGGGTCACTCCTTTCGTCGGGGAGCCGCCTCATGGGCCTTTAGCTGCGGTGATCCGGGGGAACTAATCTAGTTGTACGGGGATTGCTCCAGTGACGCCTATAAACTTTATTTAGAATTTAGTTTGGAATCTAAGCTTGCACTTGCTGATCGCCTGCGACAGGCTATTTTATTCGTGGATAATTTTATTTTATGTTATCGGGCGTTTGAAATTTCATGATCACCACAGTTTGTTTTTTGGCCGGTGTTTGGTGGCAGAGAGGTTTATTTCTCTCTTGATGTTGCCTTTTCTCGTGTATTCGGTGGTAGAAATAAACTTCTCTCTTGGCCAAAAACAGACCGTGTACGTTGTTTTGTTGTTGTGTGGTTGGCGGGGGCAATTTCTCAGAAAACAAGGCACAATTTGGCGGTGGCTATCCACTGGTTTGGTCCATACTAAAAGAATTAAATATTCACCTCAGTGTCGGTGAAGAGTAACAGACCACCACTATTCACCCCTACGTCGGTGAATAATTATTTATTTATTATTGCCGTTAAAATATCTGGATATGATCACTACCGGTACGTCCTACCGTTGAGATTTCTAATCAGTTTTTCTATCATGGATCTGTAATCGTTTACAAGATACTAGTGCAAATCTGACTTCTGCAGTTCGAACTAGTCTTGGTAGCTTTACCGGATCGAGATTATCATTCCGGTACGAAGACATACCTGTGCCATGCACCATGTAAATGCACTATAACTGTATATTCATCCCTTTTTGTTTTTTTTCTTTGGTTTAAGTTCCTCTTGAATAAAACTCAAACCACCGTAAGCACGGTTTATAGCAACGTGGAATATTAATAAAATTTCCATCTCGTACTGGAATAAAAACCGCACCGATACATGTAAACTCCCCTTATTCCACGAGTAAAAATTTGACCTTTCACTTCAAGCGTTTTTGCTACATTAGCTATTTTTGATCAGAGTGTTGTCTCTATATCAAACCCTAATCTGTGTTCGTAGTTTCTTTGCTGCTATGCACCTCGCTGGCAATGAAGCCACTCACCGCTCGATTCCGTGATAAGAACGTCATTAATATGCAAAACACACCTTGTTTCGTTTAATCTACATGACCATTTCACGGAATACGATAAAGCATGAGCTGGCATGGTCGTCATATACCTGAGAACTTATTAACTGACAGTATTGGCTAAAACAGCTAAGGAACATTAGAGGCGAACAAAGGGGTAAGGGTATTATAATCGGGTTTCTATTTGTGTACGCTGGCTGGTGTGGTAGGAAGAGAAGCTTAAAGACCTTAGTTCTGATGATATTTCTTTAAAACAAGACTTAATGTCCACAAGGATACTGTCTTCTTCCACGTCACTGTCATCTTCGGCATCCAGGCATCCAGAAAAAGCACGCGGAATTGTAATGTCATTTACAGGTTGAAAGATCTCAAACTCTATGTCCAACTCCACGCCATCTTGGGCTTTCTTCTCCTTTGATTTAATTATGCTGCCCACCACACGAGTATAGTTTGTATGACGAAAATGAGCCTTTGCTGGTGGTTTGCGTGATGATTTCTTCAGCAAAACCCTAAGTACAGAGGTCAAGTGGCCAGGGAGGTCTTTGATTCTCTTTAGGAAGACGCTGTACATAAAGCATCCAAGCTCGGCATCGGCATAAATGGCATCTCCCTGATTGTTCTTGACGTTGTCATAAGCTCCAACAAGAATAGCCACAAAAACATTGATCAATATGAATAACATGACCATCAAAATGAAAAACAAGAACATCGGCCCCAAGATTGGATATTTCTGATGTATCTCCTCATTGTCGATTGACCCACCGACTGCCATTTGTAGCACCACCCGTAAAGACTCGGAAAATGACGAGAAGTTCGCCAACTTGGTGCCAAAACAAAGGTAACCAAACTGAGTTAAAGCAACGACAGCGACGGCAAACACCAACGAAAATGAGAGAATTGGCTGCATGGAGCTTCTAAGTGTTCCCTGCATTTGGCAAATGTGACGGTTAAACTGGGCAAGCCTCAAGATCTTTAAAGTTATGATGAAAACCGCCACGGACAGCAAAAACGTTTCCAGGTCTAACAAGCGTATGATGTAGTCAGCGCTAAAGCTTTGGTAAGGATTCGTCTGTATCTTCTTCACATACAAACTGGTGAACTTTCCTTTGAGGAATGACGCAACGACGGCTGAAAAAGACACCACCAGGAGGAGGAGCTCTACCCAGTTCCACACCTGACGGAAATACTTCTTCTGGCGGAAGCAGTTGATCATCTCGACAATGAAAAATGCGACGATCGCAATGAGAAACAATAACTGACACACTTCGTAAAACGACTGGAAGTTCACATTTGGTGATGGAAATAGTGAAAGTGCCGTTACGTGTACTGCTGTGATGGCCTGACCAGTTGGCAGCCTCTCGTGCACATTTCTGACGTTGCAAAAGAGCCTCGTTGATGGATCAAACAATGTGAACTCTATGAACACGGCAGCAGTGCGCTCATCCACCCAGTTATGGGCTCGTAGTTCTCTAACCACGTCCGAAGCTGTCTCCTTGTTGTAGCCGAGATCAGCTACGTATCCACCTCCATCATAAGTCTCTTTCACTGCGTCATGCGGTAGAGTGTCGATCTGTGAAGCAGATTGGTACTTCCAGGCCTCTGGACAGATGTCACCAACTGACTTAAAGTGGCTGGAATTTTTTAGAGGAATCCAGTTTGGGCCATAAAAAGGAGTTCTGTCTTCGCTGTCACTTGTGTATGCTTGGAGGCATCCAGAAAAAATGTCGTTAACTGGTATGTTCGTCATCACACCAGTAGGACATCTCTCTAACAAGATAGCAATAAAACATTTCGTTAACGTTTGCATTTGGTTCATCGCGATACCCATAATGTGAGAAATAAAACTTCATGATAGGCCTATATCTGAACTGGGGTGTTTTATTGGCGGCCAATTTTTTGAGAAAATAAGGTGAATGTCTTTTAGTTAAGGATATTATGACCCAAATTATTTCAGTATCAAATTTCAGAAAGATGCAAAATGTACAGCATGGATATGATACTGGGCTGATAGCGTTAGTGAAATATCTTACTTGTCGTTATTCTTAATTGCCTCAGTCGTGGCATTCCTATCATGAACGTTTGCTTGTTGCTGATAAATCCTTCTTTGTGCTTAAACGGCTGCCCATTGTACCATGTGACATCATAGAGACCTGGAAGTAAGACGTCGGCAACCCATTTCCACAGAGAAGTGGTATCTTCCACCTGAAAAGAGGCAGTAATTTTTAAACTATTTGGTTTTTTTCATAATTGAAATTAATAAAACAGCTAGATACTCTCAAACGTCGTTGACTCTTGTGACCAAATTTCCTCCCTCCACTTACTTGTACATGTATGAGGGAGTAACGGGAAATGAAAGCGAAAAAAACAAATAAAACACCGGAAATGGCCTTTCGTCACTAGCACTCAACTTTAAGGGGAGCGTCGGGGCAATACTGCAGAAACTTGCGGTAATCCTAGATTAAAAATACGCTGCAAAACCATTTGGTACTCTAGAAGACACAGATATGGAAACAGACATTAACTAAAGGTGATTCCATTCAACTGCATTATGCATCCTTTCTGCGCATCATTTTTTGCGTGATAAGCGCGCGCACGTTGGTAGGCTTTCTACGAAAACCGAGTTGTTCAGAGAAATAAATGGTTGTTTTCTCCTAAAAGAGGACGGTGACCCCATTTTTTTTCTATAAACTCAACCAGAACAGTGTCCTCAACGCAAAAAGAAAAAAAGTGGCAAAAATCTATGATAAGATTTTGCACCGTCGACTTCTTGAGTGCCGGGTAAACTTGAAGCTTTTCGGACATGTCTGTACGACACAGATGACAAAACATACGTTTAAAGTCAACCTATACATGGAATATCAATCTGCAGTGGAAATGTTGAGAAAATTGGCTTCGCGTGGTTTTTCCCTGAAAATGCATGTAAACACTACATTCGTCAGCAGCATACAACTAAAACGAGCACGGTGACCCCCCCTTCCCAATTGTTAATGCAATTTTAGAATCTAACCTACTTGCTGAATATTTGTGCCAAGTTTCATTACAAATCTATGGCAGATTCTTTTTCCAGGGACGGGGAAGCGTTCCTCTCAAGAATGAAGAAGTTCAAAGAAGTTAATTTTTTGCAAAATGAAATTCAATCCCCCAACCTAATTTTCTTCGGCCTAATGTTTCATGTACGTAGACATTTGACAGGTGTTCCAATCCGCCTTCCAATGCATGGTCATCCGCTTTCAGTTTTGTTTCCTTCTCTTCTCTCCACTAACAGCTTTTTAAATCAAATCAGGACAAACACAGAACAAAACATTCTGATAGAATTGGAAGTTGGTGATTGCGTCTGGAAAACAGTACAAAAATAAGAAAATGTAGATTTCCTCTGGGAAAAAAACATAGTACAGCATGCTTTGGTTTGCATAAGCAGTTACTTCAGTGACCACTGACCTTATCAAAATCTGTCTCAAAGATGCTACTCGTAGAGGCGGTGAATTGGTATCGGGCTGGGTGTTGATCTCCATAACAAACAACCATAAGGATGATACTGAATACCAGAAGTGACAGCACTTCTTTGACTGCCTCACGCATGTTCCACTCTTTGCTAATGGTGTCCTTTTCTTCTGCAAGTTCATCTTCTTGAGTGCGCTTTTGTGTTGAACGTTTGCCTTTCTTGCTCTGGAACAACGACGGTCCTACGACAGAATCCTGTTCTGGTGGTTTCTTTATGAGTAGCGACAGCATTGCAGCCAAAGCGAAAACTTTGATTGGTTGAGTGATGAGAACATCCTGAACGAGGGACACTAAAATTGATGTCAGCCACTGGTTGGAATCATCTGGTCCCCAATACATGCTGTAAGACACTGTAAATGAGGCACCAGTTAAGGAAATGAGCAAGCATAGGCACCAGGCAACGTAAACAAAGAATGGTGGGAGGAATCCCGGTGTCTTTGTCTTCCCATGTCTCTCGCCTGGATCGTATACTTCCTTCTGCGATGATTGTTTCGTGTTCCTAAAGATGTAAATCACAAGCAGGTTTGCTGGAATTGCTATCAAACTACTTTGGATTCCGATTTTGATTTGTGTCCAGCTCGTGACCAAAGGCCCAAACTTAAAGGTGTCGGTCGGGGTTCGACCAAATTTGTAAAACATAGCGTTGGTTATCATGGCCGTGAAAAGAAACGCAAGGCAGCACGATAAACGTTGGCAGCGCGTGAATGGGTTTTGTGGCGGTCTCGTGAACACCGAGATCCAGATGTGCCCTTCCCCTAAACTTCGGGCCATTCTGGCATAAAACAATGGTTTGAACAAAGTAAGTCTGTCTTCTTTAGCGGCCTCAATATTAAGCTCAATAGAACCACTTCTTTTGTCTAGAGCAAGCCACTTGTTGACGAAAAAGTACCACTTCCCCTCGTTTTGCTGGTCAGTTATAACAACGTGTTGAAGGAACCAGGCCGGACTAGATCCAGTGTTGTCATGCCAAATGGAAATATCCGTCAGGTTTCCCAATGACGAGGGCAAGATTAACGTGAAATTGTTCACACCTCCTCGGGAAAAGAGCTTTCTCCGGGCCAAAGGATCCGTTAATGGAATTATACCACTGCTTCCCTCATCTCCGTTTATGGTTATTGCAACATGGGCAGTTGTCCCACAGCCTTTCCACATTCCTGTCTGGATTTTGATGTCGTAAGTGATACCCTCCGTGTTTAAATCAGTCAAGTAAACATTTCCAACAACCTGAAATCAAGCAAGAGCAGATAATGCATTCACAAAAACAGGATGAAGGTTAGCTCACCTAATGTGCTCTTGTAGGTTTTTGTTATCAGTGATCGGATGGATGAGCGCAGGTAATGAGAGACAAGTGATAGTTTCCTGATATGCTGAAATAAGTGATTTGTCTGACATTCCCGCTCCCTTTCGGTTATGAATTTGTCTATGTTTTTGGAAAATCAGTTTATCTGTATTCGCAGTCATTGGAGAGAAGCCTCCTTTAGAAATAAATGCTAGTGCGATTTTTATTCCAAGAAAATTTGAGAGTGTAGATTTGAGGTACCCTACTGTAAAATAAGAGGGAAATAAAGATATGTGAAGCCAGTCGAACACTGACTTCACAAGATGATAGCCCTCGTAGCATGACATTAAATGTGACGCGAAGTTGTAAGTATTTTGACGTGAACGCGTAACTCAGTCAAGTGTTTGAGGTTTTGTTCCTTGCTGTCAGCAGCTGTGGGAATCTGAAACACCTGACGTTATTGAAATGTTTAAGGCACCCAAGAAAACATTTTGGAGAAATATCTGCTCGGGAAGCATTTTTGGGCTTCGTTATTGTACTATAGTTCGTATAGATAAAGAGACGTTTTTATAGCTGAAAAAAAATTATAAAACCGGTATTTAATGCGACACTGACCTTTCTTATGTCCTTTTTGTCAGCCCGACGTGCAAACACGAGTCCGATGAAGTATATTCCAAATATGACACACACAGTTGAAAGAACAACAAAGCTTTCAGCTTTTAGCCGTTTAAATTCTTCCCAAACTTTCTTAAAGTCAATGGGATTGGGAGCCACAAAAATTCTTCCACCGAATGCTGAAAGATGGGTACACAAACAATGCAAACTTCCTTCGACCTCTTTTTGTCCAACCTTGACACCAAGAGAACAAAAGAAAATATTACTTCAGTGTTGCAGATATATTCAAACCAGTAGTTCCAGGAGCACTTTGGAAATTTCAGAACGCACCTTGAACACCCATGACCTATAGGGTCTGGCAGTGCAATAATTGATAACCAATCTGGTAGTTTTGTTTCTCCGTTGCTTGATACCATAACATTTTGATAATAAACCGTAGGGTTAAATTCTCGATATCTGTTACAGACTTGAGTTCATTTCGGCAATAACAGCTCGCCGTTCGGACGAGTGCTGAAGACATTAAACAATCATGGGGCCCGGTTCTCGAAAGTCCCGATAACTTTTCGGGCCCGCAGCTATATTTTGAGATCAAAATCTATAGAAGGATGGGAAAGGTTTTTGCCCCCATATCAGCCTAACTTTTTGAATCAACTTAGAATTTTATAACTCAGCTTTTAAAACCAACAAAATTTGTGTCTTTAATGCAAACATTGCTCGCTTAAAATACTTTCCAGGCCCAAAAAAGTTATCGGGACTTTCGAGAAACGGGCCCCAGGAAGAGTCATCAATGAAGCTAATACGCACTACCTTCCCGAGAATTCCCCATCACCATCTGCAGTTTTACTCATTTAATTAAGTGAGACAAAGGCTCCAAATACTTTGTTTTGTTTGCTTTCGACCTCCACTTTTTTTCGAAATTTGTAAACCAAGGACTAGATAATTAAAGGTAGAGTTGCGAACTGAAAATGGTTCTGCTTATAAAATACAACAAGCGCCCTAACATGCCGCACCAACCTCAAACAAGCAAACATGCATGTAGACCCCAACTTTCTCTCACCCAGGCTATCTCTAAAGATCCTTCGCTATCTTGAACTGAAGCTAGTTTTTCTTGGTTGATATTCTCCGATTCTCCATTATTTAATATTGGCTCTTTCGAGGTGAAGTTATCTGGAACATTTTTTAGTTTCTTTGAGTCCGAGAGAGCGGGGGTCTGCGGAATAAGCAAACACTGAAAAACGGAATAAAAGATGCGATGCATAGGTCCGAGATACGTCCGCATAAAACAGGTAACACAAAGGATAACACATGAAAAAACAAGGGTTTAGATCTCTCTCCAAGTAATAACCCTAACACCGGAGATCAAACCTGAATACGTGATTTAAAAGACAAGAAGAGCACCATGCAAGATTGTCCTAAAATGTTCAATTCTGTATTTCTACGAGGCAACATACCGAGCATCCTTCGCTTGTCCAGTCCTGTTTGCTGTAAGACCAGTAAAGACAACTTTTCACCGTCACTGACATCGTGTAGTTTACGTCTGTACGGTTGTCGTACTTTGGCTTTATGATCTTTGGTGTTGGGGGAGGGGTGGTAGGGGGATCTTTTACACCTATGCAGGAACGTTTCTGGCGACCTTTCCCATCCAAACAGGATCTCCGCGTCATACGGCTGCGTTTGTTCCGCTTGTTTACCCTATGCGTGAGACGGATGCCCACAAAATGATCGCCTATATTTCCTGTGACTTTGCTTGACAGGATAAACCTGTAAGGATTTCTGGTGCAGTTAGAGAAATCCATTGATGGCTTATCACACGATGAAACATTGGGAATTCTTGTTTTGAAGGTGTAGTTGTCCGGCTTTGGTTTTACACCCGCGCTTACAAAGACATCAAAAACAGCTTTGCCTTCTGGTCTAATTTCTACAAGCACGTTGTCAAAATCATTTTCAAGTACAAACTTGTGGTAACGTATTGCGTTGGAATCGTTGTAAGGTTTAACAAAAAGATGGTCTAGGATCTCACGTTGAAAGGCATCCTTGGGTGCCTTCTGTGGAATAAACAATTCAATAGGGTGGCTAAGACCTGAGATATTTAGACGCGAACCATCCAGCTTCTTTAAATCCACACTCAACACGGACGATCTGATATATTTTGAAGCATTTTTCCAGTTATATGGGTTCTCTTTAAAAGTAACCATCTATGAAAGATAACAAAAAGAATTGTTAGCACGTTGGCACTCTCTGCCGCTCACCTTGGATAAAAGAGCTCTCCCACGGTTCAGTGACCTTCCCGGTGCCATGGAAACTAAGGAAACCTCATCCATAATTGAAAAGTTACCGCTAAGTTAGGGCACGCATGGGGATATACTCTCTTACCATAATCCTCCCTTAATCTTGAGAAGCTCGCAACAGAAAGCAACAGTTGAAATTCTGATGGATGAAACACCAAGAATAACGACGTTGGGTACTTTGGAGTTACCGACACTTTCTCTTAACATGGCAGTTTCGTTGTTAAACATCTGTTGTAAAGCGGACACTTGAGTTTCCAGGTGACCTAGACTGATGTCTTTGGTAGTTTTTGTTTTTACACAGCGATTTTAGCCGCTGCTTGTTAGCTCATCTGGCAGGGCACTAGTCTGAAGAGCGAGCGATCGCCTGGCCGCGCTGCCAACCACCAACCAGGGTGGTGAAAAGATAAGATTATTCTAAATGTCTCAACATTGACAACACCTTGTCTTAATTCAGATGATTCTCCACTGAACAGAGTTGTTATGCCTTTGGCCTTGACACCTTTTCACAGAATACTAGCAGGGTAATTAAAGAACCTACAACAGTACACCTTATGTACGGAAAGAGGAGGACACGTAGTTTCCAGTGTTGTTGTCTGGCCTGTTCGTGGGTTTAGAGGAATAGGTAACATTAGGAATAATTTGATTACAACTGCCATTTGCGTCTTAATGTTATGATGTCCTATATTATCCTCACTTAAACATTGTAATAGGTATGGGAACGTTTGTGTGGAATTTACCCTCTATAAATACAAATTCGCCACTACCATTACCACTAATAACTCACTTGCGTATCAACGGACTGCATGTTGGCTCCAAGGCTTTCAAACAACACTTTTTCAGATGGAAAAGTCACTCCCCCTTCACCTTCAATTCCACGAAATTCTGCACCTCCTACTTCAGCTGGGTCTTGCCGCTGAAGTCTCATGATGATCGTGTCACTCTTATATTCGCTCTGTTTCTGACCAAGAGTGCTAATGGACAACAGTATGGTACCAAGTAAGTCCACCAGTGATAAGGTGGTCTCAATAAAGATCTTACCCTGCCGCAAAAGAACATTTGATTTTAGTTTTACTAAGTTCTTTCACTATCTAGATTAAGGGTTGGCCAGGGTTTTAAAAAAAGAAAAAAATTACGCAGGGGTTTTTGGAACAAGCAGTATCTTTTTTACATTTAAATCGGGGTATTTGGCAGACTACTGTTTTGTTTAATTCCAGCACACTACGCGTTTCTCTATTTTGCATCTCATGCCATGCATTGGCATTCGCAGACTCCTCTTAATTTTCTGCAATTACATTTGTGAGCACATTCTTGGCAAACGTTTATTTGCATTTGACTGCAAATTTCCTTACAAATTTCCATACGCAAAGAGTTCAAATATCTCGGATGCCTTTTACGGAAAAAAACGAAGGATTCTGAAAATTAACCTGGACGTGTTCCATGTCTATAGAGGCATGCAGTACGTTTGATCCTCCACGTAAAATGATTCCAGCGATTTCGTGCTCAACAACAACCACGTTATCCTGAGCATGTTTACGAAGGAAGGTCATTGACTTGTTAAGCAAAGCTGCGGAGTTTTCCTAAAATTAAATAAAAGAAATGATTGTACGGTTAACGAGGAAAAATAAATATCATCAGGCTATAAACAGTCTATTCTAACGAATCCAGGCTCGCTGTTTCTGTGAAATACACAGTGCGGGATTGTTGGTTCTGCTGATAATTGTATACAGCGCAGTAAAATGCCATTGTGATAAGCAAATTCTGCTAGCCAAAAGTGGGTGTGCGTCATGCTTTAGTCAATCATAAAATTGTACTGATGTATTATTCGTGAGAGGAGGCAGGTAGTTTCCTGTGCTATGAAAGGATTTTTCGACTGAAAATGGCCTCAACTGAGTCCTTTATTGGAAGAGAAAATTTAGGATTTTGTAGTTTCAAAGTAACTTTCACAAGACATCAATGCAATTTTGAGAGTCTTTCAAGGATCAAAGATCCTGTCAAGATTTCTGTGAAAGCTGAACAGTTGGTATTATAGAAAAGAGAGAATCAAACCATTAACATACAGCATACGTCATATCTAGAAAAAGATTTCATACATATAAAAATTACACTTATTACTTAACGTCATCTAATCAAACAAAAAATGTCAGTGTATGTCAAGAATTTAAGGCCAAGTATTAATGAAGGACTAAGAGCCTTTAGAAAATAAAACCATTTTCTCTAAGCAATTGTAATTTCTCCAGTTGTAAATGTGTCTAATGACTGTTGGTTTATAAGCTGCCTATTTGTGAAAGTTTTTAAGACCATGACTTTCGAATTATGCCGAAATATTGTAAACTTTCCATTGTCTTGCAATAAGCCAAAACATGGTTTGAAGAAAGGAATTCTCGGGTCTCGCCGTTTTCATGCTGATTAAATTATGTTGTATGTGCGTTATGTTTTTATATTTCTTTCCTGGTATCGAGATTATTTCAATGGTTTTTAATTAGCTGCTACTTGCCAGAGTATTAGGAGGTATCCTGTCCCTGCCCTCTGTTGCCAGGACAACAATTGTGGAAAGTTGAGTTGTATGGCTGATATTTGAAACGAGAACTTCAAGCATTGAGCTCAAAATGGCGTCCTTGGCCTAAAAGCAAGGAAAAACACAGCGGATTAGCCTGTTGTACGATTTGAATAAGTTTCGCTAATTAAACATTTATCAATTAAAACTTTCAAAGCAATCCGGACCTAATTTTGAAAGGATGCCTAGACGCGAACACTTCCTTTCCCGACAGAACCGGAACGACTGGAAATGTCCTTGTACGGCGATTGTGGTCGCTTCTTATCGAGATACTTTAAAATGTTAACCACTACCATAGAAATAGTTACTACTCAGTAGCTTTAACTTGCAAGCTTAAGGCCGACTTTAAGGCATAGGTAAGGATTGATTCGTAGACTTCAAACCAACCATCCTTATAACATAATAAACAGTAGCAAGGGAAATCTCTTTCTTTTTTGCTTTTAAAATACCTCTCTTTTAAATAACCACAGTCTAGGTTCATCCACAGACGAAAAACGGTCTAATGTTTGAACATTAGAGTGAATTCGTATAACCCGTTTCTTATATGCTAATGAGGCGCATAATATTCTAATGACCGATTTGGGTACGCACGAGCGATTCACGATTGAAATGCGTACCTGTGTTCAGCGTACGTCAAAGAAAATAAGCATTTTAAAAAAAGATACAAAGTACAGCTCCATAAAAGTAATACTTGGCACACTAGGTTTTAAGTTGTCATTTGAAAAAGAATGCTACAAAACTCCACAAGGCAGCTCGCCTTACATGTACCTGTATCACACGACTTTCAACATTTTGAACATGCACCAGTGAACTAAATTTCAGTTCAACGCTTCTCTCGCGTAACCCACATGCAGCCCTACGTTAAATTAAAAAGCTGACTTTCTGACGCCTGTGGCAGAGAAACACTCGTGCCGGTACTTTCTCACGCTGATATCCAAACAGTGGAAGAAAAGAATAGCTCATTCTAAGGCTTGTTATTTTCAGAATGTTCACAATTAGGAATTTGAAGCAACAGTTTCAGTTGTGCGTGCTCAGTTTTTTAATTGTTCTTCTCATTAGCATTTAGTGATTCTCTTTAGCATATAAGAAACGGGTTATACGAATTCACTCTATTATGAGGGAAGTTAAAGCACAAACTCTCAAGAACATACGTTGTTTTCACTGGAGCTTAGAGAGGCAATAGCTAAAGTAGCAGCATCTCGGACGTTTCCTTCCTCAAGCAATTTCTCAATCTCATTGACTCTCTGAGTCACGTTAATCTTCTGCACCGAGGGCTTCACCTAAGAGAGTTGACAAATTGAGGATACTTAAATTGGTGGAAGTTTCGGTGATACAGCTGCCATATTGCCGCGGTTACTGTGGTAGGCCTTGCAAGCCAGTCAATGCCAATTATTAGGAATTCCCGTGTCCAACCCTAGGTTAACCCTGGAATTTTTGGAAGTTCGGTATGCAAGTCCTACAGACGACTTCCCTGCTAGCAGAGGCCCCTTTTCCTTTGTATTCGCTGAGCTGACGGACGGGACGAAAAGCGACCTCTGCCATGGGTCGAAACTCCCTTTGATTCAACCGCCGTCCATGGTCGTGGACGGCGGTTTCCGAAACGCATGCTCCCTGTATTGTTTGCTGACCGTGACTTGAGCCCACTCTATCTCGCGCATTCCTTTACAGTTATTCCGCTGTCATTTAGTGAGCCCGCATAGTAACATGCCGTCCTGGAAAGAGGACTAAACTCGTGAAGAGTTACGTCTACTTTCTCTCGTTTTTGTTAACATGGACGAAGAAACACTCGACAAGTTAAGGAATGGAATTTAGAGCGAAGAAAACATCTGTCAAGGCGAAGGACAACCTTCCACCTCCAAAGATTTTTCGAGCTGCGGACTTTCTGTGAAATGCTCCAGCACTTCTACGAGTCTACGGTAGAGTAAATTCCACATTTCATTGTAAATTTGTATCGAAATCGCTTTTTAATTGAGGGATTCTTCATATTCCTTACAGTTCTCGTAAAAGTTTTGAAAAACGTGCACAGTTCGCATCACCAAATGCTCTTCAAAATAACTTGCACATCGAGCGAAATCGCTTGCGCGTAGCTTCCCTCGCAGAAAGAATTGAACGCATTTGGTCTTCAAAAAACAAGTAAAGACGTGTTTTAATAAATGTATTATTTAGAAAAGCTTACTGTCTCTTCTTCTGTGTACCTTCATTCATAAAATTTCGAAAAGTAGTAATCTGACCTAAACAGACACAAATGCTCTGTTGTGGTTTGATTTCACGCGCGAGACAACATGAGAATTAAATCTCTTGCGGAAATTTTCAAAATTTTGACTTTGAGATTGTATAATTCTTAATTGACAACTATTGTATTTTATTTAAAAGTAAGAAATTTTAACTGTTCTAGATCAAGTGAGTGTTGTTTTTTCGAATCTATAAATTGTCCTTTCGTACTGCACATGGTTTGTTTATTACCAAATGCTAATTTAGTGAAGCGATCATAAAACACGCAGCCTTCAATGGGTTAATTTCTTTTTGATTCCTGGAGTTGTGGTCATGTTAAAAAAGCTTCCTTGTCCAGATAACTTGAAATTAATACCGTAGATTAGACAACAACTATCTCTAGACGAACTGTCTACTTTTTTTAGGGTTTTGGTGAACTCGCCATTCACGACAACAAAACTGTGCAGGTGTTTTTTGGCGCGCTAATTTAGATAGGTGGCAGTCGTCAGCTGATCACGTGCTAAGAGTATCACGTGACGTTTCGGTCGCTAAGTAACCGTGGCGCATGCTCAACACAGTTCATTTCGACCCATGGCAGAGGTCCCTTTTCGTCCCGCCCGTCAGCTCAGCGAATACAAAGGAAAAGGGGCCTCTGCTAGCAGGGAAACAGACGACGAGGGTTAAAACTAATGTATAGAAGGCTTAAAACTAATGTATAAACGCTGCACAAAACAAAAAGCGAAATAAACCAGGGTTATCTGTCTAATGAACCATATCAGGTAACTCGATGCAAGGACCACTTGGACAAACAGTAGCGAGGTGAAGCCGGATCTTGGTGTAGATCAGGATCAGCAATGTTGAATAAAACAAAAAACCAATTGCAAGGCTGATCGGACAGCTAAGAAGGGTAATAAAATTATTACCCTTCTTAGCTGTCCGATCAGCCTTGCAATTGGTTTTTTTAATGAACCATAGTAGGTCGAGGAACTGGTTATGAAACCTTGCAAGATTCAAAGGCCATAACAAAGGCGTTGCAGTTTATGTTGAAACTACTACGACCGTGCACAATCTTTTGTTTTATGTTCGCACACTATGGCTGAATAACTTAACAGTAACATTTTCATTGGCTAGTTGCTAATGCAAGTTCAAAACCTATTACTGTATGTGCACGGTCAAGGCTGAAAACGGTAACAAAAACATAAGACGAAGGAATTTGCTGAGCTTCATAACCAGATTCTTTTATTAACTATGATTGAACCATTAATTATACTACAACCCTGGCTACCCTGGTGCCGGAAGTAAACTGTTGTATAAAAGCCTAACGCTTTGTCTATGCTACTGCGTTTTCCAAAACCTCAGTTTTTGGTGTCTCTAGGGAATGAAAACGGATATTGAAAGAGGCGTTCCCGATGACTGCATAGTTATTTGTAATAACAGCGTTTCGGAAAGCTTCTTTTTTGATGACCACACCTAAACGATAGACCTCTATTTTCAAAACTCTCCGCTTTGGGAGCGCCATTGTAAATCCGTTGTTATCGATTAATTACATTTCCACCTTCGATCGATTAGTTTGGAAGGTCACCAAAAACATATATTAAATAACTTTTACGTTTTCAAACAAACACGCATTTGCGTGAAGGGGGCCTAAACGATGACTCTGATGTTTGCCTTAAGCCTAATATATGACTTATGTAAACCACTGGGGTTTCGAGGTGAACAATAAAAAAAAAAGCCTAAAAAGTACTGGCTTTTCTGATAATGTTGATAAAACAAAAGTACGCTCTAAGTTTGTCTTAGAAACGTACCTTCACAGTTAGCACATCAACATAACTTGCTCCTTCCTTATCAGATATCTCCACCTTTATAGCGACATTATATCCTTCAGATTCCTTCCCTTTAGGAAGCCTCGTTGAAGTGTAATATAGGTTACTGGCATCGTCCACAACAACAAGGCCAGATGAAGTATTATAACTACAAAGAAAACATTTTTATCAGAAGGGAAATTTCGTTACAATACTTGCATGGCGAGCAAGTATGGCGCAGTGTTGGGAGCACTCGCCTCCCACCAATGTGGCCCGGGTTCGATTCCCGGACCCGGCGTCATAAGTGAGTTGAGTTTGTTGTTGGTTCTCGTCCTTACTCCGAGGGTTTTTTCTTCCGGATCCTCCGGGTTTTCCTCCCTCCTCAAAAAAAAAAATCCCTTTTCAAATTCCAATTTGCTCTGGAATCCGAGGGTCATAGGTTTAGCTGTTTAGGGTCACCCTCTTTAAACAGAGTCAATTTATTTATTTTACTTTTACACTAGCATAAAAGGAAGGACTGAGTTGAGGTCGGTTAAACTTGGGCGAAGTAACGGCGATACAAATTTTCCGTCGGTTCGAAAGCTATTAAAAGTCAACCCGGCGGCCTCTGAAAGAATTCTAAACATTTCCTGACGACTAATTAAAACCGCTGCTTCATTTAAACTCACTAAGTGCCTAGTAAGACTGAAGATGAAACCGTTTCAAAGGAAAAAATGTAATTTAACAATAGCTCAACGATAAATTGAACACTAAGGTAAGCAAAATTGGTTTATTGCTTTGGAAATAAAGGTCCTTTTAAAAGTACTTTACACGGCCACATTTTGACAGTTTCAATCTCTGCAGTCTGGAACCAGTTTGAGCGATCATTAACTTCTCAATGGCATTCTGAATGGCAGCGTGGCCTAGTGGTTAGGGCGCCGGACTCGAAATCCAGAGGTCCCCGGGTTCAAGTCCCGCTCTAAACACTAGCTGGAGTTGATCTTGGAAGACCCGAGTTCAACTCTTCGGTAACGCTTGTAAATAGCCAGCTGGTTTGCCTCCCGCCAGTTGGGGTTCTTAAAGCTATTATGTTTATTTTGATTGTTTTCTGTATTGTCCCTGAAAAGCCCCTCATGGGGAGTGGTCAATTAAGTTATTATTTTTTTATTCTGAAAATGTAATTTACCCACCCATGTTATCAGGATTCACACGTACCTGAACTCATACAATAAGCTCACGTTTTTAGCGTGCCAGCCTGAGCAGTTTATTACAAAAGTAGTCTCCAGCACAAATCCTTCATGTGGTGTGACTTTGCATCTTTCCTTGGGAACTGGCAGAGGTGCTACAGTTTTGAACACAATCTCGTTGCTTGGAAACGTCCTTCCTCCTCTCAGAGAAATGGAACTGTTTATCTTGTACAAGGTGTCCATCTTGAGGGAATAGTTATTTCCGCCGAGCTTGCCCGTGAGAATAAGAGTCGGTTTGTTTAAATCTATGCGTGTTCGGTTAGCTAAGTCTGTAACTTCCTGCCAAGAGTGGTCGAAATCCTTAGAACTCCTCTCAAACAAAGACCAGTGGTAGCGAGTGATGTCCTTGCAGAGTTCGCCTGTGCAATTTGATCCTATGATCATTCGCTTGTTTGGAATTACTTTAGGACCACAGTTATAAATACAACTATAAAACAAACAAACAAACAAAAAGCATTAAATTAGAATAGTAGCAGGCCAGAAAAGACAGTCACATGGAACCGTAATGTTTTGAAAGTAACAAATTGAAAAGGAAAGATAAAACTTCATATCGCTAGAGGTCACCCAAACGTAGAGAGCCCCTGTGCCACTGCATTTCAACATAAAAAGGTAAGGACCACGGAGGTAACGTTCATACAAAGAAGTCTCGATAAATATTGGCCAAGGTAACGGAATTGCCTGGAGAAAATCATTAGAATGCTTCGACAATTAAAAATACTACTTGAAAAATTAAACAATTTTTTTCTTTACTAACAGGGATATTACTATTGAAACAGTTCCATTTCAGCCATTTACTTTAATTTGCGATTTCTCAGATGCAAGGGTGGGTGCTGGTAGAACTGAAGTGAGAACTGACTAGTAAAAGGTAAAGTTAATGTTTTTTCTTCATTATTTAAATTCTACATTTCTTTCAAATTCAGATTATCTTAGCTGGCATCAGCTTAATTTAACCACGGGCAGTTTCATTTAAGCTCACCTTATTCTGAAGTCTACCTTTTGCTGAATGGTCAAAGAGTGAATGGCGTATGTGCTCTTAAATCCGTTTGAAACAACGAGCTTAAACACGTAGGTTTCACCCTCCTCCAACTTATCTATATCCACAACAAGCACGTTTGCAACAACACTTAGTCTTCCAGGACCGTTGCCATAACAACCACCGGAGGCGTTTGAGTATCCATTCGGTACATCAACGACCGGAAGTGAATCGTTTTTGGGGAATGTTTCAGAGTCTCTTTTGCAAAGCCAGGTAAATGTAAGGGGACGAGCTCCCGGGTCACTGGAAAGAGAACCGTTCAGCGTAATGTTTCCGTCACCGTTGGTTGCGAAGAAGACTCCTGAAATGCTTGCAACCGGGGGAGCAACAAGAGTTGTGATCGTAGTAGGAGGTGCACAGGTGGAGTTTACTGCAGACGAACGAAAACAAGGTAATAAGCGATTCCACAAACTTAGGTGTTAATATACATTGAAGTAAAGCTTTCTAAAACGTATTATTCTGCAACCAGAAAATAAAATGCTCACGAATATCTCTAGATGGGATAAAGAATTTGTTTAAATGGAGATTTGGTTGAATTTCAACTTGAGCCGCCAAGCTAACTGAAAACGTAACATTTATTTGTAAGCAGCAGGGTTTGACAGATATAAAGGCCGGTTTCAACAACAGATATACAGCTATTTCAATTAAAGTTGTCGGATTTTAAAGCCTCGAGCTCACGCGACAAGACCGAAATGAAGTGTGGGTAGACGCAAATCGTTTGTGGTTGGGCTGTAATTTCACAGTTGCCACTCCCATAGGATGGGTGAAAGTACCATAAGCACTTGCCTATGTGATTTATTTTGTGTAGGGGTGAGCCATAGATAAGCTTGGTAGATTTAAAAACGAAATACTCATATTACATGGCGGTCCTGTCGTTTAGGTTTTGAAATAGCTGTATATGCCGGTACCAATCTTCACGAAATCAATTCGTGGATTAGGTCATTAAGGGCTAACAAAAAGTTGAAGTGTCCGTTTTGCGTTTGCAAATGTTTCCAATGACACATGACTGGTGTTGTGTTATATCATTAAATTTTACTGGTTAATATAGTGAACTAATATAGTAATATAGTAATATAGTTAATATAGTAACTAATCGCTTAAAGTAGGCGCAGATTAGTTCGAAGGGGGCGATTAATTCAGTAGCGGCCCTTATTCAAGGAAATAGGGTATGTTCTTAAGTGCAGATAAAAGCAAGTAAATTTTCTCAATAAGTGATTAGTTTAACAGCTGTTTAACATTTCCCAAACTATGAGCGAAATTTAGGTACTTCTTACAAGGGGTGATTCAGTCTTTGGGGCTTGAGGCCTAATTTAACACTTTGGGGCTTAAACAGATCTTTTAAATTCACATCATGGCAGTTGGTGATTGACATGGATTGATAACATCGCTTGATTTCTGATGTCAATTTTGGCTATCAAGTGACTGCAACGGATGTGTAAAGCTTATTTGTTGCTCTATTTCGGAAGCAATTTGATGAACAAGATTTTGCTATATTAAATTGCTTCCAGATAAATTTTACAAAAAGTCACAAAGTTTGGTGGCTTAGCTTGCATATTAAAAGATATATGTATAATTTTATATTTGAAGGCCCAACCTCAGAGCGGGCAGATTCCGCACTTTGTGCCCCCTCCCAGGCTCGAACCTAATGGATCACAAATTAACTCCAGCTTTTAAGGGCCCCTCTTAAAAATAAAGAGCGCTAAGAAACTTATTTCGAGAGAGTTATTAACTCCGAAACTGAAGTTAAGGTTTAATTTTCAAAACATCTTATTTGAGTGTCTATATTTTAACTCCTGGACCAATCATTCTTATAATAATCATTTTATAATCAATCGTTTTGTAATCATCTTTATTAGAAAAAAACATATACCTGGGAAGCCGCCATTACTACATTCTTCTGTCTCATTGTGAGGTCCCAGTTCCTCACAGTCTTTTCCTCTAGCGCTCGGAGGGGGATTTGTGCAAGTGCGGCTGTGACTTCGATGCCCATCTCCACAGGTTGCGGAACACTGGGACCAAGAACTCCATTCTGAATAACCACCGTCAAACACTTAAATTACAAAGCGAAACAAAGTCAGAATGTTAACCCATTAAAAACCACTACACTGTGAATTCGAAGGCTCTGTTTTGGCTCTAAAATTGGGTCCGTTTCGTTGAGTAAAATACACTAACATTTTAGGGGCTAATTTAGGGCAATAGTAGTTGGCGTGGCCAAATTTGGACTTTAGGTACATACAAAGTAAATATAAGTTAAATTGGCCGCCGTAAAGAAAATCAACAGATGACGTTTCGATTTTATAGATCCATCTAATAAAATCAAATAGTTATTTTCTTTTCATTTCTCCAGTAGATTACTGAAAAACCGTCATTATAGAGGAATCACCGTTAAAATTCGAATTGGAAATAATTGAAACAAGAAGATGTCAAAATTTAAGAAGACTTTCTATTATCGTGAAGAACACTCTCTATTATTGTGTGATTTCGATTTGCAGAACTACTGCGACTTTTATTTTTGAATTAGCAAAAATGATTACAAGTTCAAAAATTACTCACTTAACCAATAACTATAGATTATTGTTGCTGTTACCTTTGTCTGTTTTAGAACACTTCGCCTTTTATATCTTATAGCGGTAATATCGTGGATGTTTATGAGAATGCCAGATAATAAAGTTTAAGTTGAAGTTGAAGTCATCAATTTTACTATCTCGCCAAAGTCAAAGCCCTTGTTTCAGTCTACTTTCTCCACAACATGAAGTGCATCATCAACTTGTGCTTTTTTTCGGAAATTTTTTTCATCAGCGCTAAAACACCATTTTCAAGTTCGCAAAATTCATGTAAAGCTGTTTTAGGTGAATTTACCCTTCTGTTTTCAATTGCTTGACTGGAGATACGTCAAAAAGCTCAAATGTTAACGAACATGGAAAATATTGGTCTCCCGTTTGCAAATTTTTTTCTTAACTTACCACAGAACGTGTTTGTTATTTCCTCGATGTTAGTGGAGGCCAGATCTTTGAAATTACGGTAGAAGAGAACCTTTGCTGCTCTGCCGGCTACCACATACATATTCGTCTTATTGGACTGCCAGTAACGTCCCACTCCAATCGACGTAACACTGATACGTTTAACCTGATTAAAGAACGTTACAGGAAAATTTAAACTATTTTGACTAAAAATATAACACAACCTGCTTATGACATTTCTTTTTAGCTAACAATTAGAAATTTCTTATGGTAATCTAAATATAAAGTGTTTTGGAAAAGGTCAACGCGCTTGCCATGAAAATTTTTCTGTTGCTTACGAAAAAAAAGGCACTTCGCACACCTGTCAAATGCTATGACCACCGAGCAACTTGGACACAGCCCTCGTTTTTGGTCGACTTTTTCGGGAAGATTAATTTTTCAGTCCCTGCCTTTTCCAGTGCCTTACTGCTTCCCAATTCATGCACAAACTGTAAGAGGGTTCTGCAAAAATCGGTTGAGACATTTCCGAGACTTGGTCGGATGGGTATCACGAAATCAAATCATTACGTTTTAATATAAATGAACGTTTTTTTCTCGGTGAAAAGGCTAACAAAAACCAGCCTTTTCTTTCCGATTCTATTTACATGTCTGCATTAAAAAAAAATTGCAATTTCCAAACTTCTTCTGATTTTTTGGGTAAAATCCAAACTTTCCCAAAACCTCTCCCATCCCTTGTACCACGCCTTCTACCACGCTGGTTAATATGTAAATACGAGTTTTTGCTTGTGGGTGGGAGTTATTTAACAAATCGACTCCATTTAATTTGCCAAAGTCTTGGATAATCAAAATTGCGCCATAAAAGTGGAACAAGTTTTGAACATTTTATGGCGTTATTTTTATTAGACGTTCAGTTGATCTAAAGTCAAAGTTTACAGATTACCGACTGCGTTTTCAATAAATATTTCCAGAATTACTGTAGTTTTGTCATAAAAAATGTAAGCACCGCCAGGGCACAAAAGATTTGCAAAATTTATCCACGGGCCCAGACATGATTACGTTCCATATGACGTCAGCTTTATGACATATACTCTCATTGACAATTAGTAACAGCCAATCAGCACGCCAGAATTCTCACAGTTATTGTAAAAAATACGATTGTGGTGAAATATGCAATACCTCAATTGCTTTCGTGGACTGTGCGAATTCAATCAATGGTTCTTTATCACCACTGGATATCCACGGTTTTCCGTCAGTAACAATAATCATGACATTCGTGGCATTTGGTCTGTCTCCGCCTTCAGGGATAAATACAGAATTCACTGCTAGATTCATGGCTAGATCTGTACGAGCTCCATGTTTTTGTGGTTTGCGTTGTATTGCCTCTCTTAACCGAGCTTTCAAGTTCGTTTTATTGTGGTACTGCGTGTCGTTAAATTTGTTGACGATTCTCGCATTTCTGTCAAACGTGACAGCAGCAAAGTGATTTCCTTTCGAAGACACACCTATCGTATCAACCAGATTATCCAGGAACACTGACAGCCGATTGCGTTGTTTCGCTTTCATGCTTTTTGAGTTGTCGAGCACAAGGGTAGTGTCTATAATTTGATCACAGTCACCTGGATGTTAACGAAAATAAAAACAGCAAGCTGAGTCATTTGGCAAAGCACCAGTAGGACACATGCTAGATGTCCGAAGAACGTTAGGAAAATGAAAGAGGTAAACAAACAAATAACTAAACAAATAAACAAACAAATAACCAAACAAATAAATGAGTAATTATCTAACTAACTAACTAACAAACAAACTAACTAACTAACTAACTAACTAGAGCAGTTTTCAATTGAGTGTCGAAAGTAATGTTGTGTTTGCTTTGGTTTTGCATTACTAGGCTCTCTGATTGGTTAAAAAAACTCGCGCCACTTTCTCAACCAATCAGGCGTAAAACCAAAACCAATCGTGACTTGCTCGCACGCGTTTTTCCGCGCTTAGCACCAATTGCTTGTATTTGATTTGATTTCTGATTGGTTCATTTTGTGTTTTGTTCCTGTTGTGATTGGTCAGAGTAATTGCTTTGGTTTTGGTTTTACGACACTCATTTGAAAACCGCTCTAACTAAATAAATCAATAAATCAATACATCAATAAATCAATAAATAAATAAATAGGAATTAGGAGTGGATCCACTAGGTGGCTCTTCATCCACTGTGTCCAGATCGAATGGGAATTTGAAAAATGTTGGTTTTTGAGGAGAGGGGAAACTAGAGTACCCGGAGAAAAACCTCTTGGAGCAAGGACGACAACCAACAACAAACTCAACCCACATATGACACCGAGACCGGGAATGGAACCCGGGCCACACAGGTGGGAGGCAAGCGCTCTCACCACTGCGCCAACCCCTTCTCCCCTAAGACATGTGCCAGTTGCTCTTTGTCAAATATCTTGTAATTTTAGTGAAAAAATTGTTGCTTGATCCTGTCATAATCAATAAGTCAAAACAAAACAAAGTTTCTTTCTCAGGATCCAAAATTTGACTAAGTCGCAAGCTTTCGACTCCGTCGCAGAATCTTTATCAAGTGATGGTGTTGGATGTTTTGTCACGTGATTTAGGATGGTGAAAACCACGCGACAAAACACCCCCGTAGATCGGTGGGAGCTCGCATCCGTTCTCGCGATTCAGTGTTGGGGTCTGACAGTGAATTTCGATGGCCTCTCTAATTCATCTCTTGAAAAGTGTCATTTTCCCTTGCCAAGATCAGGGAGGAAGAAAGTCGACATTGTGTCCCGTGTCCCTGACCCCACAACCAAGGAAAAGAAATGCGGAGTGGTCTACAAAGTTCAGTGCAAGGATTGCGAAGAGAATTTCATCGGTGAGACGGTTACATTAGAAGAGTATCGGCAACTGCTGAGGGTGATCACCTCAGGATTTCCACTTCCTTCTACACAATTTGATCTTCTATTCTCCTCCACATCCTCTACAATTATATTCTGTCATTCTTCTCCACCAAAAGATATAAAATGAAAATAAATAAATAAATAAATAAAAAACAATAATGAAAAATGTGGAGGGAGAGGAGGAGGTGTTAAGGAAGAGAGGAGGAGGAGGAGGAGGAGGAGGAGGAGGAGGAGGATGGGGAGGAGGAGGATGAGGATGAGGAGGAGGAGGAGGATGGGGAGGAGGAGGATGAGGAGGAGGAGGAGGAGAGGTAGGAGGAGGAGGAGGAGGAGGAGGAGGAGAATGAGAAGGAAGAGGAGGAGAAGGAGGAGAAGGAGGAGAAGGATGAGGAGGAGGAGGAGAAGGAGGAGAAGGATGAGGAGGAGGAGGAGAAGGAGGAGGAGGAGAAAGAGGAGAAGGATGAGGAGGAGGAGGAGGAGGAGGAGGAGAGGTAAGAGGAGGAGGAGGAGGAGGAGGAGGAGGAGGAGGAAAAACCAAATTGTAGAGAAGGAGGAGAGGAGGGGAGAAAGTAAAATTGTAAAGGAGGAGTAAGAAAAAATCGTGAAGGAGGAAGACGAGGGAAAATTTTGGAGGAACAATACTTGACTGCAGTGGATAATAAATTCAGGAAGAATGGTTCAATGTTTTTTATCGTAGGAGTATAAACGGGCTATGACGTCATCGAAGATGATTTAACCCTCTCCTGGGTATACGCTAATGGCATTCCACTGCATTTTATTTCTGAGATATAGACAATAGCCTAAAACGTCATCGACGTTAATGTCTCAACCTTACAGTAATGTCAGTCCCCCCTTCAAAATACGTATAATTCAGTTCCTGCCATACCACCTCTCTGTAATGCTAAAAAGTAAAAAATGTTAACGGAAAAGACCAAGTTAAGAGTAGGTTATTTCTGAAGTCTAAAGATTGTGGCCCCGTTTACAGGGAAACGTCTACGTCTGTAAACGTATCGAAAGTTTTCCGTCCACACGACGCTGGTCACCGTTTACGGATCTTTTTAACCTGTCCACACCAAAACGATTCCTAAATACCAAAATATTACGCTAAAATTTCCACTCTTGTACGATGAAAATTTGAGAAGTGAAGTTTTTGCACCAAGCTCTTGTTCGTTCTGGCCGAACCCAAAATCTGCAAGGTCGTTGCTCCCTTCGAAATCCAGCTTGGCCGTTTGGCGTTACAAAATTAAAGTGAGGTTAATTCTTCTTCTGATGCAATCTGCATGCACATCTACAAGCATTTGCAAAATTGTTGAGACACTCCCCCGGAAAATCGGACTTTCGCTTTAAAGCAGCCTGTTGCAAAGAAATCAAAGGCTTGTTTGTTCACCACACCCCCCCTCCCCCTTTCAATGTTGCTCCTTGTTACTTTGATTGACATCTCGAAATCCATACAACATTGATGAGGGGGGAGGGGGGGGGGACCGAAAGCTGTTGTAGCTGGGAGGGTGAAATATGAGCTAAAATATATAGAGTGTCTCAAGTCTTTTTGCGATTGCTTGTCTGACCGGTTTGTTGCTGTTATAATTAATGGTGGAGATAATTATGACTCTATGTATACTCCCAGCACGTTTATAAAACAAGAATAGATTGTTTATTCATGAGGTACCGAAAGGATGTCATAAGTGGTTTTAAATTAGAAATTAATAGGTCCTGAAATATGCTAATTTTCACACTTGGCTTGTGACGCAGTTCTTGTAGACCATTTTCCCAACAAATATGGTTTTCACTGGCGAAATAGATCCCCAGACGAAGGCTTTTGTGAAGTTTCTTCGAGAGAACGACCATGTCACTGTGAAAGAAATTTCAAAGAGATGCAGAATTTTGCGTGCATCGGTGTATCGATGTTTAAAGGGAGGAAAATGACCAGCAAAAAGATATCCCCTGGAAGGCCACGAAAAATAAGTCCAAGAGAAGAGCGAATCATTCACAGAAATGTGCAACAACTACTCAACACAGAAGGCACTTTTACGGTGAATAGATTAAGAGACGAATGTGGATTTCACACCGTGCCTCTGTGTACTATGAATAGAACTTTGAAAAGAATGAACTACAAATTTTGTGAGGCAAAGAGAAAGGGAGTTTTAACGAAAAGAGACCAACTTAGGCGGGTGAAGTTTGCACGTGATGTTTTAAACAAACATTCTCCACAACTATGGACGGCTGAAATTTGTTTTTACTTGGATGGAGTGAGTTTCTGGTATAAGACCAATCCTGTTGCGGAGGCTAAGACACCACGTGGAAAAATATGGCGAAAGCGGAACGAGGGACTGAATCCTTTATGTACTGCAAAGGGGTGTCATACCGTTTCTGGGGGGAAGTTGCCATGATGTTTGTAGGAGTCATCTTTTGTGAACAATATGAAAAATGCGACGGGGACTATTTCGCCAATTTTATTCGTAGAAATTTTAGAAAACTGTTTAGGGCGAGTGGAAAGATGCACTCGAGGCTATTTGTTCAAGACAATTGTCCCGTACAGAATTGTGCAAAGGTCCGGCTGGCTTTGAAAGCTGTAGAGGCTAAGTTATTTGCATTTCTCCTGAAAAGTTGTGACCTTTTAGTGATTGAGAATGTGTTCAATTTTGTTAAAAGAGAGTTAAGACTTCAAGCACTACGAAGGAAATTAGTCTACGAGAGTTACAAACAGTTTTCTGAGTGTGTGAGGTCAACTCTGTAAATCATCAAATCCTTGCACAAGGGCTTATATCTTATTATTAAGCACAAAGGCAAGCGGATAAAATATTAAATAAATACTATTTCCTGGTCGATTTTTATTCCCTGTTATCGATCAAGAAAAAGATTATCGATTAACATAACAGTAACACAATCAATAGATTGCACGTGCAGAAGTGTCCTATTATGTCACGCTCGTGTCACAGAACTGTAGAACGTGTACAAATAAAACTGTTTTCTATCACATTTATACATTTCAATGGATAAACATCATTACATCAAATCATTTCGGCTACTTAAAACAACACCGTGTATTAAAAATAAAATTTTACCACGGTCTACAAGAATTCCATGTCCACTAATAGAATTATTAGATATCTTCTCAGTTAGCAGGCTGTTGACCGTAGACTGTTGGCTTATCACGTGAGTAGTAAATTGCATTTACTCAGTTCGTCCGAAGACAGTTCTTTCAGTGTAGAATAAAGGTGGCGAAACACTTTGGACATGAAGCAATCTCCTTTTGTTTTTCCTCCGGGATTCGCACGTTTAAGTGGAATTTCTTTCTGTACATTACAAGATACACCTGTCTCACAGCTCCCGTATTTAAATCTTCATCAGTGTCTACCGTTTCACACTCGTTCTCATCAGATGTACTTGAGCTTGACTCGCATATTCTGCCAGCAAATCCATTTCCAGGCTTCCCGATTGACAAGTTGCGAAACAAACACCGTACGCGAATTTCACGCCAATTTCACACAATACGTAAGGAAGAAAACTGACTACGGATTTACAGCTAGCTCGCGAAAATATCAACAATTACTAACGTTGTCAAGAAGTACATACAATGCGCAGTTGAATGAAGACACTGGAAAGCTGAAGCGATGCTGTCCCTTTTAATTCTGAGCAAACAATGTAGTACGTGTTTTTGATGACGAAATACTTGTGCAGACGAACGCTTATCGCTATAATTAAGTTACCCCCGTAAAGCGTGAACTACAAGCGTAAAGAAAGTTTAAGGATATCATTGAACAGTATCAATAAACTTGTTCTGGAAAGGACGTAAAAACAAATCCTTATTTAGCTAAAGACATCAACTAATGTGGCGGTGCAGATCGCTCTGGGACGAACTCCCATTTTCCATGAAAATCGAATGAAAAAGTCACGCTAATTACTTCCGCGGAGAATACTTCAAAATGCTCTATTTCCCTCTGCAATTCTTAAATGCGTAATATTCCACAAAGGAAACATATATCTCTTGAAATGTGCCGTTACGCAGATTATCATTTGCAAAATTGTTGAGACACTCCCCCGGAAATCGGACTTTCGCGTTAAAGCAGCCTGTTGCAAAGAAGTCAAAGGCTTGTTTGTTCACCACACCCCCCTCCCCCTTTCAATGTTGCTCCTTGTTACTTTGATTGACATCTCGAAATCCATACAACATTGATAAGGGAAGAGGGGGGGGGGGGGGGGCGAAAGGTGTTGTAGCTGGGAGGGTGAAATATGAGCTAAAATAGATATAGAGTGTCTCAAGTCTTTTTGCGATTGTTTGTAGCTAAGCAATGTCTGACTTGAATGCACGCAATCGGGCTCAAAAACCACTCAGGCAAAAGACAAGCAGACGAAGGTAGCCCTTCCGTTCTCCTTTTTAGGCCGAGTCCAACGTTGTGACGTCAGCATTTATGAACCAATCCGTTTACGCCGTATACACAAAATATATGGAGCATAAATGAAGCTTTTGAAAATATGCGTCAGTAGAGAGTGTTTTGGTAAATATGCGTTTACCACGGCCAATGTAGTCGTTTTGATGTGGATAGAAGGCCTTGACGTAGTAGAAAATATGAGTTTACAATATAATTAAACCTTTACGTTTTTAAGTAGATGGAGCCTAAATTTACAATATATTAGAAATGTGCATGTATGATGGCTCTGTATACCCTTCCAATGTTGTCTCGAGTAAAGTGTTTGTAAGGCGGTGATCAGACAAACACATATTATGTGACTGTTGCAATATATAGAACGAGACAAAATTCGCCAACTTCGCAATATCTATTATTTAACAAGTTATCTAATATAGAACCACCTCCTCGCCGATGTACAACGGCGAGGTACATGTGTCTGTATATAAGAAAGACTGATATATCACCGATGTACAACGGCGAGGTAGGTGCGTCTGTATATATCGAAGACTAGTATCTCGCCCATATACAACGGCGAGGTAGGTGCGTCTGTATATAAGGAAGACTGATATTTCACCGATGTACAACGGCGAGGTATATGCGTCTGTATATAACGAAGACTAGTATCTCGCCGATGTACAACGGCGAGGTAGGTGCGTCTGTATATAAGGAAGACTGATATCTCACCGATGAACAACGGCGAGGTATATGCGTCTGTATATGTGAAACACTGATATCTCGCCGATGTACAACGGCGAGGTATATGTGAATGTCTGTACTCCCTTTGTAAGGGCAAATATCTCCCGCCAAATTTTAATTCCGGAATTGCTGTTAATTGTCAAATTCAGCTAAGCGTCAAAACATTCTACCCCTGATAAAAATTTAGATGCGCAACTGATTTAGATAACAAGGACTGAAGCGTTTTAAAGTTCTCATGCCAATTTACTCTCTAAATTACGGTAGCTTTGAAATTTTTGGTTGGATCGTATTTTGTTACAAAACAGAGAAGCACATTTTGTAAGGGCTATGCGTGATAATTTTTAGCACTGCAAATGGACATTTCACGTAAATGTCAGTTTGCCACCCATAATTGTCAGTTAATAAGATTGACCATTAATTTGCCATTAGATGGGTATTAAAAATGGTCACGAAGCGGGAAAAAACATGATGCATGGACATAACTTTCTTGTCTAAAACTTAAAGCAAATTGTATAATTTCTTATAGGTTTGTTATCATATGAGACATATCAATTTCATCAATACACATGTTGAGCAATTCCTCAAAAATATCTCAAAATAATCCCTCGTCAGTTTGAAACAGTGGCACAATACGGTTTTCCAAACCCATATCAACGTTGAATAAATCTAGTATATGGCGATAACACTGTAATCTTGGTTAGGATTTTTGCGGGTCTTTGAGACATTTAAGGTATCATGGTACCCCAAAATTGACCATGTTTTCGAAAAAGACACTTCTGTCATTTTCAGATAGATATTATTCAAACCTCTCTTTTACAAAAAGTTTCAGAAAAAAAGATTGTTTCTACGCAGAGTTATGGACGAAAAAAGATTTGTGGCATTAATTTTCTCTAATCATGTGTTGACAGTCATCTGTCAACAACGCTGAAAATAGCATGTGACATAACAGGGCCCCGATGTTTTGACACGCGATCGCTTGCGTAGCAGTTCCCGCTCATTTCGAGTGTGTCTACAAAGTGGCTTCGATCATATCTGTGAAAGAGAGAGAGAGAGAGAAACGATCGAGCGTTGAGGAATTACTCTCGCTTCCTGACTCCTCACTTGTCAGTGTGATAAGCTTCGACTGCCAGCTCGCTTTTCGTGACGCGAAAGGCGAAAAACAATCCATCCATTCAAATTCCACAACATTTCTACAAAGCCAGATATATCAAAGAATCAACTTGGCGCAAAAGTCGGCATGTCCAGGAAAGTAGGGAATTTGTCCCCAGTAATAAAGAAGTTTATTTTTTTCCCAGTTGCTTGCATTTCTGGCAGGATGTTCTCTCTTAGATCTTGAGCCGAACACGTGGCGGCTTCTTCGCAAATTTCAATGTGCTTTCCTTTCGCCTTTCCTTTCGTCTTTCAGGTCCCGGCAGCTTGGGTAGTCTTACCCAGCTCAAATGATGATGCCTTCGGCATTTTACAGCCGACGTGATATTATGACTTTAAAATTTCCGTTTATTGCGTTCGAAGACCCTTTGAACGGCATTCGTATTCAACGAAAGTCGCTTTCCAACATAAAAACACGCAGAATATGACACCATTCTTGTCGGCTATTGTTGTAAGGCGGTAAGTTGAGCCTCCCCTCTGTCAACTGCAGGTAATTATCCTGACACCTAGGTGTTTTAATCTCCTCAGACCGGAAAATGTTTCCAAATCACATTTTGGCTTTTTTCTCGAAACTAATTTTTCAAGAAATTGGGCGCACATTTTAAGTTGGCGTTCAGCGAGTTTTCAACCATTTTAGCTCAAATTTGGCGACAATGTTGCCACATAATTTGACACCAAAACCGTGTCTCCGAATTTTATTTTTTCCTTTCATTCAAAAGTTATGAGCCGTAAAAGAAAGAGGAGAGGTGTTTCTTCGAACTTCAAAGTTTAACTGAGTGCAGAAAATAAACCAGGCCAGATACAAAAATTCCGAGACATGGTTTTTGAGACAAAGGTGTGAAGAATTCGGTGCGATGTTCGTCTTTCTCTCCAGATCATTCTCGACTGGAGCGGAATGGATTTTGTGAACGATGTACTTTTTAAAAACGTAGTCTCTATTTTCGACACACTTGTCTTTTTTCTTTATCTAAATACGTTTTCGTAATCTTCAATTATTCAGCTTTCAGAAAATATATAGTTTCTCAGGGTCCTTGTGAAACGCCAGACGCTCAAACGGTGAAAACGCAATGTTGCCATTTGGGGCCCCTGATACCTTAAGAGAAAAATGGTGATTACATGTGCACATTAAGCATTGAAATATATTATTTAGTGAGAAAAATACACCAGCTAGGGGAATTTCAGTAGTGATGGCAAAATACAATACGTATTTAGATAAGCGAAAGCTCAGAAGGAGCTTAGAAGCCTTGCTTAGGTTGAACTGTAAAACGATTACATTCTCACCTGGAAATTCTGTTTCCCCCTCCCAAATATAACAGAAGAAGACAAGTGAAAAATACGCTGCGATTAAAGAATTCGCCATCTTAAAAGAAGGCAAAGCGCCGATGCTATTTTTCAGGCCTCAAATTCACCATGAGTAACGCAGTGGAAAGGTATTGTGAATGAGGAGCTTCCCTTGGTACGGGTAAAAACTAACCAGTTGTCCAAACGCTTGTGAAACGCGGTATGAAAACATTGCTTTTTGAAATCGTGATGTCTGGTTTTCTATTAAATTCATTAAAAAAAAACGTGAGATGGTGAAAGATCATTGAACGTACATCAATATTGAAAGAAAAAGACTTCAAATTGGTAAAAGCTAAAAATATATCCCGTCTTCTCAGCTAGGTCACGTTTCGTTCAAGAATTTGCTCTCATACAATATCTCTGTTGATGATTGTTTTCAAAACACGATTTCTTGACAATTTATTGAGGCAATGAGACGACAAAATTATACGCCGTTTTAACTCCTCCCACAGTGGAGCAATCCCTGGGCAAATTTTGCTTGGCACAACATACAAATACTTGGACAAATCGTATGAGATTATAAGTTTCTTCTTCACATCTATCTTGAGAATTACACCCTTAACGACTGACACACTGCGCAGAAGGAAAACGAACTCAAGGTACTCACTGCTCGTTTAAGAAGGGGGCCCACAGCTCATTAAAAATAGTAAGGAAGGGGGTGGGGGGGGAATTATCAGTTCAGTATTTACAAAAGTTCCGTCCTTTTATTTTCGGGGGGACAACATGTGTTTGGGGGGGGGTGGGGACTTGAAGTCTTGCGATAAAAGCTTTTTGAGAGCTTCACAAAAAGCTAACAAAAGCAAAAAGAAAGAATAGACAAGAAAAAAGAAAGAAAAACCTGAACTCTTTCTTTGCTTTATATTGCCAATAAACGGATGCCTGAGGACTGAAGTGTGTTTACTTATACATGCAGTTTAAACTCGAACACACAGACGTTAACAATGATAGCGTTATACCTTCTCGCAGAATTACTACCTTTATTTTATTGTGTGATGAGGTGTACTGTGCTACTGGTTTTTGTTATTTCACTGATACTTCCTTGAATTCGTAGTAAATCAAATCGATTTTGCCTCTCTATTAGATTAGTATTCCTGTTAACGGTTTAAGAAGCAGTTAAAGACTCCAGCACACTTTTAAGAATAGATTGTAGAAGGAATCAACTATGGGTGTTCCCGTCTATTGTTTCAAAAAATAAGAAATCCTTTAACTCCAAGGATTGCTGCTGAAAGATCCTTTTTCTTGCCATCTGTTCAAGATATAATCATTTTATTTCCCAACCTGGCTGCATTCCTTTTATTTGTCAATACGCACATCAGCGCAATGATTGGTGCTGCCATTGAGTTTGTTCGTTGTGGGTAGCAGCTATACTGATTTCTTTTTCTATAGACGATATTCATGGGGACTAAAAGACGCCTACAAGGGAATTCATCAGGAAATTTCTTCATCAATGGTGCGAAGTTCCTGGTGCAAGGAGGTTAGAAACGTTTGTAATTCACAATTTGGAGGCGAGTGATTCGTAATTTTCCTTTTGCGTTTCGCGCACTGCTTGATGGAATCAACATTATGCTTTGACTTATAAATCTCTGGAAACTTTTAATGAGATGAAAAACAGTATCCATGAATCGATTCGCAATATTTAACTAAACTATCTAAAATCGTTTATCATGACAAATCGTACTCGTTTGAGACTGATTTTGGTTGATTTATCAGGTTTAATGAAAAAACAAAACACATTTGAAACAAAATGTCCTTTTCTTTAATTCTGAGATTTCCTTGAAATTCGAAAAAAAAATAAAAGAACTACAAAAAGGCTTTATTTTACAGGGAAATGTATTTTGACATACAAGTCGGGAATTTAAGTTTTTTTTTACCATTTTTCTGTTTTCTTTTTGTAGAGGTCATTAAACACCATGCTGTCGAAAACCCGGTCGCTTGTCATTACCGGTAAAACACAAACCCAATTTTCATTGAAGAGTCGAAGCCAAACTTAGAGCTTTATTACCATTTGTAGACTGTTGAAAGAAAACTGGCCCAAAATAATCGATCATTGCTAAAAAGACTATTTTCACTATGCGTTGGAGCCAATGATACTTAGCAAACAAAGAATAGAGGGAAAATTAAGTGCCACCTAGTGATAAAATCAGACAGCAAAAAGTAATAGAACGCTTGCCGCTGGTATAATGGCGATTTTAACAAACGCCGAGGCCAATTACAATTCGACAGAGTAGTTATGCAAGCTGAAATTTGAATAATAACAAGAGCATGTTATAGCCACCACAGCTATATAAAGACAACTTCATCTTCGAAAGGCCTAATCATAAACAGCTAGCAGTTACTCGCATAATTACAAAAACCGCGATGATCTAGAATACGTTTGTATGGAATCGTATATTAATTGACCATCAGCGAATCCTAAATGTCTAAAGGTTTAAAAATTGCTTCCTGTAGAGTTAGCCCTTGAGGAAGCCGATATATAAAGTCCGGTTGTAGCATTTGATTTACATTAAAAATAAATAAAAAATATGTGATCATTCAAATGATCTCTTTTTTAATTTCAAGGGAAAACTACGTGAAAGAATATTTGGCGCGTTCGGTGCATCCTGTTCGATAAGATTTTCAAGTTTTCCGCGCTCTATACACCTTAACTCAATAGTGATCAGTTACAGATTTCTCCTTGTAATATCAATGCCAATTAAGTGCACAGGTGTTGAGAATTAAGGGAATGATCACCAGTAATGAACTCTTTTGATATTTGGACAACTTCTCCCAACTAGCACTACAACAAATGTATGGCGACCATTTATATGCGGACACTGGGCATTAAAGGGTTTTAAAAAGCATTCAGAGAAATGCACCTGGCGTGATGTGCTTGAAAATCAATTACGTTTGTACATCTCCAGCAGGGAGAGAGAAAAATTCATGCATACATGATCGCTTCCAGACTGCATGTCTCTGAAGCCGGTGTTAGTTCTGTTTACCTGTACCGTTCGAAAGCGGCTCTGTGATTGGTCCGCTTTGCTCTGCTTTAAGCATTTCCGTACCGGGTGTACCGAGCCAATCACACCGCAGGCTTTCTCGAGGGAGGACTCTAATGTATAATAATCGTAACAGGCCTGCAAAGACTCCCTACTGTGGAGTTTTGTTTTGCGACGTGTAAGTTATTGTGCCTTCAAAGCTTTGCTCTCACGAGCATGTCTTTTTATAGCGATTTGTCTCTCTTGTATGATATAATAGCAGGCTTTTTGAAAATGGTCCTCGGCAGTGACTGACTTTGAATTAAACTCCATTTGTGCATCAATATATTTTTTAGGTTTTTAACTCCCGGGTGATATGCTGTGACAAATGGTAATATTTGCTCGTGACGATGAGAGGAGTTGAAGTAATTAACATAACACTCTTTTGAAATATGCGAAACGTGACTCTCGCCTGGTGGCTTATGGAGGTGTTGTGTTACATCTTCTTAGCAGTGGAAACCCAAAATGGCATAACTCGCTTAAAACGCCTCGGATCGGCCTGAGAAGCGAGATAACAACAGACATAACGACAAGACATTGAGGTAAGATGATTTTATTGTCAAAATATCATTATATTTAGCTATGAATTCGAAAGCGTTTTCTCCCATACAAACCTTTATAAATACGAACCGTTGTAACACAACACCTCCATAAGCCACCAGGCGAGAGTCACGTTTCGCATATTTCAAAAGAGTGTTATGTTAATTATTTCAACTCCTCTCATCGTCAGCCTGGGACGCCTGTGGGAGGTGTAATGTGTGTACTGAAATGTTTCAGTCGGTTTATAGTGAGTTTCTGTGACAGGAATAGCGTCTTTTTGGAATCGTTCTCCTTTATAAACAACTGTGTCAAGGAATGTGATTTCCTTGTCTGAAATTTCAGCTGTAAATTTTATTGTTGGATGAGAACTGTTTGCTTGTTCAAGAAATAAATCTATTTCTTGTTTGTCGATATCCCATAGAGATGTCCCGTCATCGATGAAACGTTTCCATACTGTAGGTTTCGTTTTATTCTGCTTTGGCTCAGTATTTTTGTTTCGATGTTTGCCATGAAAATGTTGGCAAAAGCTATCTATCAAGTTCCTATACGAGCCAGATTCAACGTACCTAATGTGCAGAAAGAGGCACAGAAACCACATTGAGTTGCTTAACAAACGATCAGAGGTCAAATTTAACTGAGAATAACAAACAGTGCGCGCGAGCCACAACTGATCCACCGGTTATTAGAAAGTTGATGGGATATGACCTAGAGATCAAAGTCTTAAAAAGTGCGACACCTAAGTTGTAACGGCTCAATTCAGTCACCAAATAAAAATCCTCCAAACTAAACCCACTACAAAAACACAAGACGCAAAATTGCTGAAATTGGTCAAAAGACCGAGATACGGCGCAGCGAACAAAGACGTGATTCAGGAGTCGCGTAGGCCTTCCAACCCCATTTTATATCCGTGTTGCTAGATTGATCCATAACATAAGTCCATCTGAAATTACGAATATATGAAGTTCATATATTTGAACTGCGGAATGAAGAAATAAATGTAAAGATCTGCGATCGGAGAGGTCAGGGTTCGAATCCCGGCAAGCCTGATTTTTTCAGGCTTTCTTTTCGCAACTGCATAAGTTGCGTTAATAACTGCGAGGAGCTTCTTTACATATATTTTTTCATTCCGCAGTTCAAATATATGAACTTCATATATTCATAATTTCATCTTCATCTTTCCCGGGTATATTACGAACCAATTTAATGACCAGCTCCCAGTTGGCTTGTTAGCTCAATTGGTTAGAGCGCTGCACTGGTATCGCAGAGGTCAGGTTCGAATCCCGGCAAGCCTGATTTTTTCACCCTTTCTTTTCGCAACTGCATAAGTTGCGTTAATAACTGCGAGGATCTTCTTTACATTTATTTATAAGTCCATCTGTCCCAAAGCATGAAGTACTGAGCAAGGCTAAATGGAACTCTTTATCTTCGATTTACAAAAGGAGAATTGCTTGCATTACCCACCAAACAAGGGGCGGATCCAGGGGATGGGTGGATTTGGTTGCTAGGGTCGTTTAAGCCTGAAATTATAAACGGGAATAAAACATCTGAGGCGATTTTGTCTCGGATTGTTCCGATATCTTTATAACTGGTCAGCCCCCCTCCTCCTTCAAAAACCCTGAATCCGCCACCCAGATAGCATTAGGAGTCTTTTTACAGAACATCCCTTGTATACGGCAACTGCGCCCGCGATACGAGCGGCAGTCAAAACTGTGGTGTCCTTGTCCTGTTTGTGTTCTGCGAAATGTGCTGGGTCCTCTTTTCCGGTTACGGTTCAGAATGCTACGAATGAAAACAGAGGAAACTCCAGTATTTTGTGTTTTTAAGCAAAACGAAAAGTTTATAGCGACTGAAGCTATACAGGGTTCTCGATCCATTCAAACAAACCCGGAAAGGCAGGGTATTTTCCAATAGCGTTGTATTGTTGCGCTTGCAAAGAAAGGTAAAAATTAGTAGGAAGACCGAAGCCGCTAGCGTTTGTTTTGTGTGGATTACAAGTGTGCATTGTTTAAAGGGTAAGAAGAGCGACAAGACGATGACTAAAACCGTCCAAAACCGTAATATTACACCAGAATTTATTCCTTAAATCAGAAGAGTTGACTCGAGCTGCTCTACTTCCAGCAGGCCCCACTGGGATCAGATTCGGAGAAACAACAACGCCATCAAGAGACCTACAAAACTGCTATTAATTCCAGTAAGACTCTTAGCGGTTTTGTATGATCTACAAAACAGAAGTTGAAGTGACATTAGCATCGTTACAAGTTGAATGGCGTTACAAGTGCTTGTTGAGAAAGAAAAAATTATCACACTCTCCCATTTTCTGATTTAAGCCGCCCAAGTTTTTGAAGGCACGTTTACATAGCTTTAATAATGCAACTACCACCCCGGGCTACCACCCAAGAAATAAGCTTATACTAAGCAGCGGGATCGTAATTTTGTTAATTGGTTTCTGAAGAACAACTTTATCTCTTAGAGTCGCCTGTGATTATCGGTTCATCCTTTTTGCAACGAATCCGACGTAACGCAAAGTTTTATAATTCCAAATCTCTTTCGGTACGGCGGACTGATGCAGGACCGCTGTGACCTACATTTTGCTCTTTTAAAATTACTTTCACTTCTCCTTTTTGAATAAACTTCTCCTGCCTGAATCCTAGAGCAGTTCTCGAATTTGTTCCTTTTAATTATAACAATTTAAATCTTCTTGAAATTTCGTGAGAAATTACACATTTTCCTCTCTTTGCTCTCTGTCTGTAAAAGTCGACTGATTGCAAGTTTTGAACTAAATAAACTTTGTTCCTGCAATTACCGTTCCAATCCAGTTAGTCAAGTTAATTATCCACTCAGAAAGAAGGGCTAGGTAATAATTATTTTGACTTTCCGTGGTGAATAAAGCAAACGAAAGTGTCGTTTCCCAGGCGGTCCGCATGTTTTTTTGCTTGGCCTGAATTTCAGGTGAGTTTTCACTTTTGAGAAGAAAAGTAAATTTTCTGCAGCTTTTGACTACGAGCTTCTCGCTGTTACGATGACACAAGGAAGCTCCAAATTCCAAAAAGGCCTTTTCGTTCGTCTCCGGATATGTGGAAAATTATACAAACTTGCCTATTTCCAATTTGAAGCATCAGCTGTGTAGTGCAACCATACAACGACCGTAGATCAAATTTGTCAAACATTCATGATGTATCTCTGATCTGACGAACAGAACATTTTTCCCTGACCGATAAGACCAATCTCGTTGACAGCAGGCAATCACAGGTGCAGGCACAGCTGGAAGTTGGTGTGAATTAAAGCCAGACATGAAGTACTCGATGAAAACAAGTATGAAGTGACCAAAGATCATGGCTTTACAAGCACAGAAGACGGATTGTACCCTACTTTACTCAGAGCTGCTAAGTTAGCGAACAACCATGTGATAACCGATGCCAAGGAGAGTGAAAGGGATGTGAAGTTTCTTGTGAAAAATGATATTCAGTGGAACAAGAGGAAAACTTTTACCTCCTTCGCATTCAAGTCCAGCTAGCCAAGTCTCCCGGACGCAGAAAAAAGTTTTCAATCGATTCTGGTTGCTCATCCAGCCCATATAATTGCAGACAGTTGTGACTTTAATAAATTGAAGTAAGGCAAGCGGTTAATTTGAAGAAAACGTTGAAATAAAACCGCATGTCCACAGTATGAACTTCGCTGATCAAGCAGAAATCGAAGCGAAGAGCACAAAATCTGCGTGACGTCAGGACACCACAGTTTTTCCCGCCTACTGAATGCTGATTGGTTAATTCAAATTTCACCGTATGCAAGGATATAACCAATTTGAAATTTGAACACACACGTTCTGAGTCTAAAGCACTAACAATTCATTTATTCACTGGGCCAGTACTATTTGGAATAGTCTACTAGTTCAGCAGAGCCATGCCAAATTCACCATCTTTTAAGGCAAACCTCTAAACGTTTAATAGGTCTATTTTCCTTTGGATCTTGCTCTACACTAACAAATAAGAACATTGATGAGTTTTACCTCTGAATTTCCTGAACATGATTATCACTTCCAAACACCTCTGTAATTAGCACATTTGGTTGCACCCTTAAGTGTCCGTTACGCATGACATAAGAGGGTGCTTTGAAGTGGGGAATTAATAGGTCCAAAACGTCATTCGAAAGGAAAACAAGTCCACGCCATCATTTACTGTAGCCGCAACTCAGTACGCTGTAGTAGCAAGTTTAAGTAGCACACTCCCCTTTTCTTTTCTGCATTCACTCCCCATCAAATATCGCATTTACTTCAAAATTTAGGTTCCAACATACAAAGCCCTTAATGGTCTCGCACCGGTTTTATTGTGATCAATCCTTATTACATTTGAGGGCTTTATTAAATTTCTGGTCAGTCGTTCTTACATTGGAAGATTTAATTACATTTGTGACCAATTATTACGTTTGTAGCTTTTCCAGGGTATCACTTAAGCAATTCTTTTCCACTCTTAATTAAATTAAGAGTGGACATAAATACCCGGTACACTCGGTGCACTCGTAACACTCGGTACAGCCGGTACACTCGGTACACTCGGTACACTCGGTACAGCCGGTACACTCGGTACACTCGGTACAGCCGGTACACTTGGTACCCTCGGTACGCTCGGTACAGCCGGTGCAGCGGGTACACTCGGTAAACTCGTAACACTCGGTACAGCCGGCACACTCAGTATACTCGGTACATTAGGTACAGCCGGTACACTCCTTACACTCGGAACACTCGGTACAGCTGGTACACTCGGTACACTCGGTACAGCCAGTACAGCCTGTACACTTGGTACACTCGGTACACTTGGTACTCTCGGTACACTCGGTACACTCGGTACACTCGGTACAGCCGGTACACTCGGTACAGCCAGTACACTCGGTACAGCCGGTACACTCGGTACACTCAGTAGGGCCAGTACACTTGGTACACTCTGTACGCTCGGTACACTCGGTACGCTTGGTACAGCCGGTACACTCGGTACAGCCGGTACACTCGGTACAGCCGGTACAGTCGGTACACTCGGTACTCTCGGTACAGCCAGTACCCTCGGTACAGCCGGTAAACTCGGTACACTTGGTACACTCGGTGCAGCCGGTACACTCTGTACACTCGGTACAGCCGGTACACTCGGCACACTCTGTACGCTCGGTACACTCGGTACAGCGGGTACACTTGGTACACTCGTACAGCTGGTACACTCGGTACTGCCGGTACACTTGGTACACTCGGTACAGCCGGTACACTCGGTATAGCCAGTACACTCGGTACACTTGGTACACTCGGTACACTCGGTACTCTCGGTACACTCGGTACACTCGGTACTCTCGGTACACTCGGTACACTCGGTACACTCGGTACACTTGGCACACTCGGTACACTTGGTACTCTCGGTACACTCGGTACACTCGGTACACTCAGTACACTTGTTACACTCGGTACACTTGGTACGCTCGGTACACTTGGTACGCTCGGTACACTCGGTACACTTGGTACGCTCGGTACACTTGGTACGCTCGGTACACTCGGTACGCTCGGTACAGTGAGTACACTCGGTACACTTCGTACACTCGGTACAACCGGTAGAACCCAGAGGTTCAACTGAGAGGATCCTTTGTTGTGGTTTGAAGTCTTCTCGTTCTTAAGGAACAGGTCTCCCTGCACCGATCGAAAGCGGCACTCTGACTGGCTTGTTAGCGAGAAGAATAGGATACTTTGCACGAAATGATGTGATAGATGAAGAAAGGGGACCTAATAGTTGGTTTACTAATAAAACAAAGAAGTCGACTTCAAAGCCAATGTGAAATAAGCAACGACACATGTACCACGTCATTTCCCGAAAAAAGATTTCTATTGTTCTCGATAACTAGCCAATCGCAGAGCCGCTTTGGATCGGTGCGGGCCTGCTCGGTTAGTTAAATAACGTTCGTCAAAACAAATAATATTCTTTTCACACAGAAAGGGAGGCACTAGATAAAGGAAAACTCTAGACATCTTGATACAGTGTATTAACCAGGAAGAACCTTCCTTAGCAAGGACTGAAATGGTATCAGGTTTGATCTACAGAGTTGTTGAAATTACAACGAGACAAGTTGCTCAGAAAACGAGGAAAACAATGTGTGGCACCTTTACTCAGCGGAAATCACTGATATTTTGTTTAACAGTATTGGTGTTTCTTTTACTCACGTTTATCTACCCATTAAGAAACTGGGGAGACAACCTTGTTTTTAGCAACGGAATCAAAGGCCAAGAAATATTCCCGGGATCTAAGTTGCTTGTTTCGACAAAGCGCAGGATCAATGTCGTCATTTTGTCTCTACCAAGATCTGGATCTTCATTTTTAGGCGACGTGTTTAATTATCATCCTGGTGTTTTTTATTTGTTTGAGCCGGTGCATTCATTTCAGCGGCATTTCACCGAAAACTCTTTGTTCGACTTTAATTTCTCGTTGGTACCCTACGAAGCCTTAGCATCTAAATTTTTGAAGGATGTGTTGACGTGCAATTTTCACGATGGCGCCTTCACAAGGGACTTGGTCGAAAAAGATCGGCATAGAAGCCTTGCTTTGATGTCGTTTCCGTTTTGTATCAAAAACGGGAAATCTTTAGTTTGTAACAAGGTAACTTCAGACGAACTTGAGGAAGCTTGAAAACACAATTACAGCGCTTTTTTAATGAAAATACTTACGCCGAGAATACCAACTGGGCAATGGAGCGACCAGCCGTTAGCAAGTTGTTTTTCAAACCGTGAGAGTGAATGCAGAATTATTCACTTGGTGCGAGATCCAAGAGCTGTTATCAATTCTTTGATGACTGTGAACTTTTTTAAGAGGCCAGAGCTGGAACCAAGACGAAAGTTGGAATGGTTTGTGAAAAACATTTGCCGTCAACTTTCGTAGGAAATCTCATTTGGGATGTTGAATACAATTTCGCCACGCGTTAGATGTACAAGTTAATCCGGTTTGAAGATCTTGCTACTCGTCCTTTATCAACAGTCAGTGAGCTCTACAAATTTGCAGGAATCGGGATGTTAGATAACACTAGGAAATGGGTGTATCAGGCAACACAAGTGGGAAAGACATCTCCAAAAGGCTCCGTGAATGCTTTTAGTACAACACGAGACTCAAAGAAAATCGCTTTTAAATGGAGAGTGAAAACAAACTCCACTATTGTACAAATTGTTGAAAAGCACTGCGGAAGTGTTATGAAGCGCTAAGGTTATAAATTTACCGGTACGTCGCTTGAGAAACAGTTAAATTTAAATATTTCGCTGATTTTTTAATAGATACAATTTTAATGCGGAGAAAGGGCAATTCAGTATTAAAAACGTGCGTTTTGATTGGACTAGCGGAGTTGTGATTGTACAAGAGGACGATTGGCTTTACGGGCCGCAAAGTTTTGCGCACGCAAATCAGCAGTGCGAAGAGTGTTTTTGTGCAGGATAACCGATATCAAGACAAAGTGCATAAAACAAATAGATTCTATTTGGCCCTTCGCGTGGACTCTGATATCGCACAGAGGACGTCAAAACGTTGTAAGAACGTCAGCCACGCTACTTGCCTACTGACACCCAATCGGCCTGCTAACCCCCCCCCCAAAAAAAAAATGAGAAAAAAGGGAGACTATGTTTTGTACACAATGTCATCTCCTTATTTACCTTTTCAAACAAGTGAAAAGCAATAGTAATTTGACCTGGAAAATTTGTAAATAGATATACTTGAAATAAATATATCGGTATTCCCCTTCTCCCACCAAAAAGAACCCTAATGCCTTGTGAAACCTAAAACAGAACATTGAGTCAGGAAAGGAAAGGGAAATTGCTTGTGGCTTCATTTAGGAGGGTCCTGAAGGGGGGGGGGGAGGGGGTAGGGGAAAATCCCAAGTCTAATTTGGGTCCATGTCCCAGTGAACACCTAAAAACGAAGACACAGAAGCTAGACCTAGGACTAACCAACATGTCAAACTACAGAGCCCTAAGCGCTTTATCAGACAGCAACAGACGCGAAATCGGTAAGGTCTTCGTTTTGTAGAAAAAGGCCCGTCAAACTACGAAACGAAGACCCTCGCTTATGCGAGCGACCTTTAAATATTTTGCTGAAATTTTCTCGTTGGATTCCCCAAGAACGTGAGAAGAAGCCGGCTTTTCATATCGCTGAAACCAATTACTTCATTATTAAAGAGCACAATCGCCTTCTGATATGCTTCACTCACTACAAGGTCTTGCGGTTGACACAATGTTCAGTATTTTTCTTTCACTCTGGCATGAGCAAAGCGGGAAAAACAACAGTTGACAGTGTGTTGCATGTGAAAAGTACCTGTCATATCAAAGAAAAACATTTGTGGCATCGTCACATAAGAAGATGATGTATTTATAGCCCGTTTATTTTTTAAACTGTGTTTCAGAATAAGAAAAATTTGTCAGCCCCATTGTACATATGTAGCCTACTAGCTTTCTTAGAAATACAAATAATTAAGGCGTTGTTTATAGCCACGTATATAAGTCAAGAAAAACGACAAAGTTGAATTACTGGGTATAATCAAGAGTGCCTTATAATCTGCGTTCCTAAACGATGGAAAAATTCTTTTAACGAGATGCAAAATGTGGAAGGATATAGATTTGATTGTTTTGTTAAGCCTGCCTAAATATCCCGTGCACAAGAAAATAAATATATGCGACCAATGACGTTTATAGCGGGGTCGTTCAATATGAAATAACAATATAGGCAAATATAAAATGTCTTGACTATTATTCTTGCTTGGCTGTTAGGACAGAAAGCTTGAAGAGATCGCATCTGCTTCGTTTTAAAAAACCGAACATAGACATATATTTCTTCCAAACATTCCTGAGTGGCACGATGAAACAAATTGAACTTATCAGCAATATTTTAAGACAACACGCGTACGTATTTGCACCTCGTAGATCAATAAGCACTTAATGACTGACCCCAAGGGAAACAGTGAGTTTTGTTTCCCCGAGACCCTTTCTTTCTCAACATGATCGGTGCAAGATTCCAGACCAAAGGAATTTGAAGAATGCAAGTCCATTCGAATCTACCAATCAGCGCGTCTCGACCGTTGGCAGTTCAAAAGCCCAACGGTCGAGACGCCATCGGTCGAGTCGCGCTGATTGGTAGATTCGAATGGACTCGCGTTCTTCAAATTCCTTTGGTCTGGAATCTTGCGCCGATCATGTTGAGAAAGCTACTTTTGCGACTTCAGGATCGCTTTTCTGGGAAAACATTGGAAGGATGAAGCTCTAATTCGCGCGGCACAGGGACGAAGAAATGTCTAGTCGATCGGATGCTGGTGTTTTCGAGGTGAGAATTTTGATGGTTTGGCGTCAGTTCTAGCTTGAATTGTACAAGGTTGCGGCTGCCGGCTGTTTTGCTGCATGCCTTGTTCTCCCTTCTCTCTCTCTTTCTACCAGTCGATAAATGACCTCTAAAATAACGCCTTAAACGGCTCGGGACAGCAAAAAAATATGACACAAGACTCAGTCAGCATTTCATCTTAACTTGTTTGAATCATTTAGAGTAAATTTTATATTTTGTAAGTAAATCGAAGTCAACGTAATGTTTCTTTATATTTCTTCTATACGCGCCATTGATTTCAACATCGTCTCATGTAAATAATTAATAACCACGAACACATAGGGTGGTCTGCCTGTGCTGCAAACAGTAAGCAAGCATTGAATCTTGTGGTGATCAAAATGAAAAAACATCATCACTTTACCAAATTTTAAAGAAAACGGTCACAAAAGTCAAGAAACTATTCGAGCTTAAACGGAGCTTGACATGTTCTTTCAAATTACTTTTTTGATATTTGTTTTAGCAATTGTCCTGCAAAGTCGCAAGCAATATTCCCAGATAGCAATCAGGTGTAAGCAATTTCACGAAAGTAGGATATATTTCGCAAGATTGAGAAGGGCAATTGTTTTAGTTTTTTGACATATTTTTGCCAAGTACCATTTTCGGAACAAAAATGTCATGAAAATACCCAAGTTATCACACCGGCCATCGAAATAAATAATCGCAGAGGCTAATGTCAAGAATTCAGAGCTTACTACAGTTCACTTCAAGCAGACACATTTACAAAACCATCTTTAGTAATAAAAGTAAACAAAAAAAATATTGCTAGTTTAGTAGTAAAGCTCTCTGGTGGCGAGCGAGAGTCTTATTAACTCTGCAACTTTTTGTGAGCAAGTGAATTACCTTGTTGGTACTTCACTTTGCGGGTACTTAATTTCGCGATTTTGGCGAGACAGTATTTCGCGGGGTCTTATTTTCGCGATTTCAAAAGGCAAATGTAAAAAAAGGGCATTAAATTTCGCGATTCAAGCGTAAAATTTCTAGATGATTCAGATGGAGATGATACCTAGATTCTTTACTCCGTATGTGAAATCTTTGCAAATTAACGTCATTTCACAACAGAAGATACAAAATGGAACTTACCACTAGAACCAGTTAATAATTTGTGTATTTGTCAATACATATCCAGTATATGTTGTTGTTATTACATGTTAATCACTTCTTTCTGTGATTTGAATTTTCTAGATGGGTATTAAATTTCGCGTGTTTAAATTTCGCGAGGATTTTCATTGGCGGGTCTTTAATTTCGCGATTTTTTTACAATCGCGAAAAACGCGAAACTAAATACCCGCGAAATTAAGTACTAACAAGGTAAATTCTGCGTCAACAACAACTTGGCATTTTCTTGATTAAGTTTTTATTTTTTTGAATTTTGCAGTAACACCTGGTTAACCTCGAAAGCTAAGATAAATACATTTTGAATTTTTAAGTTAGGAAAAGTTTATTTCCAAGAGGGAAAATGTTCGCGAAACTGTTAAAAATTCCACGATATTCGAATTCAAAATGTCTGCCTGAAGAAGATCTGCCGTGCACTTCTAAATATGGTCAGTTGCATAAACAACGGAATCCTTACTGTATATAATTTGTTGAATAATAACCACAGCTTCATATAAGTTTTTAGCTTTTAAAAATTAGTTTATTAAGCTACAAACACTTATTCAAAGGCCTTTAAAGCGTAATGATTGATCATCATGCCTTTTTGTTAATTTCTTCAGCGTATCATAATACTAATTACGATACTTAATTAAAAAAACTGTAAACTACCAATAAACTCAGTTACATTTTTATCGGCCTTTTCGATTTCTTGTAGTTTTAAGTTATCTAAGCTTATTATTGTTCCATAAAAAGTTGTTCTGAGAGAATTCCTACTACATCTCTCAAGCGCTAGCATCCCTCATCATTGCGTTTTCTGAAGCTCTGTGGCTTACCAGCTCAGCGATTTTTGGCCTGTTGGTTAGTTTGTTGACTGGTCAGTCAGTAGGTTGGTTGCATGGTTAGATGTTTGGTTAGTGGGTTGATTAGTTGGTGGGTTGGGCGGTTGGTAGCATACATTGTGAATAGGTTGGTTGGTTGGCTGGTTGTTTGGTAAGTTGGCAGGGCGGTTGCTTGGTTTGTTGGCTAGCTATTTGACACGTTACTAGGTAAGCAGGTTAGGTACCTAGGTTAGTTGGTTGGCACAGGTAAGTGCATGTACACGTGTCAATAGCTTGCTTAGTTGGTTGGTAGATGGATTGGTTTGTTGGGTGGTTGGTAGATTTTTGGCTTGTAGACTGGCTGGTAATTTAAATTGTTGGTTGAGGGGTTTTTGGTTAATATATAATATGTTAGTCGGTTAGTTGTAAGTTTGGTTGTTTGGTTAGTTGGTTAGTAGGTATAGGCTTTTGGTTTGTTGATCGGCTGGTTGGTAATAAGTTGTTAGTAGGTTGGTCGGTTGCTTTTTTTGTTGGCGGTTGATTGGTGGTTTGCAATGGCTGTTTGCTTGGTTGGAGATATTTTTGCTCTGTTTTTAGGTTGGTAGGTGTGTTGGTAGTTTGGTCAGTTGGTAGGAAAACTGGATAGTTTGGATGATTGTTTTTCTTTGGTCGGTTATTTGGTTGTTTGATTTCGTTTGTTTGTTCTTTGGTTAGTTAGCTCATTAATTGGTTGGAAGTTTTGCTACTGTATTTGATTTGTTCCTGGGCCCATTTTATGACTGTGACTGCTTTAGGTTGGTTGGGTGGTTAATAAGTTTGCATTAAGCTGCCTGATTAATTGGTTACTTGATTGGTTAGTTTGTATGGTGACTAGTTTGCCTTTGGCTGGTAGATTAGTTTGTTGGTCACTTCATCGGATGGTTGGTTATTAAGACAGGTTGGTGTACTATTTGGTAATATTAAGTTTTTTTGTCAGTTGGTTAGTTTGTTTGTTGTCTTGTTGCTGAGCTAACTGTTTAGTTGGTTAATCCATACGTAGGCTTATAGTTGACTGGCTGATCGTTTTTGTCTGATTGCTTAACTAGTGGTTTGGTTTGCTAAGAAAAATGTCAAATTGGATTGTTAGTGGCTGGTTGTTGAGTTATTTAGTTAGTAGGTTGTTGCTCAGCGTTTGTTTTTATCTTTGTTTTGTCATTAGTTTGTTGGACACCCTCTACGACAGCAATGTGATGCTTAGACTATCTGTTGTGATTGCTTAGTCTATCTGCTCAGCTTTTGATTTTTATCTTTGTTTTGCCATTAGTTTGTTGATTAGCCAGTTTTTTTTACCTTTTTTAACTGTTTGGCTAAAAATAGCAAACTCTTCTTCACAATACGCCACCCTCTGGAACAGCGATGTGATGCTAGACTATCTGTTGTGATTTCTTAGTCTATCTGTTGTCAGCTGATGCCCCAAGGCATGTGCTACTGGTTTAATCTAGGCTTGCCACTGACAAACGTTTCTAAGGTTGTTATTATATTAAAGGGTCCTATGAAAGTCAGGTGGCATTAAAACCTCTTTCTGTAATATTATTAGCAAGGAAGCCCCAAATTACAGATCAGCAACTTTCTTGCACACTGCAACTTATTATCTCTCTGTTTTAAGTAACTATTGACCAGTGCCAACCTTTGCTTTCTATTGGTTAGGCTAGAATAAGGCGACTAATGTGGAATTAAAGAGTCTTTAAGCTTTTCCTATCTCTACCCACCGACCTGGGCAGTAAGGCGAGGGACCGTTATATAAACAATAGTTTTTATTAGTATATACCAAATCAGTGGATAGTGTTTTTGGCGCGCTCTGATTGGCTACTCAAACTCAGGATAGTATTTGCTATTCACCTCCCGTCATTTATTTGGATTTAGTGCAAGTTTTCCATCATTTCTCAGAAAACAAGGCACAATTTGGTGTTGGCTATCCACTGGTTTGGATTATATTGAAACAATTTAATATTCACCTCAGTGTCGGTGAAGAGTAACAGACCACCACTCTTCACCTCCACTTAGGTGAATAATTGTTATTTATTTATTATTGTTAAAATATCTGGATATGATCACTACCGGTACGTCCTACCGTTGAGATTTCTAATCAGTTTTTCTATCATGGATCTGTAATCGTTTACAAGATACTAGTGCAAATCTGACTTCTGCAGTTCGAATTAGTCTTGGTAGCTTTACCGGATCGAGATTATCATTCCGGTACGAAGACATACCTGTGCCATGCACCATGTAAACGCACTATAACTGTATATTCATCCCTTTTTTTTTCTTTGGTTTAAGTTCCTCTTGAATGAAACTCAAACCACCGTAAGCACGGTTTATAGCAACGTGGAATATTAATAAAATTTCCATCTCGTACTGGAAAAAAACCGCACCGATACATGTTAACTCCCCTTACTCTACGAATAAAAATTTGACCTTTCACTTCAAGCGTTTGATTTTTGCAACATTAGCTATTTTTTATCAGAGTGTTGTCTTAATGTCAAACCCTAATCTGGGTTCGTAGGTTCTTTGCTGCTACGCACCTCGCTGGCAATGAAGCCACTTACCGCTCGATTCCTTGATAAGAACGTCATTAATATGCAAAATACACCTTGTTTCATTTAATCTCCATTATATTACCACTTCACGGAAGACGAGAAAGCATGAGCTGGCATTGTCGTCATATCCCTGAGAACTTAATAAAGTGAAATTATTGGCTACCCATAATTGGAGAACATTAGAGGCGAACGGAGGGGTAAGGGGATTACAATCGGGTTTCTATTTGTGTACACTGGCTGGCGTGGTAGGAAGAGACGCTGAAAGACCTTAATTCTGACGATATTTCTTTAAAACAAGACCTAATGTCCGCAAGGATATTGTCTTCTTCCACGTCACTATCGTCTTCGGCATTCAGGCATCCAGAAAGAGCCCCCGGAATCGTAAGGTCATTTACAGGTTGAAAGATCTCCAACTCTATGCCATCTTGGGCTTTCTTCTCCTTTGGCTTAATTATGCTGCCCACCACACGAGTATAGTTTGTAGTACGAAATTGAGCATTCGCTGGTGGTTTGCGTGATGATTTCTTCAGCAAAACCCTCAGTACAGAGGTCAATTGGCCAGGCAGGTCTTTGATTCTCTTTAGGAAGACGCTGTACATAAAGCGTCCAAGCTCAGCATCGGCATAAGTGGTATCTCCCTGATTGCTCTTGACGTTGTCATAAGCTCCAACAAGAATAGCCACAAAAACATTGATCAATATGAATAATATGGCCATTAAAATGAAAAACAAGAACACCGGCCCCAAGATTGGATATTTCTGATGTATTTCCTGATTGTCGATTGACCCACCGACTGCCATTTGTAGCACCATCCGTAAAGAATCGGAAAAGGACGAAAAGCTCGCCAACTTGGTGCCAAAGCAAAGATAACCAAACTGACTGAAAGCAACGACAGCGACGGCAAACACCAACGAAAATGAGAGAATTGCCTGACTGGAGCTTCTAAGTGTTCCCTGCATTTGGCAAATGTGACGGTTAAACCGGATAAGCCTCAAGAGCTTCAAAGTTATGATGAAAATCGCCACGGACAGAAAAAGGGTTTCCAGGTCTAACAAGCGTATGACGTAGTCAGAGCTAAAGCTTTGGTAAGGATTCGTCTGTATCTTCTTCACATACAAACTGGTGAACTTTCCTTTGAGGAATGACACAACGACGGCTGCAAAAGACACCGCCAGAAGGAGGAGCTCCACCCAATTCCTCACCTGACGGAAATACTTCTTCTGGCGGAAGCAGTTGATCATCTCGACAATGAAAAATGCGACGATCGCAATGAGAAACAATAGCTGGCACACTTCGTAAAACGACTGGAAGTTTACATTTGGCGATGGAAATAGTGAAAGTGCCGTTACATGTACTGCTGTGACGGCCTGACCAGTTGGCAGCCTCTCGTAGACGTTTCTGACGTTGCAAAAGAGTCTCGTTGATGGATCAAACAATGTGAACTCTATGAACACGGCAGCAGTGCGGTCATCCACCCAATTGTGCGCTCGAAGTTCTCTTACCACGTCCGCGGCTGTCTCCTTGTTGTAGCCGAGATCAGCTACGTACCCACCTCCACCATAAGTTTCTTTCACTGCGTCGTGCGATAGAGTGTCGATCTGGGAAGCAGATTGGTACTTCCAGGCCTCTGGACAGATCTCACCAAGTGACTTAAACTGACTGGAATTTTTTAGAGGAATCCAGTTTGGGCGATGAAATGGAGTTCTGTCTTCGCTGTCACTTGTGTATGCTTGGAGGCATCCAGAAAAAATGTCGTTAACTGGTATGTTTGCCATAACACCAGTAGGACATCTCCCTACCAAGATAACAACAAAACATTTCGTTAACGTTTGCATTTGGTTCATCGCGAACAAAGAAATAAAACTTCATGATAGGCCTATAGTCTGAACGGGGGTGTTGACTGGCGGCCCTTTTTTTGAGAAAATAAGGTGAATGTCTTTTAGATAAAGATATTATGACACGATTTTTTCCAGTATCAAATTTCAGCATGATGCAAAATGTACAGCATGGGTAGGATACCGGGCTGATAGCGTTAGTGAAATATCTTACTCGTCGTTGTTCTTAATTGCCTCAGTCGTGGCATTCCTATCATGAATGTGTGCTTGTTGCTGATAAATCCTTCCTTGTGCTCAAACGGCTGCCCATTGTACCATGTGACATCGTAGAGACCTGGGAGTAAGACGTCGTCAACCCATTTCCACAGAGAAGCAGTATCTTCCACCTGAAAATTGGCATTAATTTTCAAATTATTTGGCTTTTTCATAATTGAAATTAATAAACCAGCTAGATAATTTCAAAACAGGCCACAGGTATCATCGCTGAGCCTTGGCGGCTGAGTAGATACTGTGTCTGACTGTGTCTGTCGACTGGAATTCAGAGCTGTTCAGTTCCGAGAGTCCACTACTCTGCTGTGTCTTTAGACAAGAAAACCTGTTTTGTGACCAAATTTCCTCCCTCCACTTACTTGTACACGTATGAGGGAGTAACGGGAAATGTAAGGGAAAAATCAAATAAAACACCGGGAATGGCCTTTCGCCACTAGCATTCAATTTTAAGGGGAGGGCATTAAAGCATTCAATTTTAAGGGGCCATACTGCAGAAATAGTGGTAATGCTAGATTAAAATACGCTGCAAAACCATTTGGTACCCTAGAAGACCCAGATATGGAAGAAGACATTAAGGTGATTCCATTAAACTGCATTGTGCATCCTTTCTGGGCATCATTTTTTGCGTGATTAGCGCGCGCACGAGCGTGCGCACTTTGGCAACTTGGTAGGCTTTCTATAAAAACCGAGTTGTTCAGAAAAATAAATGGTTGCTTCCTCCTCAAAGAAGACGGTGACTGCGTGGTACAGTTAATATGTGTGTTCATTGGCACAATGTGACTGCGCGATGCAGTCGTTGTGTCAGCCCACAATTGACCATCGCTCACCACAAGAGTTCTCGTAGCTCAGTGGTTAGAGCATCCGACTAGTGTCCAGAAGGTCGTGGGTTTGAATCCCATCTGGAACTCAGAATTTTTTCCTGAGTTTCCTCTCCACACATCATTCCATTTTCATTTAAACCCCATTTGTTTTGTATAAACTCAATCAGAACAGTGTTCTCAACGCAAAATAAAAAATGGCAAATTTTATGATTGGATTTTGCACAGTTTAAAGAAATCCTAAGGAAAAAACGGTATTTAGGGTACACGACCGCCCATCATGCTCCCTTCTTCACCGTCTACTTCTTGAGTACCCCGTAAACTTGAAGCTTTTCGGACATGGTTTGTACGACACAGATGACAAAAACATTCGTTTAAAGTCAACTTATATATGGGATATCAATCTGCAGTGGAAAGGTTGAGCAAATTGGCTTCGCGCGGTTTTGCCTGAAAATGCCTGTAAACACTATATTCGTCAGCAGTATCCAACTAAAACAAGTACGGTGATCCCCCCTTCTCCATTTTTAATGCAATTTTGCAAAACTACACGACTTGCTGAATATTTGTGCTAAGTTTCATTACAAATCTATGGTAGATTCTTTTTCCAGGGACGGGGAAGCGTTCATCTCAAGAATGAAGAAGTTCAAAAAGAATTGAAATTCAATCCCACAGCCTAATTTTCTTTGGCTTAATGTTTCAGGCACGTAAGCATTTGACAGGTGTTCCAATCCGCCTCCCAATGCATGGTCATCCGTCTTCTTTTGTTTCCCTCTTTTCAAGAATAACACAACGTAGATTTCCTCTAGGAAAAAACATAGCATAGTTTGTTTTGGTTTGTATACGCAGTTAGTTCATTGGCAACTGACCTTATCAAAATTTGCCTCAAAGATACTACTCGTAGAAGAGGTGAATTGGTATCGGGCTGGGTGTTGATCTCCATAACAAACAACCATCAGGATGATACTGAATACCAGAAATGACAGCACTTCTTTGACTGCCTCACGCATGTTCCACTCTTTGCTACTGCTGTCCTTTTCCTCTGCAATTTCATCTTCTTGGGTGCGCTTTGGTGCCGAGCGTTTGCCTTTCTTGCTCTGGAACAACGAAGGTCCTACGACAGAATCCTTTTCTGGTGGTTTCTTTATGAGTAGCGACAGCATTGCAGCCAAAGCGAAAACTTTGATTGGTTGAGTGATGAGAACATCCTGAACGAGGGACACTAAAATTGATGTCAGCCACTGATTGGAATCATCTGGTCCCCAATACATGCTGTAAGACACTGTAAATGAGGCACCGGTTAAGGAAATGAGCAAGCATAGGCACCAGGCAACGTAAACAAAAAATGGTGGGAGGAATCCCGGTGTCTTTGTCTTCCCATGTCTCTCGCCTGGATCGTATACTTCCTTCTGCGATGATTGTTTCGTGTTCCTAAAGATGTAAATCACGAGTAGGTTTGCCGGAATTGCTATCAAACTACTTTGGATTCCGATTTTGATTTGTGTCCAGCTCGTGACCAAAGGCCCAAACTTAAAGGTGTCGGTCGGGGTTCGACCAAATTTGTAAAACATAGCGTTGGTTACCATGGCCGTGAAAAGAAACGCAAGGCAGCACGATAAACGTTGGCAGCGCGTGAATGGGTTTTGTGGCGGTCTCGTGAACACGGAGATCCAGATGTGCCCTTCCCCTAAACTTCGGGCCATTCTGGCATAGAACAATGGTTTGAACAAAGTAAGTCTGTCTTCTTTAGCGGCCTCAATATTAAGCTCAATAGAACCACTTCTTTTGTCTAGAGCAAGCCACTTGTTGGCGAAAAAGTACCACTTCCCCTCGTTTTGCTGGTCAGTTATAACAACTTGTTGAAGGAACCAGGCCGGACTAGATCCAGTGTTGTCATGCCAAATGGAAATATCCGTCAGGTTTCCCAATGACGAGGGCAAGATTAACGTGAAATTGTTCACACTTCCTCGGGAAAAGAACTTTCTCCGGGCCAAAGGATCCGTTAATGGAATTATACCACTGCTTCCCTGATCTCCGTTTAAGGTTATTGCAACATGGGCAGTTGTCCCACAGCCTTTCCACATTCCTGTCTGGATGTTGATGTCGTAAGTGATACCCTCCGTGTTTAAATCAGTCAAGTAAACATTTGCCACAACCTGTAATCAAGAAAGAGTAGATAATGCATTCACAAAAACAGGATGAAGGTTAACTCACCTAATGTGCTCTTGTAGGTTTTTGTTATCAGTAATCGGATGGATGAGCGCAGCTAATGAGAGACATTAGTGATAGTTTCCTGATATGTTGAAATAAGTGATTTGTCTGACATTCCCGCTCCCTTTCGATTATGAATTTGTCTATGTTTTTAGAAAATCAATTTATCTGTATTCGCAGTCATTGGAGAGAAGCCTCATTTAGAAATGAATGCTAGTGCGATTTGAGGTAGAGTGTAGATTTGAGGTACCCTACTGTAAAATAAGAGGGAAATAAAGATATGTGAAGCCAGTCGAACACTGACTTCACAAGATGATAGCCCTTGTAGCACGACATAATGTGACGCGAAGTTGAAGGTATTTTGATATGAACGCGTAACTTAGTCAAGTGTTTGAGGCTTTGTTTCTTGCTGTCAGCAACTGTGGGAATCTGAAACACCTAATTATTGAAATGTTTAAGGGACCCAAGAAGACATTTTGGAGAAATATCTTCTCGGGAAGCATTTTTGGGCTCAGTTGTTGTACTATGGTTCGTATAGATAAAGAGACGTTTTCATAGCTGAAAAAAACTTATAAAACGGGTATTTAATGCGACACTGACCTTTCTCATGTCCTTTTTGTCAGCCCGACGTGCAAACACGAGTCCGATGAAATATATTCCAAATATGACACACACAGTTGAAAGAACAACAAAGCTTTCAGCTTTTAGCCGTTTAAATTCTTCCCACACTTTCCTAAAGTCAATGGGATTGGGAGCCACAAAAATTCTTCCACCTAATGCTGAAAGATGGGTACACAAACAATGCAAACTTCCTTCGACCTCTTTTTGTCCAACCTTGACACCAAGACAACAAAAGAAAATATTACTTCAGTGTTGCAGATATATTCAAGCCAGTAGTTCCAGGCGCACTTTGGAAATTTCAGAATTTTAACGCACCTCGAACACCCATGACCTATAAGGGCTGGTAGTGCAATAATTGATAACCAATCTGGTAGTTGTGTTTCTCCGTTGCTTGATACCATAACATTTTGATAATAAGCCGTAGGGTTAAATTCTCGATATCTGTTACAGACTTGAGATCATTTGGGCAATAACAGCTCGCCGTTCGGACGAGTGCTGAAGACATTAAACAATCCTGGGGCCCGTTTCTCGAAAGTCCCGATAACTTTTCGGGCCCGCAGCTATATTTTAAGATCGAAATCTATAGAAAGATGGGAAAGGTTTTTGCCCCCATATCAGCCTAATTTTTTAAAGCAACTTAGAATTTTATAACTCAGCTTTTAAAACCAACAAAATTTGTGTCTTTAATGCAAACATTGCACGCTTAAAATACTTTCCAGGCCCAAAACGTTATCGGGACTTTCCCAGGAAGAGTCATTCATGAAGCTAATACGCACTACCTTCCCGAGAATTCCCTACCACCATCTGCAGTTTTACTCATTTAATTAAGTGAAACAAAGGCTGCAAATACTTAGTTTTGTTTGCTTTCGACCTCCCCTTTTTTTTCGAAATTTGTAAACCAAGGACTAGATAACTAAAGGTAGAGTTGCGAACTGAAAATGGTTCTACTTATAAAATAGAACAAGCACCTAACATGCCGCACCAACCTCAAACAAGCAAAAATGCATGTAGACCCCAACTTTCTCTAACCCAGGCTATCTCTAAAGATCCTTCACTATCTTGAACTGAAGCTAGTTTTTCTTGGTTGATGTTCTCCGATTCTCCATTTTTTAATATTGGCTCTTTCGAGGTGAAGTTATCTCGAACATTTTTTAGTTTCTTTGAGTCCGAGAAAGCGGGGGTCTGCTGAATAAACAAACACTGAAAAACGATACCGAAGATGCGGATGCATAGGTCCCAGATACGTCTGCACAAAACAGTTAAAACAAAGGATAACACATCGAAAAAGAAGGGTTTAGATCTCTCTCCAAGTAACAACCCTAACACTTGAGATCAAACCTGAATACGTTATTTAAAAGACAAGAAGAGCACCATGCTAGATTGTCCTAAAATGTCCAATTCTGTATTTCTATGAGGCAACATACCGAGCATCCTTCGCTTGTCCAGTCCTGTTTGCTGTAAGACCAGTAAAGACAACTTTTCACCGTCACTGACATCGTGTAGTTTAAGTCTGTACGGTTGTCGTACTTTGGCTTTATGATCTTTGGTGTTGGGGGAGGGGTGGTAGGGGGATCTTTTACACCGATGCAGGAACGTTTCTGGCGACCTTTCCCATCCAAACAGGATCTCCGCGTCATACGGCTGCGTTTGTTCCGCTTGTCTGCCCTATGCGCTAGACGGATGCCCACAAAATGATCGCCTATATTTCCTGTGACTTTGCTTGACAGGATAAACCGGTAAGGATTTCCGGTGCAGTTAGAGAGATCCATTGGTGGCTTATCACACGATGAAACATTGGGAATTCTTGTTTTAAAGGTGTAGTTGTCCGGCTTTGGTTTTACACCCGCGCTTACAAAGACATCAAAAACAGCTTTGCCTTCTGGTCTAATTTCTACAAGCACGTTGTCAAAATCATTTTCAAGTACAAACTTGTGGTAGCGTATTGCGTTGGAATCGTTATAAGGCTTAACAAAAAGATGGTCTAGGGTCTCAGGTTGAAAGGCATCCTTGGGTGCCTTCTGTGGAATAAACAGTTCAATAGGGTGGCTAAGACCTGAGACACTTAGACGCGAACCATCCAGCTTCTTTAAATCCACACTCAACACGGACGATTTGATATATTTTGAAGCATTTTTCCAGTTATATGGGTTTTCTTTAAAAGTAACCATCTATGAAAGATAACAAAGAGAATTGTTAGCACTTTGTCACCCTCTGCCGCTCACCTTGGATAAAAGAGCTCTCCCACGAATCAGTGACCTTCCCGGTGCCATGGAAACTGAGGAAACGTCATCCATGATTGAAAAATTACCGCTAAGTTAGGGCACGCATGGAGATATACTCTCTTAACAAGACCCTGCCTTACTCTTGGGAAGCTCGCAACAGAAAACACAAGTAGAAATTCTGATGGATGAAACACCAAGAATAACAGACGTTGGGTACTTTGGAATTACCGACACTTTCTCTTAACATGGCAGTTTCGTTGTTTCATCTGTTGTAAAGCGGACACTTGAGTTTCCAGGTGACCTAGCCTGGTAGTTTTTGTTTTTACACAGCGATTTTAGCCGCTGCTTGTTAGCTCATCTTGCAGTGTACTAGTCTGAAGAGCGAGCGATCGCCTGGCCGCACTGCCAAACACCAACCAGGGTGGTGAAGAGATCGGATTATTCTAAATGTCTCAACATTGACCACACCTTGTTTTAAAGAGTTGTTATGCCTTTGGCCTTGACACCTTTTCACAGAATACTAGCAGGGTAATTAAAGAACCTACAACAGTACACCTTATCTACGGAAAGAGGAGGACACGTTACTAGTTTCCAGTGTTGTTTTCTGGCCTGTTCGTGGTTTTAGAGGAATAGGTAACATTAGGAATAATTTGATTACAACTGCCATTTGCGTCTTAATGTTATGATGTCCTATATTATCCTCACTTAAACATTGTAATAGGTATGGGAACATTCGCCACTACCATTACAACAAATAACTCACTTGGGTATCAACGGATTGCATTTTGGCTCCAAGGCTTCCAAACAACACTTTTTCAGATGGAAATGTCACTCCCCCTTCACCTTCAATTCCACGAAATTCTGCACCTCCTACTTCAGCTGGGTCTTGCCGCTGAAGTCTTATGATGATCGTGTCACTCTTATATTCGCTCTGTTTCTGACCAACAGTGCTAATGGACAACAGTATGGTACCAAGTAAGTCTACCAGTGATAAGATGGTCTCAATAAAGATCTTACCCTGCCGCAAAAGAACATTTGGTTTTAGTTTTACTAAGTTCTTTCACTATCTAGATTAAGGGTTGGCCAGGGTTTAAAAAAGAAAAAAATTACGCGGGGGTTTTTGGAACAAGCATTTTTTTTTTACATTCAAATCGGGGTATTTGGCAGACTACGCGTTTCTCTATTTTGCATCTCATGCCATGCATTGGCATTCGCAGACTCTTCTTAATTTTCTGCAATTTCACTTGTAAGCACATTCTTGGCAAACGTTTATTTGCATTTGGCTGCAAATTTCCATACAAATTTCCATACGCAAAGAGTTCAAATATCTCGGATGCTTTTTACGGCAAAAAAACGAAGGATTCTGAAACTTAACCTGGACGTGTTCCATGTTTATAGAGGCATGCAGTATGTTTGATACTCCACGTAAAATGATTCCAGCGATTTTGTATTCAACAACATCCACGTGATCCTGAGCATGTTTACGAAGGAAGGTCATTGACTTGTTAAGCAAAGCTGCGGAGTTTTCCTAAAATTAAATAAAAGAAATGATTGTACGGTTAACGAGGGAAAATAAATATCATCAGACTATAAACAGTCTATTCTAACGAATCCGGGCTCGCTGTTTCTGTGAAATACACAGTGCAGCATTGTTGGTTCTGCTGATAGTTGTATACAGCGCAGTAAAATGCCATTGTGATAAACAAACTCTGCTAGCCAAAAGTGGGTGTGCGTCATGCTTTAGTCAATCATAAAATTGTATTGATGTATTATTCTTGAGAGGAGGCAGGCAGTTTCCTGTGCTATGAAAGGATTCTTCGACTGAAAATAGCCCCAACTGAGTCTGCTATTGGAAGACAAAATTTAGGATTTTGTAGTCTCAAAGTAACTTTCAGAAGACACCAATACAATTTTGAGAGTCTTTCAAAGATCAGAAATCCTGTCAAGATTTCTGTGAAGGCTGAACAGGTTTTATTATGGAAAAGAGAGAATCAAACCATTAACAGACAGCATACGTAATATCTAGAAAAAGATTTCATACATATAGAAATTACACTAATTACTTAACGTCATCTAGTCAAACAGAAAATGTCAGTTAAGGCCAAGTATTAACCTATTTCGCCTGGGCTTTTTTTGAGTTTCTGAGCCTGGGGGGAGGGTGGGGGAGCATAAAGTGCCCCCCTACAGATCTCGAAAAGTATTAATGCTCTTATGATGAAACTTGGCACGTTTTTAGTACGTCATTAGCTTAACAGATTGGTGTTATGACGTGTCATGACGTCATAATGGCGTCACAAACCCGCCATTTTGAATTTGAGGCGGCGATCTTGGATCCCCAGCCTGCGGTCATACAGTTGACAATGACGCCAGCAAAAATTTGTTGTTCTAGGAAACATACTTGATCAAAATAAGCACAAAAAGCAAAGGATTATCTTTTTCTTACAAACGAAGGGTAATAAACTGAAAAAAGACTGAAAAACGACAGAAAATAGTCAAAATCACTCCTGAAAAGACGGTTGCTATGAAAACGCCAGTCATCATAGACACGTCATTGACACAGGAAAATTTTCTCTGATAAATTTTAGGAAAAGTCACGAGATTTGGTGATTATTCGGCTAGCCGTTTAAAAGTTATAGTTCGTTAAAGTCAGAGGGGGCACAATGTGCCCCCCCCCCTCTCAGGCTAAATAGGGTTAATGAAGGACTAAAAGTCTTTAGAAAATAAAAACTTTTTCTCTAAGTAATTGTAATTTCTTCAGCTGTAAATGTGTTTAATGACTGTTGGTTTATAAGCTGCCTATTTGTGAAGTTTTTTAAGACCATGACTCTCGAATAGAGCCGAAACATTGTAAACTTTCCATTGCCTTGCAATAAGCCAAAACATGGTTTGAAGAAAGGAATTCTCGGGTCTCGCCGTTTTCATGCTGATTAAATTATGTTGTATTTGCGTTATGTTTTTATATTTTCTTTCCTGGTATCGAGATTATTTCAATGGTTTTTAATTAGCTGCTACTTGCCAGAGTATTAGGAGGTATCCTGTCCCTGCCCTCTGTTGCCAGGACAACAATGGTGGAAAGTTGAGTTGTATGGCTGATATTTGAAACGAGAACTTCAAGCATTGAGCTCAAAATAGCGTCCTTGGCCTAAAAGCAAGGTAAAAACACAGACGGATTAGCTTGTTGTCCGATTTGAATAAGTTTCATTAATTAAACATTTATCAATTAAAACTTTCAAGGCAATCCGAACCTAATTTTGAAAGGATGCCCAGACGCGAACACTTCCTTTCCCGACAGAACTAGGAACGACTGGAAATGTCTTTGTACGGCGATTGTGGTCGCTTCTTATCGAGATACTTTAAAATGTTAACCACTACCACAGAAATAGTTACTACTCAGTAGCTTTAACTTGCAAGGCCTACTTTAAGGAATTGAATAGGTAAGGATTGATTCGTAGACTTCAAACTAACCATCCTTACAACATAATAAACAGCAGCAAGGGAAATCTCTTTCTTTTCCGCTTTTAAAATAGCTTTCATTTAGATAAACACAGTCTAGGTTCATCTACAGACGAAAAACGTTCTAACGTTTGAACATAATATGAGGGAAGTTAAAGCACAAACTCTTAAAACCTTACGTCGTCATCACCGGAGCTCAGAGAGGCAATAGCTAAAGTAGCAGCATCCCGGACGTTTCCTTCCTCAAGTAATTTCTCAATCTCATTCACTATCTGAGTCACGTTAATCGTCTGCATTGGGGGCTTCACCTAAAAGAAGTTGACAAATTGAGTATAAACTTAAATGGTGAAAGTGCCGGTGATAAGGGCGAGAACACAGCTGCCATATTGCCACGGTTACAGTGGTAGGCCTGGCAAGCCAGTTAATGCTAATTGTTAGGAATTTCCGTGTCCAAACCAAGGTTAACTCCGGAACTTTTTGGAAGTTCGGTATGCAAGTCGTACAAACGACCAGGGTTAAAACTAATGTATAAATAGTCTTAAAACTAATGTATAAACGCTGCACAAAACACAAACCGACAAAAACCAGGATTATCACTCTACTGATCCATACTGCAATTTATGTTGAAAGTACTACGACCGAGCGAAATCTTTTGTTTTACGTTCGCACACTATGGCTAAATAACTTAACGGTAACATTTTTATTGGCTAGTTGCTCATGCAAAATTCAAAATCTATTGTTGTATGTGCACGGTCAAGGCTAGAAACGGTAAAAAAAACATAAAGTAAAGGACTTTGCTAAGCTCCATAACCAGTTTCTTTTATTAACTATGATTGAACCATTAATTATACTGCAACCCGGGCTACCCTGGTGCAGGAATTAAAGTGTTGTATAAAAAGCCTAAGGCTTCAACCATGCTACTACGTTTTCCAAAACCTCGGTTTTTAGTGTCCCTAAAACGGACAAAGAGATCTTCGCCCATACTAGGGAATAAAGAACGAATATTGAAAGAGGCGTTTGCGTCCCCAGGTTCTTCTCGGACCTTTCTGTCTTGTGTGTATGCTTTAATGGCACCTGCGATACCATTAAATACTCCCGATGACTTCATAATTATTTGTAATAACAGCGTTTCGGATAGCTTCTTATTTGATAACCACACCTAAATGATGGACCTGTTTTCAGAACTGTCCGATGGACCTGTTTTCAGAACTGGGAGCGCTATTGTAAGCGTTCGTTGTTTTGGATAAACATCTCCACCTTCGATCGATTAGTTTGGACGGTCAGCAAAAAGATATAAGAAAGTTTGACAGTTTTAAACAAACAAGCGTTAATGTGAACTGGGCCTAAGTAGTGGCTCTAATATTTGCCTTAAGCCTAAAAAAGCCTAAAAAGTTCTGGTTTTTCTCGTAGAGTTGGTAAAACGCTCTAAGTTTGTCTTAGAAACGTACCTTTACGGTTAGCACATCAACATGATTTGCTCCTTCCATATCAGATATCTCCACCTTTATAGTGACATTATATCCTTCAGATTCCTTCCCTATAGGAAGCCTCGTTGAAGTGTAATACAGGTTAGTGACATTGTCCACAATAACAAGGCCAGTTGAAGTATTATAACTAAAAAGGAAACATATTCATCAGAAGGGAAATTTGGGGATGGCGCAGTGGTGAGAGCACTTGCCTCCCACCAATGTGGCCCAGGTTCGATTCCCGGACCCGGCGCCATACGTGAGTTGAGGTTGTTGCTGGTTCTCGACCTTGCTCCGAGGGTTTCTTCTCCGGGTCCTCCGGTTTTTTCTCCCTCCTCACAAAAAATGGTTTATCCGTTTAGTTTCACCCTCGTTAAGCAAAGTCGATTTCTTTATTTTATTTTTATACTAACACGAATGGAAGGACTGAGTTAGAAACGACGTTTCTTGGCCTCCTGGTTGAGGTCGGTTAAACTTGGGCGGAGTAACGGCGATACAAATTTTCCGTCGGTTTGAAAGCTATTAAAAGACAACCCGGCGGTCTCTGGAAGAATTCCAAGCATTTCCTGACGATTAATCAAAACCGCTGCTTCATTTGAACTCACTAAGTGCCTTGTAAGACTGAAGATGAAACCGTTCTACAATAGCTGAACGATAAATTGAACACTAAGGTAAGTAAAATTAGTCTAGAATTATATGTGGATCATTGCAGTGAAGGTGTTTCAATCTAAGCGGACGAAAAGAAGAAACCTGAAAAAATTCCGGCAAATAAAGGTCCTTCAAAAGGTAGCTTACACGGCCATATTTTGACAGTTTCAATGTCTGCAATCTGGAACCAGTTTGAGTGTTCATGAACGTCTGAATGGCATTCTTAATGGCAGCGTGGCCGAGTGGTTAGGGCGCCGGACTTGAAATCCGGAGGTCCCGGGTTCAAGTCCCGCTCTGAGCACTAGCTGGAGCTGTTCTTGGAAGACCCGAGTTCAACTCCTCGGTCACGCTTGTAAATATCCAGCTGGTTTGCTTCTTGACAGTTGGGGTTCTTAAAGCTATTATGTTTATTAGGATAATGTTTCTTTCATTTCCCTGAAGAGCCCCTGTTTGGGAGTGGTCAATTAAGTTATTATTTTTTTAATTCTGAAAATGTAATTTACACACCCATGTTATCAGGATTCACACGTACCTGAACTCATACAATAAGCTCACGTTTTTAGCGTGCCAGCCTGAGCAGTTTATCACAAAAGTGGTCTCCAACACAAATCCTTCATGTGGTGTGACTTTGCATCTTTCCTTGGGAACTCGCAGAGGTGCTACAGTTTTGAACACAATCTCGTTGCTTGCAAACGTCCTTCCTCCTCTCAGAGAAATGGAACTGTTTATCTTGTACAAGGTGTCCATCTTGAGGAAATAGCAATTTCCGCCGAGCTTGCCCGTGAGAATGAGAGTCGGTTTGTTTAAATCTGTGCGTGTTCGGTTAGCTAAGTCTGTGACTTCCTGCCAAGAGTGGTCGAAATCCGCAGACCTCTTCTCAAACAAAGACCAGTGGTAGCGAGAGATGTCTTTGCAGAGTTCTCCTGTACAATTTGATCCTATGATCATTCGCTTGTTTGGAATTATGCTAGGACCACAGTTATAAATGCAACTATAAAACGAACAAACAAACGAAAAAAGACATTAACTAAGAAGAGCAGCAGGCCAGAAAAGACAGTCACAAAATACCGTAATGTTTCGAAAGTAACAAATTGGAAAGTATGGATAAAATTTCACATAGAAATCAGCCAAACGTAGAGAGCTTCTGTACCACCGCACTACCACGAAAAAGGTACGGACCACGGACGTAACGTTCATACAAAGACGTCTGGATAAAATATTGGCCAAGGTAACGGAAGTGCCTGGAGAAAATCATTAGAATACTTCGACAATTAAAAATAATACATGAAAAATTTAGACGGATTCCGCTTAACATTCGAGCAATAAGTGCAGCAGAAGATACTCATAGCACGGTAACATTTTGAATACTATTTAAAACATCTCACTTTAGTTCACTTCTCCAAGTGACCCCACGATAAAATTCTCAAGCATTCTCGAGAAAACTTATGTCAAATCTCGTAATAAATATACTCAAAATGGGCGCCATTTTGTTTTGAACTGGCATGAAGCTTCTTTTCAATTAAAATATGGATAACTTCAAATTCAATTTTCTCGCGCAGGGTCACCTTGAAAGCTTGAGTATTGATAACGTATTCTTTTTTATTCAAAATGTTACCATGCTATGAGTATTTTTTTGGTAACTCTTTTTTTTGCACTTATTGCTCGAACATTGAGCAGAAATCGTCTTAAACAATTTTTTCTTTACTTACAGGGATATTACTTTCGAAACAAGTTCTTTTCAGGCATTTACTTCAATTTGCGATTTCTCAGTTACAAGGGTTGCTGCTGAGAGAATTGAAGTGAGAACTGACTAGTAAAAGGTAACGTTACTATTGCTGGTTTGCACGTGACGTCATAAAATTCAAAAATCAAAACTCGCTAGGCCTGCTTAATCTTAATCGTCATCAGGTGTAGGAATACCTAAAAATTTATCTTTTCCAAGTTCCCAGCTCGATATCATCCTTTTGTGTTTAAAATGCAGCATCTTGAAATTTCGAAATTGCCGCCCTGACGTGACATCAAGATGGCGCCATGACACAGTCGTTTCTTTGGAAAAAAGGTCTTTTCTCACTACTTTTGGCAGTTTGGACAGTTCAAGTGTTAGGAGAGGTGTTTATGTTTAAGGATAATAGCTTACGAGAGAAAAGTAATTGCCCTCAAAACAAAAGTGAGTTCCAGATGTCTTCATTTATTTCCGGCCGCCATGTTGGTATCCCTTATGTTGTCTGCATACTGAGTCGATACAAGTGAGCTCTATGAATTTGCGTGGAACGTTTCGGCAAATAACTCAAGAACGGTGTACCGCACAGATCTGAGACTTGGAGAAGTTGCTTATTTATTAATCTTTTGTAACATTTGAAATTCTTAGCTTCTGTTATCGAAAGGTTTTGAATCTATTTTTTGATTGCGTGACAGTGAAAAGCGGCAATTTTTCTCTCAACTGCTTAATTTAAATACAGACAGCTTTGTTTAAGCTTACCTTATTCTGAAGTCTGCCTTTTGGGGAGCAACAAGAGTTGTGATCGTAGTAGGAGGTGCGCAGGTGGAGTTTACTGCAGACGAAAGAAAACAAGGTAATAAGCGATTCCACAAACTTAGGTGTTAATATACATTGAAGTACAGCTTTCTAAAACGTTTATGAATATCTCTAGATGGGATAAAGAATTTGTTTAAATGGAGATTTGGTTGAATTTCAACTTGAGCCGCCAAGCTAACTGAAAACGTAACATTTATTTGTAAGCAGCAGGGTTTGACAGATATAAATGCTGTCTCAACAACAGATATACAAGTATTTCAATTCACGTTGTCGGATTTTAAAGCCTTGAGCTCACGCGACAAGACCGAAGTGAAGTGTGGGTAGACGTAAATCTTTTGTGGTTGGGCTGTAATTTCACGGTTGCCACTCCCATAGGATGGGTGAAAGTACCATAAGCACTTGCCTATGTAATTAATTTTGTGTAGGGGCGAGTCATAGATAAGTTTGGTAGTTTTTAAAATAAATTACCCATATTACTTAGCAGTCCTATCGCGTAAGTTTTCCGACAACGTTAATTGAAATAGCTGTATATGCCGGTACCAATCTTCACGAGATCAATTCGTGGATTAGGTCATTAAGGGTTAACAAAAAGTTGAAGTGTCCGTTTCGCGTTTGCAAATGTTTCCAATGACACGCGACTGGTGTTGTGTTATATGATTAAATTTTACTGGTTAATATAGTCAATATAGCCAATTTATAAGTATTATAAATTAAAGTTAATGGGACAACCATGAGGTTAATGTCCTAGCGTTACTATATCGGCAATGTGATATGTCATCAAGATAAGACCTTTCAATCATCATGCCTAAAGGTCATGCCGCATTCACGTGCAAAGATCAGGATATTTATATTTGACCAATGACGTTTGGCTGCTCACGTGAAATCAAGCACCCTCAATCTGCCTTTGTTCATTTCAGCCTTCCAGTCTAGTAATCATTCTGGTTGAGTACCTTTGTTAACCAGCTCCCCTCCCTCCCTCCCACGTGTTGTCTCAGTTTCTATGGGCATGGCTTTGCACAGTTTCATAACCGTTGCCCCAAACGTTATAAACACCTGTATCCGGTTGCATGCAATAGTACCTTATCTACAGTATACATCTTGTTCCGTCAGCATATAGATGTAAAATTAATGTACCAGCTAATTGTATATTACCATAGTTTCTAGTCTAAATGTAGTTTATTGTTCATTCTTTGCCACAGCGCAAAGCTGTGATGAGACTGCGAACTCTGGCTTTATAGCCTTTTTCTTAGCCTCTTTTACTACTGACTTGCTTTTCATTATTGGCATTGTTTTATTTATTTATTTATTTACTTTTATTTCCTAATTTTTGATCAGTTCTTTGAATAGCGTGATCAATGTAAGGGCATGATAGTTATTACTCTGGCCTTCGTACACTGCTGTAGTTGTTAGTCTTATTTTAGTAATTCTTAATTTCAATAAACATGGGTAAGGGAGGAAGTGCTCCCAATACAGGTCACACTTTTCCCCATGGACTCACAGTCTCAGTTACTTCTATATTCTGCGCCATTCACAACTGGTTACTATGGTAACCTTAGGGTATAGGCTCGGATAGGATAAGGACCTCGCTCATGGGGGATTTTAGCCCTCTGGGGAGGATAAGGACCTCGCTCTGAGGGGATTGTTAGCCCCCTGGGGAGGATCGGATAAGGACCTCGCTCATGGGGGATTTTAGCCCTCTGGGGAGGTTACCGTCCTCGCTCATGGGGGATAGCCCTCAGGGGAGGACTGTTTGGGACCTCACTCATTGGGGAACTCAGCCCTCTGGGGAGGCCCATTGCCAATCTAGACTAGCCTGACCTGTATGCAATCTATGCTTCACTGGAGTACTTCCTCCCCTACCCCTTTATCCCACAAACTGTTGTCGTCTCACTTACTCTCATGGGTTGGAACATTAAAAGTAACTAGTCGCCTAAAGTAGGCCCAGATGAGTTCGAAGGGAGCGATTAGAAAATAAGGTATGTTTTTAAGTGCAGATAAAAGCGAGTAAATTTTCTCAATAAGCTGGATTAGTTGAACAATTCCCCAAACTATGATCGAAATTTTGGTACTTCTAACAAGGGTCGATTCAGCCTTTGGGGCATGAGGCCCAATTTAACACTTTAACAGATCTTTTGAATTCACATCATGGCAGTTGGCGATTGACATGGATTGATATCGACAACATCGCTTGATTTCTGATGTCAACTTTGGCTATCAAGTGACTGCGACGGGTGTGTAAAGCTTATTTGTTGCACTATTTCGGAAGCAATTTGATGAAAGAGATTTTGCTATATTAAATTAATGTTCCCAGATAAATTTTAAGAAAAGTGACCAAGTTTGCGTCAGAGCAAGCAGATTCCGCACTTTGTGCCCCCTTCCAGGCTCGAACCTAATGGCTCACAAGTTAACTCTAGCTTGTAAGGGCCCGTCTTTGATAAAACACAGGTTTTCTTGTTTATTTAGAAATAAAGCGCGCTTTATTAGTTAACTTTAAAGTTAATTTTTAAGTTAAGTTAACTGAAGTTAGCTTTTAAGTTTCAAATCAATCGTTTTGTAATCATCTTTATTAAAAAAAAAACATATATACCTGGGAAGCCGCCATTACCACATTCTTCTGTCTCATTGTGAGGTCCCAGTTCCTCACAGTCTTTTCCTCTAGCGCTCGGAGGGGGATTAGTGCAAGTGCGGCTGCGACTTCGATGCCCATCTCCACAGGTTGCGGAACACTGGGACCAAGAACTCCATTCTGAATAACCACCGTCAATCACTTCAATTACAAAGTGAAACAAAGTCACAATGTTAACCCATTAAAAACCACTACACTTTGAATTCGAAGGCTCTGTTTTAGCTCTAAAATTGGGCCCCTTTCGATGAGAAAAATACATTAACATTTTAGGGGCTAATTTATGGCAATAGTAGTCGTTTTTTGGAGCGTGGCCAAATTTGGACTTAAGGTACATACAAGGTAAATATAAGTTAAATTGGTCGCCGTAAAGAAAATCAAAAGATGACGTTTCGATTTTATAGATCCATCTAGTAATAAAATCAAATAATTCTCTTCTTTTCATTTCTCCAACACATTACTGAAAACCGTCATTATAGAGGAATCACTACTAAAATTCGAATGGGAAATAATAGAAACAGGAAGATGTCAAAATTTAAGAAGACTTTCTATTTTCGTGAAGAACACTCTCTATTATCGTGGGATTTCGAAAATCAGAACAACGTTCTAGTCATATACAAAATAGGGACTCCTTCCTTACATGAACAATACGTCCAAATTTTGTTTCTTTGCAGAACTACTGCGACTTTTATTTTTGAATTAACAAAAATGATTACATGTTCAAAAATTACTCACTTAACCAACAACTATAGATTATTTGTTGCTGTTACTTTTGTTTGTTTTAGAACACTTCGCCTTTTATATCTTACAGCGGTAATATCGTGGATATTTATGAGAATGCTAGTTAACAAAGTTGATGTTTAAGCTGGAGTTATCAATTTTGCCATCTCGCCAAAGTCAAAGCCATTGTTTCAGTCTACTTTCTCCACAACTTGAAGTGCATCATCAACTTGTGCTTTTTTCGGATTTTTTTTTCATCAACGCTAAAACGCCATTTTGCAGTTCGCAAAACTCATGTAAAGCTGTTTTAGGTGAATTTACCTTTCCGTTTTCAATTGCTTGACTGGAGATAAGTCAAAAAGCTCAAATATTAACGGATATGGAGAATATTGGTTTCCTGTTTGCAAATTTCATTTCTTAACTTACCACAGAACGTGTTTGTTATTTCCTCGATGTTAGTGGAGGCCAGATCGTTGAAAGTAGGATTGAAGAGCAACTTTGCTGCTCTACCGGCTATCTCATACATAGCCGTTTTATTTGACAGCCAGTAATCTCCCACTCCAATCGCCAAAACGCTGACATTTTTAACCTGATTAAAGAAAATTACAGGCAAATTTAAACTATTTCGACTATAAATATAACACACCCTGCTTATGACATTTCTTCTTAGCTAACATTTAGAAATCTCGTATGGCATTCTTAACATGATTTTTTAAGCCTTGCTACATCTTTAAGCCACAAAAAGAAAAAAAAAACATGGAGAATAGTTCCTGAAACAAGTTGACTTGCTTACCATTAAAAGTTTTCTGTTTCTTACCGTTTTCATGATTTAGTCTTTAGTCGGAAAATAAGTTTCCGTATTAACTGGGTTCTACTGTGTAAGAAAGTATTTGGTAAAATGGGAGATGGTAAACACTAAGCTCGCTCATGAAGTAAGAATCCTCTTTAGTTTGCCATGAGCATATTAAGTTTCTAACCAAACCATACCAAGTCCCCTTAACCATGACGCTTCGCACACCTGCTAGATGCTGTGACCACCGAGTTACTTGGAGACAACCCTCTTTTTTGCCCGACTTTTTCAGGAAGGTTAATTTTTCAGCTCCTGTCTTTTCCAGTACGTAGCTGCTTGCAAATCCACTACACAAACTGTACGAGAATTTTGCAAAAATCGGTTGAGAGATGTCCGAGACATGGTCAGATAGGTATCACGTAATCAAGCCACTTTTTAATAAAAATGAATGTTTTGCAGTTTTTTCGGTGAAAAGGTTAGTAAATAGCAATCATCCATTTGATTCTATTTGCATGTCTGCATGGAAAATATGCAATTCCCAAACTTTTATTTGATACTGGGTAAAATCCAGCACCCTTTCTAAACCTCCCCCATCCCTTCTATCACCCCTTCGTTCATGCTGGGTATGTAAATATGAGCTTTTGCTTGTAGGTGCGAGATATAATACGATTGCGGTCAAGAATGCATTACCTCAATTGCTTTGGTGGACTGTGCAAATCCAATCCACGGTTCTGTGTCCTTTTTGGATTTGACCGGTTTTCCTTCACTGACAATAATCATGACATTCTTGGCATTTGGTCTGTCCCCTCCCTCAGGAGTAAATACAGAATTAACTGCTAGGTCCATGGCAAGATCTGTACGAGCTCCCCATTGTTGTGGGACGTTGTTTGTTGCCTCTCTTAACCGAGCTTTCAAGCTCGTTTTCTTGTGGTACTGCGCGTCGTTAAATTTGTTGACGATTCTTGCACCTCTGTCAAACGTGACAGCAGCAAAGTGATTTCCTTTTGAAGAGACGCCTATCTTATCAACCAGATTATCCAGGAACATTGACATGTTATTACGTTGTGGATTGTTCATACTTTTCGAGTTGTCGAGCACAAGGGCAGTGTCTATTACTTGATCACAGTCACCTGGTTGTTAACGAAAGTAAATACAGTAAGCTGAATCTTTTGGTGAAGCACCAGTAGGACACATGCTAGGTATCCAAAGAACGTTAGAAAAAGGAAAGAGATGCAGTTAGATTTTAGACATGTGCCAGTTGCTCTTTGTCAAATGTCTTGTAATTTCATATGATTGGAGAGAGGGTTGCTTTCACAACACTGTTGCCGATGCACGTTTTTTTGGCAACCTAAGCTGAAGCCGCAATCCTTATGGTCAGTGGTCGATCGTTGGTAACTGCAGAGCGCCCAGTTATCGTTCTCATTGATCAGTACAGGCTTACAGAATTGATTGTACAGTGTATGCTCGTTTATTTTTATCGTTTTCCACTTGAAGTCACATGCACTACTGCCGGTGTTACCTTGAGGACATGCGCAAATCGTTTGTGAGGACCAGGTACTTATTCCGACTGAATTAGAGGTGCAGCATAGCCAAAACCCTAGCTTTCTCAAAATTAAACCGGTTTCCCTTGGATTTCCTCCTCCTTCTACACAATTTTATCTTCTATTCTCCTCCACATCCTCCACGATTTTATTTTCGTTCCTCCTTCTCCAGCAAAAAGTACAAAATAAAAATAAAAATAAGTTAAAAAAACAATAATAAAAAAAATGTGGAGGCAGAAGAGGTGTGGAGGAAGAGAGGAGGAGTAGAAGTAGGAAGAGGAGGAGAGGAGAGGGAGAAGGAGGAGAAAAAGGAGGAGGAGGAGGAGGAGGAGGAGGAGGAGAAGGAGGAAGAGGAGAAAAAGGAGGAGGAGGAGGGGGAGGAGGAGAGGTAGGAGGAGGAGGAGAAGGAGAAGGAGGAAGAGGAGGAGGAGGAGGAGGAGAAGGAGGAGGAGGAGGAGGAGGAGGAGGAGGAGAGGAGAGGAGAAGGAGAAGGAGGAGAAAAAAGAGGAGGAGGAGAAGGAGGAGAAAAAGGAGGAGGAGGAGAAGGAGGAGGAGATGGAGGAGGAGAAAAAGGAGGAGGAGGAGAAGGAGGAGGAGAAGATGGAGGAGGAGAAAAATGAGGAGGAAGAGAAGGAGGAGAAAAAGGAGGAGGAGGAGGAGGAGGAGAAGGAGGAGAAAAAGGAGGAGGAGGACGAGGAGGAGGAGGAGGAGAGGAGAACGAGAAGGAGAAGAAAAAGGAGGAGCAGGAGGCGGAGGAGGACGAGGAAAAGGAGAGGAGAAGGAGAAAGAGAAGAAAAAAGAGGAGGAGGAGGAGGAGGAGGAGGAGAAGGAGGACGAGGAAGAGGAGAGGAGAAGGAGAAGGAGAAGAAAAAGGAGGAGGAGGAGATGGAGGAGGAGGAAAAACAAATTGTAGAGAAGGAGGAAGGAATTATCGTAGAGGAGAAAGACGAGGGAAAATGAAATTTTGGAGGAACCAATGCGTGACTGCAGTGGATAACAACTGCAGGAAGAATGGTTCAGTGTTTAGAATCATATGAAAATGAACGGGCTATGACGACATCGAAGATGGTATAACCGTCTCCTGGATATACGCTAATAGCATTCCATTGCACTTTATGTCTGAGATATAGACAATAGCCTAAGACGTCATCGACGTTAATGTTTTCAACTTTACATTAATGGCAGCTCCCCACCCCCCTTCAAAATTTGTACAATTCAGTGTCTTTCATACCACTACTCTGTAATGCTATGAAAAGTAAAAAATATTAACAGAAAAGACTAAGTAAAGAGAAGGTTATTTCTGAGGTCTAAAGATTAAGGCCCCGTTTACAGGGAAACGTCAACGTCTGTAAAAGTATCGAAAGTTTTCCGTCCACACGAGGCTGGTGACCGTTTACAGATCTTTTTAACCTGTCCACACCAAAACGATTCCTAAACACTAAAATATTATGCTTAAATTCCCGTTCCACTCTTGTGCGATGAAAATTTGAGAAGTGAAGTTTTTGCACCAAGCGCTTGTCCGTCCTGGCCGAACCCAAAATCTGCAAGGTCTTTGCTCCCTTCGGAATCCAGCTTGCCCGTTTGGCGTTACAAAGTGAGGTTAAGCCTTCTTGTAATGTAATCCGCGTGCACAGCTAGCAAAGCAATGTTGACTTGAATGCATGTAATCAGGCTTGAACGCAGCTCAGGCAAAAGACAAGCCAACGAGGTAGCCCGTCAGCATTTAAGAACATTAACCCGTTTATGCTGTCCACACTATTCAAATGCGTAAATGACGCTTTTGAAATATGCATTTTGGAGAGTGTTTTGGTAAATATACGTTTACCACGGCCGTTTTAGTCAATTTCATGTGGATAGAGGCCTTAACGTATTAGAAAATATGCGTCTACAATATAAACCTTAAAGCTTTCGGTTAGACGGAGCCTAAATTTACCATATATTAGAAATGCGCATGTAAGATGGCTCTGTACACCTTTTTAACCTTGTCTCTACCTTATTGGTTAAAAACGTTCGAGTAAAGTGTTTGTAAGGGCAAATATCTCCCGCAAAATTTTAATTCCGGAATTGCCGTTAATTGTAACATTCAGGTAAGCGTCAAATCATTCTACCCCTTATAAAAATTTAGATGCGCAACTGGTTTAGATAACAAGCACTGAAGCGTTTTGAAGTTCTCATACCAATTATACTCTCTAAATTACGGTAGCTTTGAATTTTTTGGTTGGGTCGTATTTTGTTACAAAACGGAGAAGCACATTTTGTAAGGCCTAGCGCTATGCGTGATAATTTTAGCACTGCAAATGGACATTTCACGTAAATGTCAGTTTGTCACCCATAATTGTCAGTTAGTAAGATTGACCATTAATTTGCCATTAGTTGGGTATTACAAATAGTCACGAAGCGGGAAAAAACATGATGCATGGGCATAACTTTCTTGTTTAAAACTTAAAGCAAATTGTATAATTTCTTATAGATTTGTTATCATAGGAGTCATATTAATTTCATCAATATACACGTTGAGCAATTCCTCAAAAATGTCTCAAAATATTCCCTCGTCAGTTTGAAACGGTGGCACAATACGGTTTTCCAAACCCATTTGAACGTTGAATAAATCTAGATTATGGCGATAACACTGTAATCTTGGTTAGGATTTTTGCTGGTCTTTGAGGCATATTTAAGAGGAAAATGGTGATTACAAGTGCATAGTAAGCATTGAAATATATTATTTAGTGAGAAAAATGCACCAGCTAGTGGAATTTCAGTAGTGATGGCAAAATACAATACATATTTAGATAAGCGAAAGCTCAAAAGTAGCTTAGAAGCCTTGCTTAGGTTGAACTGTAAAACGGATTACACTCTCACCTGGAAATTCTGTTTCCCCCTCCCAAATATAACAGAGGAAGACAAGTGAAAAATACGCTGCGATTAAAGAATTCGCCATTGTAAAAAAAGTCAAAGCGCCGTTGCTATTTTTCAGGCCTCAAATTCATCATGAGCGACGCAGTGGAACGGTAAATATTGCGAATGAGGAGCTTCCCTTGAAATCGTGATGCCTGGTTTTCTTTTAACTTCCTTGAAAACAAAACAACCCTTAAATGGTAAAAGATCATTGAACGTGCATCAATATTGAACGTATAAGACTTCAAATTGGTAAAGGCTAAAAATATATTCCGACTTCTCAACTGGGTCACGTTTAGTTCAAAGATTTGCTCTTACGCAATATCTCTGTTGATGGTTTTTCATAACACGATTTCTTGACAATTTATTGAGGCAATGAGATGGCAGAATTGTAAGCCGCTTTAACTCTACCCACAGCTGAGCAATCCCTTTTAACCTTGACAATTTATTGAGGCAATGAGATGGCAGAATTGTACGCCGCTTTAACCCTACCCACAGCTGAGCAATCACTTTTAATCCCTTTTAATTTTTGCTTTGCACATGCAGCTTACAAATAATTGGACAAATCGTATGAGATTACAAGATTTTTCGGCACATCTGTCTTTAGAATTACACCGTAAACGACTGACACATTGGGCAGAAGGAAAATGAAGGTAAATTAGCGCTGCCCGTTTAATAACAGTTCAGTACATATTCACAAAAGTTTCAGTCCCTTTATTTTTGTGGGGACAACATGTGTGTGTGTGGGGGGGGGGGGCAGTGGGGCGGTGGGGGCGGTGGGGGCAGGGGTGGACTAGGCTTTTAGAGAGCTTCCCTAAGCAAACAAAAGCAAAAAGAAAGAAGAGAAGAGAAAAAGAAAGAAAGAGAAAAACCCGAGCTCTCCCTTTGCTTTACATTGCATATAAACGGATGCCAGGACTGAAGTGAGCTTAACTACTTAGTTATGTATACACGCAGTTTAAAATTGAACATACAGACGTTTACAATGACAGCGCGATACCTTCTCGCAGAATTACTACCTTTATTTTATTGTGTGATGAGGTGTACTGTGTTGCTGGTTTTTGTTATTTCGCTAGCTGATACTTCCCTGAATTCGTAGCAAAAAAAAAAAGAGACAATTTTGCGAAATTTACGCCTCGCTATTAGTATTCATATCAACGCTTTCACGTAAGACACGGATTAGCCAGTCCAAAAAGCAATTAAAGACTCCATCCACTTTGAAGTATAAATTGTAAAACCAACCAACTATGGTTGCTCCCTTCTGTTGTTTCAAAAATTAACAAATCCTTTAACTTCAAGAATTGCTGCTGAGAGAGTCTTTTTCTCGCCGTCTGTTCAAAATGTAATCATTTTATTTCCCAACATGGCTGCATTCCTTTGTCAACACGCACATTAGCACAATATTTGGTGCCGCCATTGAGTTTGTTCGTTGTGGGTAGCAGCTAGACAGATTCAGTCTTTTTCTACAAACGATATTCACGGGGCCTGAAGACGCTTACAATGGAATTCATCAGGAACTTCCTTCAGCAATGGTGCGAAGTTCTTGGTGCAAGGAGGCTAGAAACGTTTATAATTCACAATTTCGAGGCGAGTGATTCGTGATCTTCCCTACGCGTTTCGCGTACTGCTTGAAGGAATCGACTGATTACGCTTTTACTAAAATGAAAAGCAGTATCCATGGGTCGATTCGCAATATTTAATTCTGAGATTTCCTTAAAATTCAAAAAAATAAAATAAACAAATGAAAGAACTACACAAAAGTTTTATTTTACAGGGAAATGTATTTTGGCATACAAGTCGAGAATTTAGGGTTTTTTACCATTTTAATTTTTATTTTTGTAGAGGTCATTAAACACCATCCATGCTGTTGAAAACCCGGTCGCTTATCATTACCGGTAAAACACAAACCCAATTTTCATTTAAGAGTCGAAGCCAAACTTAAAGCTTTATTATCTTTTGTAGACTGGTTGAAAGAAAACTGGCACAAAATAATCGATCATTGCTAGAAAGACTATTTTCACTATGGGTTGGAGCCAATGATATCTAGCAAACAAAAAATAGAGAGAAAATTAAATGCCACTTAGTGATAAAATCAGACAGCAAAAAGCAATAGAACGCTTGCCGCTGGTATAATGGAGATTTTAACAAACGCCGAGGCCAATTACAATTCGACAAATTAGTTATGCAAGCTGAAATTTGAATAATAACTAGAGCATGTTATAGCCACCATAGCTAAAGACAACTTAATCTAGCTTCGAAAGGTTTGATCATAAACAGCTAGCAGTTACTCACATAATTACAAAAACTGCGATGATCTAGAATACGTTTGTATGGAATCGTAAATTAATTAACCATCAGCGATTCCTAAATGTCTAAAGGTTTAACAGTTGCTTCCTGTAGAGTCAGGCCTTGAGGAAGCAATATATAAAGTCCGGTTGTAACATTTGATTTACATTAAAAATACATAAAAAATATATGATCGTTCAAATGATGTCTTTTTTCAAGGGAAAACTACGTGAAAGAATATTGGGCGTTCGGTGCATCCTGTTCGATAAGATTTTCAAGTTTTCCGCGCTCTATACACCTTAACTCAATAGTGATCAGTAATATCAATGCACAATTAAATGCACAGGTGTTGAGAATTAAGGGAATGATCACCAGGAATGAACTCTTTTGATATTTGAACAACTTCTCCCAACTAGCACTACAACAAATGTATGGCGACCAGTAAGGAGAATTTATATGCAGACACTGGGCATTAAAGGGTTTTAAAAAGCATTCAGAAAAATGCAGGTGGCGTGATGTGCTTGAAAATCAATTACTTTTGTACATCTCCAGCAGGGAGAGAGAAAAATTCATGCATACATGATCGCTTCCAGACTACATGCCTCTAATAAGCCAGTTAGTTAAACAACGTTCCTCAAAACAAATAATATTCTTTTCACACAGAAAGGGACGCACTAGATGAAGGAAGATGAAAGATGAAGAAATATGAAAAACTCTAGACATCTTGATACAGTGTATTAAATAGGAAGAACCTTCTTTAGCAAGGACTGAAATCGTATTTTCAATTGTATTTTTCTTGACAGGTAACACTTTTTGATCTACAGAGTTGTTGAAATTACAATGAGGCAAGTTGCTAAGAAAACGAGGAAAATAATGTTTGGCATCACTACTCAGCGGATTTTTCTAATGTTTTGCACAACGGTATTGGTGTTCCTTTTACTCATGTTTATCTACCCATTCAGAAACTGGGGACACTGCCTTGTTTTTAGCAACGGAATCAGAGGCCAAGAAATATCCCCGGGATCTAAGTTGCTTGTTTCAACAAAGCGCAGGATCAATGTCGTCATTTTGTCTTAACCAAGATCTGGATCTTCATTTTTAGGCGACGTGTTTAATCATCGTCTAAGGGTTTTGTATTTTTTTGAGCCGTTGCCTTCAATTCAGGGGTATTTCACCGAAAAGTCCATGTTCCACTTTAATTTCTCGTTGATATCCTATCAAGCTTTAGCATCTAAATTTTTAAAGGATGTGTTGACGTGCAATTTTGACGATGGCGCCTTCACAAGGAACTTGGTCAAAAAAGATCGGCATAGAAGCCTTGCTCTGACGTCGTTTCCGTTTTGTATCAAAAACGGAAAATCTTTGGTTTGTTACAAGGTAACTTCAGATGATCTTGAGAAAGCCTGTAAACACAATTACAGCGTTTTTGTAATAAAAATACTCACGCCGTGAATACCAACTGGTCAGTGGAACAACCAGCCGTTATCAAGTTGCTTCTCAAACTATGAGAGTGAATGCAGAATTATTCATTTGGTGCGAGATCCAAGAGCTGTTATCAATTCTTTGATGACTGCGAACGTTTTTAAGAGGCCACAGGAATCAAGACGAAAGTTAGAATGGGTTGTGAAAAAACTTTGCCGTCAAGTTTCGTCGGACATCTCATTTGGGATGTTGAATACAATTTAATTCGCCACGCGTTAGATACAAGCTAATCCGGTTTGAAGATCTTGCTGCTCATCCTTTATCAACAGTCAGTGAGCTCTACAAATTTGCAGGAATCGAGATGTTAGATAACACCAGGAAATGGGTGTATCAGGCAACACAAGTGGGAAATACATCCCCAAAAGGCTCTGTGAATGCTTTTAGCACAACGCGAGACTCAAAGAAAATAGCTTTCAAATGGAGAGTGAAAACAAGCTTAGCTATTGTACAAATTGTTGAAAAGCACTGCAGAAGTGTTATGAAGCGCTTAGGTTATAAATTTACAGGTACGTCGCTTGCGAAATAGTTAAATATGAATATTTCGCTGATCGTTTGGTGGGTACAATTTTAATGCGGAGAAAGAGCAATTCAGTATTAAAAACATGCGTTTTGATTGGACTAGCGAAGTTGTGATTGTACAAGAGGACGATTGCCTTTACGAGCCGCAACGTTTTGCGCACGCAAATCAGCAGTGTGAATAGTGTTAAAAAATTGTGTGCAGGATAACCGATATCAAAACAAAGTGCATAAAACAAATAGATTCTATTTGGCCGTTCGTGTGGACTCTGATAACGCACATAGGACGTCAAATCGTGGTAAGAACGTCAGCCATGCTACCTGCCTACTGGCAACCCAATCAGCCTGCTAAAGACAAAAAAAATGAGAAAAAAAGGGAGAGACTATATTTTAGACACAATATTAACTCCTTATTTAACTTTAGAAGAATAGAAACAAACTAGTGAAAGGTAATAGTAATTTGACCTCGAAAATTAATATTTTGCAAATAGGTTTATTTGAAATAAATAATGTATATTCCCCTTCTCCCACCGAAAAGAACCCTAATGCTTTGTCAAATCTACACCAGAGCATTGAGTGAGGAAAAGAAAGGGAAATTGGTTGTGTCTTATTCAGGAGGGTCCTGAAGGGGGTACCAAATCCTAGTTCCCAGCCTAATTTTGGCCCAAATCCCAGTTAACAAATCTGAAATCCTATACCCAGTGGTTGTTTGCAAACTGGTGCGTATGATGAATTAAAAGCACTGATTGATGCCGTTTTGATACATGTACCTTCACCTGGACTGAAGAAAATCTCTCATTCTGATGGTGAACACTCTTTCTCTTCCAACCCTTGTTGACATAACCACACTGAAACCACTTCCATCATCTGCACCATCCTCATCCGACTCACTGTCTCCACTTTCGCTGCCGCTGTAGTCGTCACGTTGATCATGCAGGCGAGAACCTCCACAGGCTCTTCATTAGACTCACTTTTTGGACTTTCTTCACTTTCACCCGGCACTGAGCTTTGCGTATGAGGAAATACAAACTGCAAATCCAATGGATTAAGCGATGTCTGTGTTTCGTACAAATTCAAAGGCAGTGTCCCAACTAGGTCCAAATGGTGTTGTCTTGGCGGACGCTGCGCTGCCTTACACACTTGCCGTATCGTTTTACCCACAATCTCATCTCGGCTTCGTCATTTCTAGTTAATCTTTCTCCAGCCGGTTTGGGAATTTCACCACGGACCAACTAGCCAGCAGCAGAAGTTTCAACAGGGTAGTATGAGTTGGGATGTGTGTAATAACATGCACACCATGATGAGACTCTCTTACTCCTTCTTTAATGGATGAACCATTTTCGTAGAGAGAAGATGTTTCCTTCCTAAAATGAGTAACAACATGTTGGCTCTCGACATTCAAAGTCAGCAGTGATTCCACGTTCAAGTTCATCGCGGACCCTAGATATGAAGACAGATCTTTGGTGTTTTTCTCTATCTTGCAAAGCGATTGTGCCATCAGTTCCAATGACTTCAAACACGTGTTTGTTAAAAGTACCCCCTGGGCCATCTGTGGTTTCTCTCGCCAAGGACTGTAGTTTTCTCGCCTTCCGCAAGCAAGACGTCACGTACTTCAGCACCTTATCCACCATCACAATTGCTTTGCCAACTGACCTTCGTGGTTCTCTAGCTGTGCTCTTTTTTGAATGATTGTTAAAAGCCTTGACCAGGACTTGTAACTTTCCAAGAAATTCTGCTATCCCTGTCAACGATCTATTGATAAGCTTAACATCGCCAGAACCAGAGGCTGCAACATAAATGTTAAGATCAAATTCAACGCAAATCCCAATTGGTTGACACAGTTTTGATTGTGATTGGAACCATCACTATCGCCTTTACTGTGTCCTGCAATCACAGCAGCCGCCTCATCCAAATTCAAAGAACTTAACGGAGTGCCCTTCGCAAAACACTTCCCAAGCCAAGCAACATTCACTGCTCGTGATGATATGGATAACGGGCCATCACTCCCTCTTACGATTCTTGTTACACCTTGCGATGGTACAAAAGCATGAAGAACACAAACAGCAAGTTTATCCCCTAACAGTGCCAAAGAACTAACATTTGTCTAACGGTCAGCATAGCTGCAAGTTACATTCAGTGCTTGTGAATGAATAGTCTTTGCAGAGTTGGATGGCCCGATCAACATGTCACCATTTTCAAGACGTATTGACAAGAACTGAATGTCGTTGTCAAGAGCTACAACACCGTGCGATCCTTGAATTTTAGTGGGTGTTCTACTTGATTTAAAGGTAGATATGGATCTTTTCCTGCTTAAGACTATGTTGTTGGGCATCAATTCACAACGGGCATCCACGGCTGTTGGATAAACGATGCAGCAGCAGTTTCGAGAAACGGGCCCCTGGGCAGAGTACTGGATGTGAATAACAGTGCAGCCTATACAAATCATCGTGCTGACAGGAATGACCAGTATACAAGTACTCACTCAGTTTTTACAGTGTCAGTCACTTCGTCTAGTGTATTAGTGTCACTTTCAGGCACTGTCTTCTGTTCCACATTGACCACATTGTAGCATCAGGTGGGGTGGCTACCCTTTGTCGCTTTTCCACAGGACGATAAAACTCGTCATTTCTCCGTGTCTTGGAGAGCACACATGCAATACTTTAAATGGCCACTGGTTGATCTCTTACTCCTATTCAGTTTTGGATTTGTGCCACAAAACAAGTATTCTATGCTTTCGCCATGATCTGCCAGTCTCACGTCATCTTTTTTCAAGGAAATCCTTGCGTTTCTCATGAGTTTGAGGCAACTCGTTCCCACTTTTCTTTCTAGTGGTCTTTGTTGGCTTTTTGGGTGTTTTACCCAAGTTACTGGCTGTGTTGCCCATGCAGGTAGGAGTGTCAATACAAGTTAGGGCCGCTAAGCCTGAGATTGAAGACGATGGACTCTTAACAACGATGTTTATTGTCCCTTTTTGAAAAGATAACACTCACTGGATCACTCGGTTGAACAAGGAACGTGATTCACTCCTTCTAAACATTTCAATCTGTTCATTAGTTCGCAGTACGATTTCATGGTGCTTTTTTGGTGTTACCTGGCTCAATGAAGTCCACATAAAACAATTCCATTGCGTGGCCCACAAACCTACTCCCCTACAAACCTACTCCACAATTCTGTATAATTATCTTTTGTAATTCTCTCGGGCTGCAGTTCAAGTTCAACATCAGCTTGCAATATTCTGGGTGGATTCCTGTACTGTTTGCTAAAAAATACTTGATTTCGATGACCATAGTGCGCGAAACATTTCCCGAATCGGACAATGCAGCTCCCTGTTTGCGGTTTCTGCCGTTTTGGTGAACTGGGACTCTTTGAGAAATCAAATACCTGCGCCATAGGGAACCCACACGCCTTTTACCTATTGTTGCCTGTGGCAAACCCAGTCATATTTTCCTATCTCCTACGGCCAAAAGTGTGAAATCTACGTAATCGTGCGTCATCACTCCCAGCATTGTGTGCTTGTCACTGCCGTGGTTTACATCGTTCCCGCTCAGTACAGGCAGACTGAGAGGTATTTTGTTCGATTTTGGAACGGTTTGTACCGAGCGGGAACGATGTAAACCACGGCAGTGAAAACTGAGCATACAATGCTGGGAGCGATGACGCGCGATTACCTGAATTGGTTTATCAAACTAGCAAAGCTAAAGCCGAAATTTAAGCCTTTTAAAAATTAAACTCAGGAAAACTATGAATGAGTAACAAATGAATTTCTGCCATGGTGTTTCGATTTGTGACTTACATCTTTGTCAGTTACAAAGGATATTTGAAAAACCGTTTGAACTCACAATAACCTAAAGAAGCATGCATAATTAACTAAAACTCCAAACGGAAGTAAACAACAAAGAAAGACATAAATAGCAACAAAACCTAAAGCGTAAATGTTAAGTGGATTGATTAAGATTGGGTTTTTCAATTCCAGTTGATGTGCATAGCTTCCTTGAGCTTGAGATGAAATTGTGTGGAGGCAGAATCTATGATTTCAAAGCAATCCGTAGAGCAAGAATAGCGCCATTTTCCGAGCAACCTCACTTTCGAAAAAACGATTTAGAACAATAACTCTAGAAACCTAAGAAAGTTGAATTTAACTGTTATTAAAAAACACCGTACTTGAAATCTCTCAAGATGAAATGGGGAATTTTAAATGAATTCATTTTATTTACCGAGAAATCTGTGCTTTGTAAAAAGGAGGAAACGAAGAAACCTGCGGAAATGATTCTAGCCTTGGATTTAAGGACGGTGCCTCCTAATACAGATGTATTTTTGCAAAGGTTGTGACTACGGCGAAAAACTAGATGTTAGCAAGGGTTATTGGATTCCAAAAAGAAAAATGTGGGTAACCACGCATTTTTCGGAGACAATTGAGCAACCATTATTCTAAAAGAGCGTTAAAATACAAAGAATGTGTGGCAATTTCTTTCAAAATTTAAGCTCAATTACCTCTGAAAGATGCGTGGTTACCCCCAATTTTCTTTTTGGATTCTGATAGCTCTTGCTGAGATCAGCTTTTTTCACATAGTCATAAACCGGGCAAACATATTGTTGTATTAGTGGCCAAATTCCTTAACCCTATTTCGCCTGGGCTTTTTGTGAGTTTCTCAGCCGGGGGGGGCACAAAGTGCTTCCCCCTACAGATCTCGAAAAGTATTAACGCTCTTGTGATGAAACGTGGCATGTATTTAGTACGTCATTAGCTTAACAGATTGGTATTATGACGTGTCAATTATGACGTGTTATGACGTCATAATGGCGTCACAAACCCCCCATTTTGAAATTGAGGCCGCCATCTTGGATCCCAAACCTGCAGTCATACAGTTGACAATGACGACATCGCAAAATATATGGATTTGTTCTAGGGAAGATACTTAATCAAAATGAGCACAAAAAAGCAAGGGATTATCTTTTTCTTACAAACTAAGGGTAAAAAACTGAAAAAAACGACTGAAAAACGACAGAAAATAGTCAAAATACACTCCTGAGAAGACGGTTGCTATGGAAACGTCAATCATCATAGACAAGTCATTGACATAGGAAAACATTCTCTGATAAATTTTAGGAAAAGTCACGAGATTTGATGATTATTCGGCCAGCCGTTTAAAAGTTATAGTTCGTTAAAGGTCAAATAAACCCAAATTTGGATAATTTTTCTTTTGCCATTCAGACACGACTTAACACTAGAAGGAATCGTTAAAAAGCAAAATTGGACTGAAATTTTCCTCCCTGGGGCCTTAAAGGAGTAATATATCTAAAAGTACGAAGATATCCGAAAGTTTCCCGAAAACGTTTCTGAAATGACCGCGCGCTTGAATGGAAGGAATGGAGACGACTCGGATTTTGTGACGTCACTGTTGACTAGTATGCTGTGAGCTGAGGCAAGCGAAAAGGGCTTTTGATTGATGGTAGTGCGAGTGTTTTCTTGCAAGAATCTTGTTGAGAAATACGCTGCTTTCACCCGTCTTGTCGTTGAAAATGACTGAGAACGTACAGCCGTACCAGTTTGAACCAATAGCCACACAATCGGACGGCGAAACCTCCGACGATTCCGACAGTAATGGCTACGACATAAATGAGGACCGAATTGGTCAAGTGGACTGGTGAGCGCTTATTTATTCATTACACTGTAAAAGGTCGCTTTATAATTGTTAATAAATGTGTTGCAACTTGATGTCAGGGATTTTTGTTGTTATTTGCAGCCGTTTTGTGCAATTATCGATGTTTCTTGTTAGGCGTTACGGAGCAATCTACGCAGTGTAAGCAAGCTTCTTTTCATGCTCGTTTCGTACGGTTCGATTTCCAACTGGTTTGTTAGTACGGTTTTCATAATCATCCTAGCGACAACAAACGACAGGAAATCAACTGAGGAAATCGAGCTCAAATATTGTGACACAGCCTAAAGGAGAGCTTCCAGTTCCTGTTGAATGTATTATTGTTAGTTTTATAGCATGCCTACATCAGCCTCAAAATAGTCAATTGGTGATTGCAAGACATTTAAGCTTATGCAATGTTTGTTTTGTTCTAGACAATCTTGAACTCAAAATTTAGGTGCATTTGTGGCAACTGTGTACCAATGCAAACTGGGAGAGAAAGTGTTTGCTGTCGGGAAAATGCTAAATCCTGTGATAAGATACCACCTGCCATGTCCTGCATCACAGATAATGGCAGTTTTACAGCCGTATGCACAAATCCAGCTGTCATTGAGACAGCTTTTAATCAGTATTTAGAAAATGAAGGCCCGATTGACGATGAGCCACTGAATGAGTACGTATGCATGTAACTCTTACGATAGTTTATTTCTGAAAATAGAATGGGGGCATGAACTCTGTCTATTGGTTGGTGCAGGCCAAATGGGTGTAGTTTTTGATCTGTTTTGGTCTCAAAATGGTTGTCGACTTAGGTGTCAGGCCTGAAAATGGTTATCGATTCAGGGGTAATGTTCATGTCTTAATTTTTCAGTGGTCAGTTCTGAAAATAGGTAGGAAAGTAACATATTTTGGTCTAAAAATGGGAAGAAAAAATTATTTATTTTGGTCTGAAAATGAGTGAGCGTTTGTTTTACCCATACGCACCATTGCCCCTACCCTATATGTTATTACCCTGAGATAAGAGTCTTTATTGATATAGGATCACAATCAAAACATTACAGTTCTTGTGGGGTCATGTGCAAAAGATGCATTTTCATGCAGAGCCCACGAACCTTTTGGTCTGCACCAGGGACTGAGCTCTCGATCCCTGCTGGCACAGACCAAAAGGATTGTGAGCTCTGGGGACGAGAATGCAAAAGATGATGTAAGAGTAGGAAAAGATCAAAGGAACAACAATGAAATGAAAATTAACAAACCTTGTATTAGGAACATGATCACATATGTAGTAAAACTTCTTCTACAGGATCTCAGCAACCAATGCAACATGTTCCTGAGCACTTTCTAGCGCGGTTAAGATGTTCAATGACTACTGGGTTTACATGTGTTCTGCTAGTACAATATATCATTATTACACTGTTCCTTCCAAGAGGGAAATACAAAATTAATTACCTTGATTTCATTATGATAATCATCTTGAGGCTAGTTTTTTGCTGGTTATCGATGGTTAATTGATTTGTTTATTTATTATTTTGTTAAATGTGCCTGTATTTATATTTGTTTTATTTAATTCTGCTTCTAATGGGTTCCTCTTTACTCATTTAATATTTATCTTGCAAACTTCTGACTGTTCCTGATGATCTACAGTCATTGTAAATCATTATATTTGTTACACCACCCACCTCAATTAAATACATGGGTGTGTAACTTTAAAGATACTTTATCAACAAATCCTTCTGTGTTAAAGTTTCACTTTAAGCTTTGTACAGTGTAGGTTTTCTTATTTGTTTTTCCTCTTTTTCCTGTCAGTACATACAGATATGTTGCTTATAGGCAGTACACGTACTGGATTCACAAGAAGCTGGGAAGAAAAATCCGAATAACAATTCCATCTTGTGTTGTCAAAATCATTAGAGAGAGTTTTCCAAGTGAAAGTGGACACTACAAGGGCTTTGAATATGCCCACTTACAGCCTGAAAGCATAATGTTTACATCATCATTACCAGTTGACAGTCCTACTGCATGCACTCTTTTGGAGGTTTTTTTAAACTTTGTTGTTTTCTTCAATTACTACAGTGCAGTACTTAGTCCAGGAAAGAAGCCGGGAAGGGCTCCCATAGTAAATTGAAGGGGTGATTGTTATACCTTTAGGGGATGAGATTTATGCTTTGGTACCTATGATATCTGTCAGAGTTGTTTCAATACCTTCTAGGGTTTTAGTTGCTGGCAGGGACAACTTCTCAGGAAGAATAAGCAGTACCTCCACATAAAATGAACATGAAGGACAACCTCAAAAGTAGTTTTGGGTACCTTAACAGGTTCTATTAAATGTCTTGTATTAAATCACTCCCTTCATTTTTATGTGGGTGAACCATTCCCTCCTTGACAAAATGACAGCTGTTGTATAAAGGAGAGGTGTTTGATCTCATTTTCTTTATAGAAAAATTATAAAATTGTATTGTAATACATGTACCTATGTATGTTAGGGCCATGCTTATTTGGCAGTAAAATTCTCATCATTTGTGGTCTTCCTCTCCTAAAAAGCACAAACATGTAACAGCCACAGCACTTAAAAAACCAAGTAATTAGGCTACTTTATTGAATCTTGACTTATGCTGTGTCACAACAGCTTCTTTCTCTTGTCTAATGTGCTGGCTTGTAAGTGGCTTAGGGAGGACCTGCAGCATTGCCTGGACTTCTCTTTGGGCGGCACCATATGATGGGAACTGTCTTCTTAGTTCGAAAAGCTCTTCAAAGAGTGTCTTGATATAATCTATAAAGAGAGAAGAGTCAAATATGTGTGGTAATGGCATACATGTATTCCCCAAATCTGGAGCTATTACAGTTTCTGTAAATTTGATTGGTTATGCAATATGAGAGAGAGCCTTTGTGGTCTTTATCATCATCATCTGCAAATTGTGTGCAGCTGCAGGTAGCTTTGTATGGGTAATGAGGTATTTGATTATGGTAGCCTTCAAGTGTACACGTGCGTCGTTGAATTGTGCAAGCAGTGTAATTGCATCACCAATTTTTGTATTAGAGTTTTAAGGACACCCTGTTGCTTGGTTGTGTTACATTGTATTTTTGTTTATGGCAAAAGACTAATCTAATTCCCCCCTGTTAAGTATTTTAATTACCATATGTGCAACCCTCTTTGACTTCTTTTGCTACCGCTCCTCCTTTTTTGTATTTCGGGTACGAGACAAGCCACTGGCCAGCTCCTGCATTCTCTCCATGCTTGAGTTTCCTTTGTGGTTTGTTTGCGTTTTCATTAAAGTGGAGAGCTGCAATTTGGAGTCTGAAATTCATGAGCAGTAACTATATTAATATTTATCCATTCTTTGTGCTTGTTCCACACACCCTTTGCTATGCTGCAGTAAGTGATGAATAGTGTCTAATTTTTCTTACTGCTGTTGAAAAACAAAAGCTTGCTTTGTTAGTGCTGAGAACATTTTTGGGAGGCTTTTGACTCACGAGTACATGTTGCTCCTGTAAACACTTGAGACATGCAACTACTTATAAAAAATCAGAATTCCCATGTGACAAGAAATAATTTCAGGATTTTAACAATATGACATCTGTGCTTTGACTAGGAGCCACGAAAGTGGATGTAACAGATTACCTTGCTTTCATTCCTTGATAGAAGAAGTGAGTGTGCTTGGGTGCAAAATAGATGTCAACTTTGTGCAACACCTCAACTAGAGATGTTTGATGTTCATTGGACAACTTTGGGATATCCTTGATTAAAAGCTTGCTTGTTATAACTGACTCCAGTTCTTTGAATGCCTTGGAACCTGTTACAAACAAGAGGTGGAGACATCAGTAGCAGCTCATTTCTTTGAATATCTGAATTTGGAGAAGAAGAAGAAGATAAAGAAGAAAAAGGAGAAGAGGAAGAAAAACATGTTGTAGATTCTCAACTTAAATGAAGTTAATTGTATATTCTAAACTTATTTTTTCATCTTTTACTCTTAGCCCTTAGTCTAAGCACGAATTTGTAAAGTGCAAGTACTAGAAAGGTCACGTCATAGAAAACCATTAGATTTGCGCCCGGGGGAGTACACCATATTAGTGGGCTATCCAGGGAGGCTCCGCTTGAAAGGAGGGCTTTTTAAGCTTGTCGTATATTAAAGGGTAGGGAAAATTGCCATTTTCGTATACAAAAGGGTCAGAAAATCAGTTGCAAAGTGGAAGAAATGATGGCTAATAGCGAAGTGTGTCAAAGGGTGCCAAATTTTGGCAGAAATGACTACGCAACTGAATCTGAATGACTGAAAACCCTGCAAAAACGTGGCCATAATAGGAAATTCTATTGTTTTGGCTTATCCTTGAGGTATAAGGAAGGGGTGCAATTTTTGCCTCCCCGTATTAAACTTTATTGAGTAGCCCCCCCCCCCCCCCCTGTACATGCGTCAGACTTTTATGTCATTCAGGGAATTTATTGTGCAACTGGTAGCCTTATCCTTCAGAAACAGGTTGGGTTAACTGTTTTGCTTTACCTCTCCTTAACCATTGCCTTTCCTCCTCTAAAGGTCCATGGGCACAACCTGGAAAGGTTTCTGAGTGCCCCTGGTGTACATTTGTCACGTGATTTGTTATGGATAGCCTTTTTGCCTTTACTTGCTCTCCATCACCATTGCTGCTGGCAGCAAACCAGTACAAATGATTTGAAAAACTTTGTTTCCAATTTCCAAGAACAGCACATGATTTTTTCTTGGCAAGTGCCTCAATTTTCTTAGAGATGTCTAATTGCAAAAAGAGGAAAATAAAACAAAACAATTATAGAAAATAGAAACACCCATATATGCTTGTTCATGAAAAGTAACATTGCAATTAAGCAGCACATCTTCAGTTGCTCTGATTTTAAAACAAGGTAAATGCATCACTGTTTTATTAATTAGTATTGGGGCTTTGTCTGCGTGGAATAACTATAAGTGCTAATGGAATCAGGGAATCGCATGAAAACCTGAATAAAAATACTTATTAGATAACCAGCATTTTTCAGTAACTAAAATGTGCAGTTCCATGAAATATCTATGCCTTAGCCACATTGTCAAGTGGGTGGGTGGGTGTGTGTGTGTGTGTGTGTGGGGGGGGGGGGGAGGGGCATCTCATAAGCCAATGTTTTCAAAATGAAATGTTAATGTAGGGGGTTGTAATAAGAAAGTCCTCCACATGGGAGGATACCCTGCAAGCAGCGGTTCCCTGTGAACGAGAGTAGGGGAACCACTGCTAGCAGGGTAGTGGGAGGAAGGACATTTCCTGACACCTCATATTTGAAGAATAACTGGTCTGCCAAATTACTCTTGTCAAATTTTGGCAGATATATTCTTTATCCAGTTTCAAGAACAGCTTTAACATACTTGTTGCTACATGCCAGCAGTCGAATTTGTGGTTGATGTCTTTTTCGTTTTCACGCATGTATTTTTTAATACCAGAGTACCTGTCGGTGATAAAGGTCTTGATGGTCACCTCTTGGCTTTTGATTACAGCTAACCCTCTCTTCAGGCCTTCGAGCTCCATGTGGTAGGAACTTTTAACCTCATTGCTCTGAAACCATTAAAGAGAACATATAAGACCACTGGGCCAAAACCAGCCTTTTTTTCAATCCAGGTTCCTTTGCCTGCAGTAAATTACTACAAATTTATCCCTATCCAAGCCAATTTAGTATGCATACTATTGTATTTGGTATGCTTGACCAAACTTGAGTTTTAAAAGTTTTATATGACAGGTGGGGGGAACAGGTCTGCTAATGTGATGGGCTTACCTGACGATCAGTTCACAAATCAGTTTACAATATTTTCTTGCTACTGACAAACAAATAATTGGGAAATATTTTTCTTCACGATTATTGATTCTTATGTAATCATTTGAAATACACTACAAATAACTTGAAAAACATTCACCTGAACAAGTTCAACAGCCAGAACTTTATTAAGGTTGAGCTCCACCAAGTGGTATGTGCCATACTTGGCTGAATGGCCTGGGGAGTCACAACTTGCGTCTCCTCCAACGGCTATTTCTTTACCGAGCAGAGCTTTCAGTAGCGACAGCTGCTCTCTTTCCCAGCATCTGTTCACTGCAGGTGCAAGATACAACCTTTGGAGCTTGTAGTATGTCTCCAGAGACACATACAAAACTCCAATATGCTTGAAGAAACTAGCCACTCTTGCAGGGTTGCTTCCTGTGAAGAGAGTTCCTGCAGCACACAGCATGTTCCCCCATGGCAGCCTGCTATCACATTGTTGGCTTGTACAGTTCCTTATATGGCCATTTAAACACTTTGAAACAACGACAATCATGGAACCCACTGTTTTTTCAATTCTGGGTACTGATGGTGCAAGACACTTGTGGCAGTTCTGGAAAAGCTCAAACAAGTTGCTCTCAAATACCAGAAATTTCCTCCCAAATGGTGCAGTTTCTTCCTTTATGTCTCCAGTTTCTTCATTCTCCTCAACACCACTGTCTGGTTTGATGTCTTTTAAGTCCCTAAAAGTGCATTTGTGTGGATGTAGACACTTGTTAACAGTAACTTACAAGGTAAGGGCTTGTTTTTAGAAAATGAGAGTGGGATTCGATAATGCTGCAACATTCCTTTGACCTCAGAAGTATAAGTAACATGGGAAACCAATTAGCAGAAAGGAAAGTAATCAACAATACAAGAAACAAGATAAATTATTTAACTCAGTTCAGCTTAACAGAGGAAATAGATTAGAAATTAACATAGACAATTTAATACAATATAAATAAAAAACATTTACGTAGAGAGGGAGTGGGATCATCCAAACAGCAGAGGCTATCTAAAATACCAACCACTCATCTCCACTGCTGCATTCACTGCACACACTTTCTGTATCTGACTCGTCCATGGCACACTGGCTGGGACTGCCGACTTCACCGTCAGTTCAGGTTTTTGCTTGGAGTCTTTCAGTAAACCATTCTCGGACAAGGAACACTGAACTGCGCTAGAAAGCACTGATGTAAAATAAGAATAATTCAGAGATGGTTGCCGATGATAATGATAGTGAACAATGATAATAACTGATTGAGGTCATTAATAAAGCAATAATCTCCCTATCTACTAAAATACTGCCACTTACTTTTTGGAGAAGTTGTTTGAATTGGAACGGATTTGTAATTTGTTCGGGTCGTCTGAGTGGGACGGCTTCTCACCTGAGGAAATAAGAAAACAATACGTACGGTAATCATGGGAATTAGCAATTTTTGGAACCGGGGAAAGGGTTCATAGGGGTAGAGCCTGACTTTCTTTATAGTTTGTAAAAATATACCTGTAACTGCTGTGTGACTGTCGTCTGTGAAGCGTTGTCATAAACTATTGTCCCATGTGTTTGAAAGGCAGCCTCTTTTTTCTCTGGGCACACTTGTACTTCAACTGATTTGCTTTTGGATGACTTGGGTCGCAAGTTTCCACGAACCGTAAATATGCAAGCATTCCTCTTAAAAGTTGAAGTTGCATCTGTTTCTGTGATTTCCGGCGATGATTCGTCAAGCAATTCTGCAAGAGTCTAAATTTTAACAAAATGGTAATAAGAATTATGTTTTCAGGACACTGGGACTCTTGTTTAGCAGAGTAATAAAGGTAAGTGTTACAGGATGCTTGCGAGCTCTGAATGGCATTTAATATTTTAATCATAAGTCAATTCCGTCTATCAGCGAACAAAGAGATTATCAATCCCGTTTTTGGCCCACCCTTATACCCGGAAAAGACATACGTTTTCATTAGCTTGTAGGTATTACCGAATAATAAATGTAATAAAATTTTCAGCGCCAGGCAAAACTCCATGAAAACCCCGCGAATATTGTTTCTTTTTTGTATAGATGAACTCCCGAGAATGCATTTCTACTCGGATAGTAGTTTAAAGACAAAAAAGTAGCTTTTATAAAGGCTTTTATACCAAAGAGGCCTAATTCCCGCCGCTTTATTAAGTTTGTTGAGAATATTATCCAGAGCTCAAAATTTACGCTTTGAAAATCGACAAATAAACGTTGTATAAAATACAACCTTGTAGACTTGTTTTACGCGCCAAAAACAAACAAAGTTTAAGCTTATTGTTTGGCAACTGCTACAAATTCTTAGTTCTTGATAGAAACGATAAACCAACTGAGAGAGTTAGCAGCCATGAAAAAGATTCAAGGTTGTCCTAATTTTATTAAACAAGATGCTAACTCTTACCTCCAACTTTCTACGTTTTGCAAAAGCTGAACGGACGCAATTGGAGTTTCCGTGTGAAAAAGTCGCTCCGTTCTTCGACGTATCGCTGTAACTTCTCTTCTCGCCTATTTTTGTTTTGGATTCAGCGCTTTTGAAGTTGAAAATCGTCGGGACGGCATCTTCCTTTAAGTTAAGTCTTCGAGGTTTAAACGCTGTACCCAACAAACTTCTCACTGCCAGATTTTGTTTGAAACTGTCTTGAGTAAAGTGTTCTGCACAAAGACGTGAGTGTTTTGTTGGTTCAAACGATTCTCGTTTCATTCTTATTAGCCATTCTTTTCGTAGTTTTGCATTTTCTGGAAACTTAAAAGTGCTTATTCCACTCTTAGAATTGTTGCTACAGTTTATTGCAGCACAAAAAACCATGTTTTTTCTCTCAAGTCCTCGGACTTGGAACTTCAAAACTCAGCAGTTTTGAATTTCCCGCAATTTTCCAGCTCGCCAACAGTGACGTCACAATATTTTTTCCCGACAATTTACCGACAATTTTCCCGACCGCTCTACGAAAACGAAGGCCAAAAAATGGCATTTTTCAACTCCCATTATCTCTGTGATTCCACGTCCAATTAATTTGAAATTTCAGAATATGTTTATTTGGTACTTCATGAACAAAATGTATTAAAATTGGACTGAAAGAAAAAATTTCGAAATTTGGGTTTATTTGACCTTTAAAGTCAGCGCGGGCACAATGTGCCCCCCCCCCCCCTCCCCAGGCTAAATAGGGTTAAGAAACCCGAATATCCCAAGATGCGCAGAAAGCATGCGCAGTAGCAAAAGGAGGCACCGACATTTTCATAACTCTAATTTTGGTGGCTCCGGCTAAATACAAGCGCGGGCGAAAGCTTCCTCCGTGGCCAATCTACAATAAAACACGTACTACAGTCTAATATTTTCCTCATTTTATTTCCTTATTTTGTTCGCATACCAGGTACTGTGACCCGCGCAGTAATCAGCTCTTCGATACCCCGGTTTTAATCTGTCAACACCGTTCAAGCCAGAAAACAAAATGTCTTTTACCCACCGACAAGCTTCACGCAGATCAAAGTTTATACCGATCGCGCGAGCTGCGCGCTATCGTGGAGGAGCTTGAGTTTTCTGGTAAATTTTTAAAGAGTCTCTAAAAAAATTAGTTCATTATTAAATTGCTTCTATATTCCTTTCCCTTCTCCTAGAAATATGTTAGTGATGGCGAGGAGTATTGCTTTGGCTGAGCTCCGTTTGTTGGGATAGGAATAAGCGACACATCCTTTTTGGATGAATTTGGCCACTGGTATGACCGTTTATTTAAAACAATCATAGAAAGCTTGTTCAAAATATACACGGCATAATCCCAGCTAAGGTGAGGGCACAGTTGCAAAAGCCCGGAGCGAGGAATGAGAGACCGGGCCGCCCCACCCGAAGCCAAAGCAAGACCCGCCAACCGAATGCAAAACTTCAAAACATTGGGGGAGGGGGGTACAGTGTATGGCCCCTGCTCATATACAGACTCCCCTTCTTTATAAGGACTAATTTCATGCATGCTAATATACTAATTTTGTACTCTCAATTGAAAGAATTTAGGGTTAGCAATGTTAAGCCAAAGAAGTATTAGATTAGTCCTTAGTAAAATTCCACATAGTCCGCACCAGGACCTTGGGGCAAAAGCAAGAAGTTTGGGAGGTATAAACAGAATCATTTGCCCGACGTAACGTGTCAATAAACTGTCATATAGGGACAATTCGAGGCATGAAAAACAGCCGAGGTCATTAATGCCAAGGAGTTGAACCTGGAATGGGCTGGTACTGATTCAGGCGCGCGCCCGCTGGCTTCGAAAACCCTCAGATGCCCAGTGGGAAAAATAAGGGAACGTACATTCCCCAGAAAAATGGAGGCTTGCAAACCCCTGGAGATGAGGGCAATCAGCACCAGATCCAGCTTATTATACCCAATGCAATGCTGGAACTGTAGCACCGTGAACACCCTGGGGAAGATTTATGCCTAGTACCTAACAGCACAAAGACTGCAGGTAGTCATGCTATCCTACTAGGTTGACCGTACAAAAAACTGAACAAAATGTGCTTGTCCCCGTGGCATTTGAACACAAGATGAGTTATGCAAAATGATTTTAAATTAAATTATGTGGAATGTTGACAACGTGTAACATACTGAAAAAGGACCAATGACAATCCGCCCCTGCTAAATTGCTTGTTCCTCTTTCACCTGTGTGGATATGAACTGTGTGTCACCCTATTGCATGCCCTAGGGAAGGCAAACTAATACTGAAAATACTGTAAGCATTCAGCATTTTGCCGGAAAGAATGGTCCCAAAGAGCTAGGATAAATGTATCTGCCAATTAAGATGACTCCCAAATAGGTGTCTGTGCCTAAAGGCAGCAATTGTGCACACCTCGTGTTGGCGTATTCCTCAAGGCGAGATGCAGCAGCTGTAGAAACTGATTGGTGGTGTTAGCCTAGGTCATATTCCTAATAGCACCAAAGGACAGTCCGCCCATGCTGGACTGCGTAGCGCCATTATACTTGGCAAGAACAACTTTTTTAGTTACTGTGAATAGTATTACCAAGGACAGTCCACCCCTGCTGGACTGCTTGGCGCCATTTTACTTGGTAATAACAACTTTAAGTATTTACTGTGAATAATGGGGGGAGGGCACTCAACAAAGTTTTATACGGGGAGGTTCCGTCCCGAAGTCCAACCCCTTACCCTTTTATATACCAGTTTTGACAGAACAGGTACCCCTTTCGTATACCTTTCATTGAAAAATGGTACCCCTTTCACATTCCTACTTAAGAATACTGCATCCCTTTTCTAAACCCTTGGAATACAGTTGATGAACGATATTAGGGCAGAACAATATTACCGAAAGAGATGTTAACTAAAAAACAATATTATTATCTACTCGAAAATTAAAGGCTCTTTTAGAAACCTAAATGACAGATTTCCCTACCCTTTCATATATTTCAGCGCGTGAAATCCCTACTATTTTATATACCAGAAGCCTGAGAAAGGTACCCCTTTCGGGCGAAGCCTCCCCGTATAGGCCATTATAAGGAGTACCCTCCCCGGGAGTACCAAGGTCAATCTGCCCCTGCTGGACTGCTTGGCGCCATTATACTTGGCAATAACAACTTTTTGTTAACTGTGAATATGAAAACTTTTTTTAAATATATGAAAAAGATTGTTGGATAGAACCCCAAAAGGCTCTAGTGATCTAGTGAGCCAAAAGGCCTAATAAATGATGTCGCTATGGTTGATGTGTGTACAGTTTTCAATTATCAGTTCAGCTATGAGTTCTGAAGGAATAACTCCTGCTGATGATATGCCTTCTCACGTTCCATGAGCCCTTTCTCAAATTTCAAGCATCAAACCTTCCTTGACTGTTGTATAATCTCACATCAATGAAGTGAAAGTTCATAACTCCAACTATCCTTTGATCCATGCAATCTTCAAGAGACAGTTCAGCTAAAAGTCGCTTGTTGAAGGCTTGGCCCCTTCTCAAGCCGAGAGACTTTTAACCCTATTCTGCCTGGGGGGGGGGGGGGGGGCAAGTTGTGCCCGCGCTGACTTTAACGAATTATAACTTTTAAACGGCTAGACGAATAATCCCCAAATCTCGTGACTTTTCCTAAAATTTATCAGAGAAAATTTTCCTGTGTCAATGACATGTCTATGATGATTGACGTTTCCATAGCAATCGTCTACTCAGAAGTGTATTTAACTATTTTCTGTCCTTTTTCAGTCTTTTTTCAGGTTTTCCCCCTTCATTTGTAAGAAGGCGATAATTTTTAACTTTAGAACAAAATCATATTTTTTTGGGTGACGTCATTGTCAGCTGTATGACTGCAGGTTTGGGATTCAAGATGGCGGCCTCCAGTTCAAAATGGCGGATTTGTGACGTTATTGTGACGTCACGACACGTCATTATTGACACGTCATAAGCCCAATCTCTTAAAGAGCCAGTGTCACCCAAAGTGCTTTGCGCCCCGAGGTACAATTTTCATATATGAAAAATCTGCCATTCAGTTACTTGGTTGTTGTGAAGTCTGATTTGTATCTTCTTCCATCGCTGCCGTTAGCGATCCGAAAGCACTAGTGTGAATTTTGACTTGACATTTAAGTGCCGTCGTATCGATTTCGTTGCATATTTCCGATTTCTGAAGTGTTTTGGCGGTGGAGAAGGAGATCTTTAAATTGGATGCTTCGTAGGGTTCAGGAAAGCTGAGGTGAAGGCCGAGTCCGCCGCGCTCTGCCAAAGTTGTACGGCTGAAGGAGTCTGTCTATCAGTAGAGGAGAGAAGAAAAACAACTGTGGGTTTCAGCAACAGTACTGACACTGTGTTCGCCGAAATAGTGCTACGCTCGTTGCCGGATGAAAACAGAAGGAACGTTAATTTACATCGTAGTCACAAAATAACAGTAGCTACGGGCCAGCTCCAAAATATTGCTTATGGTCACGAGCTTGTGGTGTTTTGCTTAATTATTCCCTGTGTTCACTCTCTGTTTATGTTTTATGTTTACAAAAAGTGTAAGTAACTATTCTGGTTTTGCGATCGATGCGATCGATCGCGCGATCAATCGATCGGACTGTAATATATTCATGTACGCGCATTGACTGCGAAGTCAGATCTTGAGTACTTTTCTCCTGTGACATCTAGCGATGAAGACATCAATATTCTTACTACTTGTTTTTGTTTTATTTTTATATCGAGTGGAAGTGGCTGCTCTGGTTTTACGTACATCGAGATCGATCGATCTATCAATCAATCGGTTGTTATAATAGCTCCATACGCGTTGACTACAAATTCAGATCTTGAGTTGTTTTCTCCAGTAACATCTAGCGATGAAGATATTTCTATTTTTAGAGGTTACTATTGTACATATCAGCTTGCTGAAAGGCCAGTTTGCAAGGTATAATTTGCGAAAAGTCCGGCAAACGCGCCAGCCGAACGCAAAAAGCTGTTTCAAAACAAAAACACAAGCGCGCAAAGCGCCTTGGGTGACACTGGCTCTTTAATCTAATGACCTGCTACAAACTTGACTTGTTTCATCGCTTTAATACTTTTCGAGATCTATAGGGGGGAGGGGCACTTTGTACCCCCCCAGGCTCAGAAACTCAAAAAAAGCCCAGGCAGAATAGGGTTAAGACGGGCCACTGTGCTCTGGTATCATAGTCTTGTCCTGCAAGCTAGCTCATCTTAAGGTAGAGAACTGCCAAGATGCTGGTAAGTAAAGCTGTGGTCCAACTACTACGAGTATGCTAGCAATGACATGGAGGGTCAAGTATATTAGCTGCATCCATCTAAAACAAAACGTCATACAGAATTCTGAGGCAGCTACTTGTACATGTCAGATGACATGATAGAGGATCACCCACCTTACTTAGCACTGGAGTTTATGTTAGCTCGTTATAGAGCATAAACCTATCAAGGGGTTATTTTCCTATGTAGTAGTAGAAGTAGTAGTATTAGTATTAGTAGTAGCAGTAGTAAAACTTTATTTTAACACGGTAAATCCATTCAGGAGAGAAATTTATACAAATATTATTAAAAGAGATAAAAACGCTAACGACACTAACTAATAAGCTAACAACTAGTTAAACCTGCTTTACAAGGATGCCGTGTATGATGCCTTAACATTACTAAATGAGGTCGCTTTGGAAAGTGTGATTTTTTAATTTAGTTTTATGGTGTTAGAGGACCCACATTTCAATAAAGTTATACAGCCCCCTGGTATTCAGTACCAAATAAAAATATAGGGACACAGTCCCCTGGTGATGATGATGATGACGATGATTGAGTTTGATGAAGATGGTGGTAGGGACACAGACCCAACAATAATTGTGAGGGGGTGAGGGGAGGGTGGAGGCTAGGTTAGGGTACATCGTACCAACCACTTGACCCCATCCCACAGTACACTGTACCAAGGAAATTGTGGGACACCTTCCCCGACAGCAACAACACAATATATATGACATGCGATGCATGTAACAAAAAAGACACAACGTATGTAAAATGTGATACCTGTAACAAAGAATAATACAAGTGTAGCCATGATATTTGTGTTCAAAACAGCACAGTACATGTATTATATTTATCCAAAACCGAATAACAATTGCAGTTTTCATTTACAATAAAAGTAAACACAAGGATGTTATATGCTTCAAACATATAAATGGTCCATGGTCTAAGAATAGCGTCACTCTTCCAGGTAAATCCTCACCGTCCACACATGATAGCTTCACGGTAGCGTCGGTAGAGGAATTGATAAGTGAATTTTATCACACACGTAAAATGTGAACTAGACGATTACAGAGGTCTTTTTTCTATTTTGGCCTCTCCGTGAATCGTTATTTCGCGACCCTTTGCGCAGCAGATTGATAGTGAAAAGGAGCATTTCATACTAAGTTATAAATGAACAAACACAGGAAAAAAGGACCTGAATTCATCTTTTTCCTTTCTTAAAAACGAGAGGAGTTCAAGAATGAATCGAGAAATTGTTCTAGCAAACAAAATCGGCTAAGAACTTGACAAAACATTCGAGACATGTAATAACTCGGCTGCATTAAGACACTTTTTTTGCGAAAGCTTCGAATAACACCGAGAAGGAATACTAATCAAAACATTTATAAGACAGAAATTTGCATTTGGACGCGCATAGAAATATTGCCAGAGAAACAAACTTGAAGTCAAAAAACAATACGAAGACATCATTGAATAAGGTGCTGAGCAGGAAATTTGAAGTACAAAATGCAAATCTGGTTTCAATTGACTGAAATCACTTTTCACACTATTAAAGTTATGAATGAACAATCCCAGGAAAAGGACCACAAAGTTTTCTTTTGACATTTCTTAATCAAATATCCATAAATTTCGAATTCCTTGAAAAGCAAAATGAGTTCCAATAATGAAACAAGGAATTGTCCTAACAAACTAAATTCGGCTAACAGCCCATGGCAACAGACCTTCGCTAATAATTCGGCTGAATTTGGGCACGTTTTTTAGTTATTCTCAGATTTCTACAAGTCATTTAAAGTCAGTCCAGAGTCCAGTCCATAGTGCAGTCCAAAGTCCAGTGCAACTTTTTCATAGTTACAGCTGTGGCTATCGGAAATATTAATTATCGAAATCAGCAAAATCATTTCTGACAGATAAAGGCAAGGACGTCTATTGATAAGAAGATTTCAGTTACTCAATTATATTATGCTTGCGGTACTAATACGTGCAATGTTGTGAAAAAAAAAAGTAGCGGTTGTTTTTGTAAAGAACCGAACCGCCGTGGGTTTGCCTCGAAGTGTTCTCACGCTCACGCGCTTAGTTTTCCTCGTAGTGTTCTGACGCTCACGCATTTAGCAGTTAATTCGACGAAAACTGGATTTTATTCAATGCCATTCATTGGCAACATGTTTGCTCCTATTATTAATTCGGCCGGTGTACTTCCATCACGTTCCAATCCAAACTTATATATATTGATATTAAAACTCCCATTCATAATAAACCCACTGGGTTTGTTTGTAAGAAACTTCAACCTCTCTAAATGCGTTAGGTCATTGCATGTGAGTCATTTTGGAACAAGGAGATTCTGTGACAACGCGGGCATTATGTTTGAAAGAAAACAAGGAATTTGATTAATACCTGCCTACCGTGGCCGAACAATAGTTTTCGTGCTAAGTTTATTTCCACTCCGGTTGATCTTTTTCAATAACGTACTTGTTACAGAATGAAAGCGAGTTGTAAAACAGAGAGCTCAATTAAACTTACTAACTTTAATTAGCGTAATTTAGCTTTTCGTGACAGCATTACTTGTTATCGCAAAAACGTCCACCCTAGGAAGTCGCTCAATCCATTAGCTTTCGGTGCTGCAAGGAAACACCTACTTTTCACCTCTCCCCAATTCTCAGCCCGTACGAAAAAATAAGAGGCCTCTGCAGAGGAGAGAGGGACGTTAACGCCAAAACCGCTAGTTTTTGTAACACACGTAGCCGTGCCGTAAGTGGATTGATATGCATATATGCTAAAAATAATTTAGATCTTCCACACTTCTGAAGATTGCATCATAATTTGTGAACTGACTGAATTTCCCGCTATTTGTCCGTGACCATTTGTCTGAAGGCATCAATGGGAGAGTCAAGCCCAGGAATTTTTGCCGTGGAGCCTGAAGCCTGGAAACCCAGGCCTTTTACTACTTGAAACCCGGACAAAAATGATGATTCTTGCTAAATAGAGCCCTAGAGTATAAAAGCCATGGAGCCCTAGAGTCCCCAATTTTTCTGCGTTAAAGCCCTGGAGCCTTTATTTTTTTGCCCGGAGACCTGGAGCCCTGAACCACTTTGGGACCCTGTTATCTCGTGCCGCCGATTACGGGCGTGTATGTCAAATTTTAGGTGAAAGTTGACGGTTTGACGCCTGTGGTTTACATAGGCATAAAAAGGATTAGCGTGCAGCGAGAAATCGGCACAGAAACTCGACAGGTTAAAAGAGTTAGAAAATCGTTCTCTTGGGCGTTTTGCTGCGAGGTCAGCGAACATTCAGACATGTACTGAAAGTCGCTAAGTCAAGTTGACAAATCTAGTTGACCTACTACAAAATTATGGATTTATCAACTGAGTTGATAAGGTACATTGGCCACCGTAAAGAGATTGAAAGCTGACGTTTCGAGCGGTAACCCTTCGTCAGATCAAATCCATGTCCCCACCGACGCAGCACCACAGTTTCTTTAGAAACTAACCCCCTAGTTGACCTACTAGACTAGCTCACCCTGAGAACGGTTGAGAGCTGAGAATGGAATAAACAGCCTGAACTACTGCAAAACGGCCATTTGTCGTCCCTGTCACAAACATTGTTTACTTAGTGGAACGAGAGCTAATTCCCCCAGTAAACCAAAAAGATTCATTTAGCTGTATTACCTAACAAAACTGAGTCTTTCATTAAAAGTGGTCTCCATTCATTAAGATCACTACCATCTAATGTTGTAACCTAACTTTTCAAAGGGAAATTCTGCAAGTAGGTCCAGCCCAAGTGCATATTAACCAAAATCTAGATGTAACAGTATGCACTGATATGTTAACAGTAATGTAGGTGTAAATTAGGTGTTTACCGGTGTCTTCATTTATTCTTATTTTGTCTGTACATTATTAAATGAAGTGTCTCTTGTGTTATAAAGATTTATTGCAAAAAAAAAAAAATAAAAATAAAATGAAAAGTTCCTTATACAATATGCCTTAAGGATAAGCCAAAACAATGGAATTTCCTCTGATCGCCACATTTTCCCGGACTTTTTAGCTTTCCGTCCTTCTGGCTCAATTTTTTTGTTTCACTTTGTTTATTCTGCACAAATTTGGCACCCTTTCATACTCAGTTTGCAGCAGCTTTTGTGACCCTTTCATATACTTAAAGGACTATTTTCCCTACCTTTTCCTTTAGTATACTGTGAACCCCTTTATGGGGTATACCCCTTTCCGTGGGAGTGTTAGGTGTACTGTATGACTGAAAATACACATGTAAAAAGCACTTTTTCATGAACGCAATAAAAAGGACTGACCTCGCTTCATATCCATTTCAGTAGTCAGAATTGAACCACCAATTTGGAGGCTTAAACTGGGAAAATGGAATTGGCCAATTTTTTGTCCGAGTGACTCAGAAACCCAGGAAATGGTACTTTAGGGAGTGAAATCTATTTTCCGAGGGAGCATGCCCTCGGAACCGTGCCTCTAGACACTTGCGCCTTCAGCGCAAATGTTATTAGAAAACGGCCATGATCATAGATGCGCTTCTGTTTAGGTAAGCACCCTTAACTTTAAACTTGCTAATACTATTAAAGTTACTATGGCTGAAGCTAACCTTGATATCAAATGGCGTCGTACTGGGATCATAACATTTTGCAGGATCAGGGATAAGATTTTGCTAGGTTTTGGGGATTAGGGATCAGAACCTTTGGCCAAAATTGGGAGTAGTAATGGAAAAATATACCTCGTTACGACCCTGCGATGTAGCGGGAAAACACTACACAATGCTTACGAGATCTAGAGTTAGAGCCGGCTTTGTAAAAATATACGTTTATTACTCGATATCAGGAAATGACAGATTATAGTTTACCGGACTTTAAGTAACACAACATTCTCAAACAGGAACAGCTTCCCCGTGTCACTGGCTTGCCTCCTTTCAAAACACATTACCTTCTTTGTTGCGTCAGTTGCTGTTTTCCATTAGTTGAGCAAACTACCCAGATCTACACACAACAACTGCGTCAACTTTGGTGCGTGCGTTCTGTGTTGTTCTTGGCATTAGCATTTAACGATACTTATTAGCATGTAAGAATCGTGGCTTTTGAAAATACTCTAATATCTGAAAATGAATAGCTCAATCCAGGAAATATGCTATAGTCATGGAAGCAAACACGAACAATATTTTCATCACCCCAAACAACGTGATAATTTTGTAACAACAACGTCCCAGAAAAAAAGTTTATACGTGATTAACTGGGCAAACATGAAAAAGCTTTGTCGGGGGATTTGACAAGCAGGACAGAAGACGTAATTTTGCAGTTGGATGAATTCCCTATTTGGTGGCTTGGCTGTCGAAAAAAATAAGACTGGCATTGATGACTTGAAACAAAATTGTCCTAAATAATAATTGTTATTTCTGGCACGTATTTGGCATTGTCATGAAGGCGACGAAACTTCGTTCAATTTTCTGGTTATTCAATTTAGACACTTTAGTCGTTCTATAGATGCAGTTTGCCTTGCAATGCTTGCTGCGGATACAGGCTTTGTATAGTTGTAGTAATATAGGCATGACATCAATAGATTGTAAAGGCTTCCTACTTCCTATGACGTAAAAATAGAAAAATCATCGACAAGGAGATATTGGAAACTTTGACAGAAACGTGCACTGATTAATAATCAGTTACTATAACTTTAGTTATTTAAAGCTGCATCCTTGGAGTGTATCAACAATTTGATTCGATTCGCAAGTTTCCTAACAAACGTTTCGTTTTTCAACACTAAAGTACTGAATGCTGATTTTGACTCTTACGGCACCATAAATTATTTACAACGCAGCAGCTGTAACGCGGCTTCGTCTTTATATATGATGGCAGATTTATGGACCGTAACGTCATTGTTACTTGTCCTTTTCGGTTTTAGTTCTAAGGGAGATACAACCTGCCCAGGTAAGAATATGTTTTCTCCCAGTTTTATGAGAAAGTGTAGCCGTCTTGTTCGATCCGGGTCACACCCGCCACCTATGTTAACCTTGTTATGTTCAGTATACCCTTTTGTAACGTTGGAGTGCTCTTGACTGTCCTACGTTTACTTTGTGCTGTTGAGATCTTAAAAGTAGTCATTCAGTTTATTATCGACATGAATGCAACACATGCAATCGAAAATTAGATGTATCAACAAATCAAATATGAGTTCAGAAAACGTATCGGAACTACATTTCTCGTAAGCAAAGTAGCTTTGGTGTCAGGAAGTGAACACGCCTAAGGAGGATGCTGGCTTACAGAAACTTGGTTTGCATCTGTTAACTGAGATCTGATCGAAATGGAATTTATAAATTTCACAAAGGCAATTCTTGATGGGATTCTACATAGATCTTTGCGTCGATTTTAACCAAAAAAAAACGTAACATACCAAATCTCCTCTCTGCTTTCCATATGTTTTGTAATGACAGAAGTGGGAAGAATTTAATTGCACATCAAAATATTTGATCTTAAGCGATCATTTTCTTTATTCTCACAACCAGTTTGTTTTTTTTAAGTAGAGATTTTGTAAGGAGAATATAGATGCTTGTCACCATTATGGCTTCAAGGATTAGGTGGGATTCCAATTCCCTTTTGCAAACGACTGGCGATTTTGCTGCGATGTGTCAAAGGTTTGAAGGCGATTGATTGCGATTTTAAAATTTGGCGCAGTGCATGGCAGGAGGAACGCATGCAGTGTGAGGATAAACACGTCAAAGTGAGCTAAATTTAGAGTAACGAGATACATAAATAAAATTGCGTCATACATGTGATCTAATGATGCAGCTGAAATCAAATGATCGTGATTGTAAGTTTGACATATCTGCACATTGTCGATTAGCGATCATGATGGATATGTCACTTTAAGAGAGCTCTTTTATGCTCTCTTGGTCACATAGCTATTTCAATGCAAATAAATGTTTTTTCTTGAACAAGCGAATGTGCAATGGACTCAGTTGTCAATCTAACATATTTTGTTTAATTCGGTTTACTTTGATGTAGGGTTTAGCCTACTTTGAGAGCGAATTTTTCAAGTTCTTATTTTATGGACGTCAGGGTATTAGAGGGTTGTTTCCAAAAAGTCGTATCTCTGCACACTTAACTGATAATGAGAATCTTCTCATGTAAAGACATCGTTCGTGATCGTTTTTGGTGCTATGGTAATGAATGCATGAAATAAAATCTGCTGAGATATTGTCGATACGTCTGCCAATATTTCCAAGAAATCTTTTCTAATCTTTGAAAATTTTAAAAATGATATGAAATTAGGGTACATGACCGTGGAACAATCTTCAGACAAAATTGAGAACCTTCGTAAATCATCGGGAAATAGTCGGAATCTTCGACAGATGTAAATTTTATCAAGAGCACTGGTTGCAAAAACGTTTTGGTCGATAAAAAGACTCGCGTATTTTCGAGCTTCCTTTGTCATCTACTATCAGTGCGACTTTTACAATTATTTCGAACAAAGGGGCAGACTGGTTAGAACCTCTCTGTGGCGGATTTAAGAAAAAGGTCCGGGGGCCGGACGCCATAAGCCCCCCTCCTTTCAAAATTTGCTTCTCTCGTTTGCGGTAAAATGTATTTGAGCGTGGATGTGAGGCAATTTCGGACAGAAACTCTACAATTGCCCAAAAATTGCCTCACATCCACGTTCAAATACATTGTAATGCAAATGGCGGATTGGTAAAACACTAAATCGTCAGTGGATAAACTGAAATCTGAACGCCTTGAACATTTAACCATTATCGCCGAAGACGAAGTGAATATTGTGGAGCAAATGCATTTTCTTTTTTCTTTTCTCCAGAAACATCAAAAATCGCACAGTGGCCATTTTGAAAATTAGTGCTTCAGTCAGTATAATCACTTCGCGAGGGGTGATTAAAGCAAAACATGACTTAATTCACGACCAATCAGTGCTTGCGCTTCTCTATAATCACCTGAGCAATTATACTAATTCAAAAAATTAATTAAATGATGAGCATGGTAAAGTTTGTTTAATACCTACCACAAAGGGGCCAGAAAAAAGAGAAAAAAATGCCAAGAACAAACAACTTGTCAAGAACACAAGAACGTCGCTTTAATTCTACATTAAAATATCAGCGTTTGTTTCTATTTAAAGGGTGTCGAGATGCTCTCGGAATGGAAATCGGTGCTATCTCTGACTCACAAATCAGCGCGTCTTCAAGTTATAAAAAACCGAGTGCTCACTCCGCCAGCCAGGGAAGACTGAACTTTCAGGAAACTTCAGACAAAGCAGGAGCTTGGGTAGCTGCCGCTAATGATATCAATCAATGGCTGCAGGTTGATCTCTATCAACTCACCAAAGTAACACGTGTGGCAACGCAGGGACGAAATTTTAGCAGCCAGTGGCCTTGGGGATCTCACAGCCAGTGGGTAACAAAGTACAACTTGCTGTACAGTGACGATGATGAGACGTTCCAGTACTACATGGAACAAGGTCAAACCACGGATAAGGTGAAAATACTTCGTTTTGCAAACCTTTAACTTACAAACTGGAACATCACACCGGTATCTATGAACTAGAAATATGTGACTCGCAGAACCTCGCGAAGCTTGGGCAAGGGTGCACCACAAAATTGAGCGATGGGGGTGGGGAGAGGATAGAATTTCGGTTTAACTAAAGGTGTGGATGGGTGGCCACAAAGGTCCCGGATTGGGAGTTAAGATCGATATTCTGGTTCCCAGTCGCTTCCATGTAACTTACTTGCAATCCTCTGTCATGTATACGAAAATACGTTCAACCCCCCCAGCCCCCTCCCCCGCCACCTCTCTTTATTCTGACATAAGGTAAATTGCTCTCTAGAGAGGATGTATAGTATTGCTGTGGACCTGTTGTCCAAGACAATATAGGTGGTGTTTCTGTTTGGTTGGGCGAGAGTACGTTTATCAGAAATGCAGTTCAAATTCCAACATGGAACTTGTTATCTCCAACATTAACCCGGCCGTTTCCTTTAGATCCTCTTGTACAGTTTTTGTTCTAGTTACTGGGTATTGACAAGTGTCAATAGCTAAAACAATTTATTATTTCACTTGAGTGGTTGAGATACTGCAGCAGGAGTTTACTACTGCTGAAGAATAACGCGGCACTTTAAAAAAATTATCCATTTTTACCTAACAATTGAAATGAGAATAATACAGAATAATGGCAAGCAAAGCAAAGAGTTTCATATTGATGTGGTAGCATGTCTATTCATCCCTTCCCCCCCCCCAGCGTACTATAAAAACTGGATTAGATAATTGTCACAATAAAATAATACATTAACCCTTGAAGACCCAGTGGCCACCATCTCCCTACAATAGCAATGTTTTAATTAGGCCATCAGAATTAAAGAATTGATCACCAAACATGAATGGTGTTAATGTCAGTAGAAAGAAGTTCTCTACACTAGTACTACAAGAAATTATGAAGACCAGTAAGGAGAATTTACAGGTTTACATTAAAGGGACAATTGGTATGAAAAGCAAGAGTAGCTAATTAAGGGAAAGAGTGAATGTAGATTATAGCATGTGAAACCTTCAGAAATAAGTAAACTTTCACATAGAAAAATCATGTTGAAGGTCACGGTGATCAGCATCTCAATTCCCATGATCTTGGTGGTTGCATATGCATTGCAAGGAGACTTGTGATGCTGGTCACTGTATGTAGCATGAAGTTATTATCAATAATTAATGTCAAGAAGTAATTTTTGTTTCACATCAAGCACATACATGTATGTACCTTTCCCCGCTACACATTTTAAAGTGGTAATTGTTAGGCAGAGCAGTACTTGTAAGTCCATTTCCATCCAAACTATGAACAGAAATTGTCCTTTCTGATCCATCTGAATGTTATTTTTTAACTATTAACAGGGTCAATATCTATAACGGAAAACATAAACTCTTATAAATTCTTACTGATCCGATGTGAATTATTTCTTTCAAATATTTTTTCGGGAACGTCCTAAACTTAAAATTGAAATTCTTTTTACTGCTCATAGTCACAAATATGCAAGTTGTTTGGAGAACTGAAACCTATTTTGTGAAATAATTTAATATCTCTTGTGTCATCTGTGGTTTTGATCAAAATTGGAGAAATAATTATATGTTGATAATTACTGCTACCTAAAGAGTAAAGATAATGGTGGAGAGAGGAAATAATTATGAGCCAATCTGTTTAGTCACCGTCCGTTGGAAGGTATTCTAGCAAAAGTGGTTTGATGATCGTGTATTTTTTGTCGCCCCTCTTTACTCCTATAACAAAATCATTTTGTCAAAGCACTTCTCGTCGGTGTCGCCGGTCCTGATCGGTTTCAGCACACATTTTCTCGAAGAGTTTGTAGCCGCTGAGACCTTGTATCGATTCTCGCGTTGTTGGGGAATCTCGTTTTGTGGCAGCGCTGTGCTATGAAGCTAAATTTAAGCTACGTTGTGTATGTTCTAAGATTTCTCGCCTGTGATATTCCAGTCTGTCTTTACTCGTGTCCCTCATTTGCTTCAGAAATTGGTCCAGTAACTTGTTCACAGACGATGAATAAACATATCAGCACGCAAATGTACGCAGCGAAGCAAACAAGAAATGAAGAGCACGCCGAAGAAACATGAGAGTGCGCAACTGTCAGCGATCGCGAATTGGTTTTGTTGCCAGGCAACTGTGCGGACACCATCGAAATATATATAGGCAGATGGAGATTTGACCGCCCTAAGCAATCCTCGCGTGATCCCCACGCGACAAATTTATCAACCTGGCTTCGCGAGGAATTAACGTTCACTTTTATTGTAGAAGTGGGGAGCTGGAGTGAATGTAAACTTAAAACAAAATACTAAAAACCTCAGTAACGCCCAACAATTTGTCCTGTCACTGTTTTAGGAGTTTGATGGAAACACAGACAGAAACACCGTTGTTTATCATGATCTAAACCCGCCAATCATGGCACGTTACATCCGTTTTCGTCCAACAGCTTGGCAAGGCTTGATAGCAATGAGAGTAGAACTTTATGGCTGTACAGGTACTCAATGTTTGCTATTCTGTGACTTTACTCAGTTAACTGGTTTATCTAGTAGCGTTATGGAGAGAGTTTTATTGTCAAACAATAGAGTGAAACTAACTAGCAACCACTGAAAAATTCTAATGGCCATTTGATAGCCTGCGTAGCAAGCGGTTTCCGTGGGCTTTCCGCAGGTTTGAAGCATTTTTTGATTTTTGGCCGCGCGAAAATTGGGGGCAGCGCAAAAAAAGTGTTGCGCCGCCATGCACGAAGCGAAAAACGACTCGAACGAGTGGAAAAGCCAACGGAAACGCTTCCTACGCAGGCTAGCTATTTGAAAGACAAAGATCACAGAAGCAGGAAGATGGGGGGGGGGGGTGGGGGTGGAGGGGTATAAATTGAAAAATAATAGGTACGTTAGTTGGAGGGGAGTTGACTATGCTATTGACATTGACTATGCTAGACGGGTAAAATACATGAAAAGTATAAGTGGATTGATCCCCCCACTGCTAAGGTGAATTGAGCGGTGCGGGTGCGCAATCACCTATAGCTTTGCCGCCAAGCCAAAACTATGCATCAACCCTTGGTGTGATATCAAGTCTTTGTCTATGTGTGTGTGTCGGTGTGTGCTAACAAGACTCTGTACAGCTAGCCAATACTAGCCTTGTTTTAAAGTGTAAAGAAGCCTCAAAATATGAACAGTGCTTTTATATGACTTGGATCATGAAAAGCGAATGTTTGACTTTGTGTTAGATTTAAGAAAAAACGCCCTGTGGCATTAAAAGCGGATTTTGGCCAATGCATGAATGCATGAACTAAAATGTCCTTGGTATATTCACCCTCTGACGTACAAGCAAAGTCACTTCCCCACCGTGGTATAAGGGGTGGGAGTTAATGGCACCACTCCCCTGGGTTGTTGCTGTATTTCAATATTTCGGAAAGATTTTGCCTTTGATGTGCTCTACAAAATGAGGTATATATTGTAGGTTGCGGCGCTGCTGGGTCAGTGGTTTCTACATTGGGTGGAAAAGAATGCATCACAAAGTGAAGTACACGATTTTGTATTATTATTCATTTGAAGTGTTTCTCCGTTTCTGATTGGCTTACATTCCCCGGCTAATTCCGGCTTACCAGCTAGTAGTGCCCAGATTTGGAAGATTTTCTATCATTGGACGATTGAGGTAAATCATCAAATAATGGAAAAGTTATTGGACGATTGACGTCACGCAACAACGGCTTTGATACAGCAGAGCTAGAAAACGCGAATTTAAATGACTGACTGCAGGTTTGAAACGTTGAACGAGAAAAGAATTGCTGAATAATTGAGTGATAAAGATAGTATGCCTTGAAAAGAAGTCGGTTGAATTTTTTCGTGGATTTTTCCGTTACAATGTTGCCCTTACTTATATCAAAACTATGGATATACGCCTTAACTACGGCCAGATACGTAAATCCGCCTAAATGTTACGATAATAGACTTCTACAATTGAATTCTTTACATTCTATTCTGATTCATTTCCTTAAACGTGGATAAACAATTACAATTATAACGTGCGCTAATCGCCGAGAATAATCTAATCTTACGCGTGACTAAACATTTCTGTCTGGAAAAAAATAACACGATCCTTTTACCTCATAGGCGTTTCCAGTGACACCCAAACCTTCCGTTTGTTCTGCTAGAAATAGAATCACGTAATTTGTACCATTAAATTGTTACAAGAACTTTTAAAGCGTATCTTCAGGACAAAAACATCCGAAATCAAGAGAGAATGAAGCAAGAGAGTGAATCCCCGTGGCCATGATAATTAGTTGAAATTAAATTTACTATTAGTTCGCACCCTTGCTGCGAAGGATCTTATCTGTTGTTCCCATATCAACGATCTAAAATTACATGGCGTCATTCTAACTGACCAATAAGGTGTCGTCCTAAAAAATACCACGCGTATGACACAGAACCAACAAAAGGGGTATAAGACCCCGCCATCGTTTACCTCCCTTTCCCATCCCTCATTCCTTGGTCAACCACCTCTTGTAGCTTTCGCGAAGGAGAAAGTGACGAAATATTTTGACCATAGGGTGACTCATTTACGTCACGTTGTTTTCTTTTGTTTTTTGAACTGACATCTCAACTTACTTCTAAATGACAGGGGCACAGGAATTTAAATTGATTTATTGATAAAGAAATGAATCCTAAAATCTAAAGGAAACGGGTAGCTACGGAAAAATAAAACGTAAAAGTCCATTTAGTCCATTCGATGAGTGATTTGGCGCAAGGAAGAAACTTCCCCGAATCGGCTTCTGTGTTTTAATGACGTAATGAATATGAAATACTGTTGAATATTTAACCCTGTTAAAATAATATTTGTTAAGCACCCATGGCTCGAGTAGCCCGATCGAATTGGCACCTTTCAAAGCTTGTTAGCATCTTTGTCTTTGCTCTCGTCGAAGAGATGTTTATGCCATTGCATTCCTAGTAATTTTCTACACCGTCTTCCATGAAGATTTTGGCGAACCGATCCTAAACGACTGAAAGTTTGCAACGCATGTTTGTTTGGCCCGGGGAAGTCTGGGGCAAGTGATCACCAAAAGTATACGAACGAAAAAAACGGGTATTATTAGACCCCGTCCTGACGGCTGGGTAAAAATAGATTTCAAATAATTTTCATCGGAAGAGGCCCATGTATGGGGAATTTGCTCATTCCTTTCATCCTCTCTTGCCGAAATCCAGCAACAGCCGAAAAAAAAAATTGTATGTTGTGAAGTTTGCGTTTTGTTACTAAACTCAATAAAGTTAACATTTCATTTTTTTTTAGCGCGCTGGGAGTCGATGTCCATAATTCTTCATATCATGCTCAGCCTCATCCAATAATTGTCTTAATAACTGTTTGAATAATAGACAAAGTTCAAGGCTATTAGGTTCTTATTCGGATAATAGTTTTCTGTTCCCGCTAAAGTAATTACTATTTGTCTTTGGTTCCAAATAACGTTTTAAACAATATCGGGGTGAAGTTTATGCTTTCATTTATTGTAAAGAAAAACAAGAAGATGTGGGGAATGCGTGTTACAGGAAAATTACAGCACAATCTATTATTGAGAGGCAAGCACGGAAGAGAAGATGTCACCACGCCAATATGGCGCATAAGTTTTCAGCAACGTTTCCAACGGAAAAAAACGAGAGGAGTCGAAAAGTTAATGCATGCCATCCCCTTAATGTGAACGAGAAATGAATTCCATTACCCATCTGTTTCTAAGCTGTTCTATAACAGATCGAATGATTTTGGAAAGACATCTTTGTCACTACCACATGAAGACACTGGGAACGTTTTCGCTTGTAACAGGGGAGAAGGGATCTGGAAACAAAATATGGCCAAGTCTGTTGATTAATCTTCAGCATTTCTCACTTATTCATGGCACTGAAAAGAGGTGTCATGACATATTTGCAAAGCCGAAAAACCTAAACTTAGGCCTCACTGAACCTCGTCTATGAATTAACCTCTTAGCCAGGGTAGGGTGGGAAGATTCCTGACAGGAGGACGAAAGGGGAGCGGGGTTCACGTTTACCACATGCGTCTTTACCTTGAGACAGTTGTTTGTATCTGAAGTCCTAGGTTGTCCAGCTGGTTGGTTTGGCTTCCAAGATTTCTGCTACTTGTTTAGTTCTCCTGCCGTACGAGAGCTTGGCTGGGAACAATCCCGGGCTAAGTGTATCCGTCATCTGGGGGATCTTGTCAGTGTGGCTGATAAAACAGAAATGGAATTTATTAATAGCAAAGCGTCGAAAGTTGTGCACTATTGGATGGGGTTAAATGACCAACACAACGAAGGTGTGTTTGTTTGGAGCGATAATACACCATACAACTCCTCTGCGTATAATTACTGGTATCCGGGTGAGCCCAACGATGCAGGAAACAACGAGGACTGCGTTGAATTGACTAATGCAACTTGGAATGATGACATGTGCGAAAAGAATCATAGTTACATATGCAAAATACCAAAAGGTAAGCCCTCTACGATTAGCTATAATTACTTTGAGGTGTCCTTGCAACCTTGAGCCTGAAAAAAGTGGTCCTAACTTTTTTGTAAACGTTTGTCCCTTAAGTAATTTTTTGACCACAAATGAGCTTTTGGGACCTTACTACTTTTATTTGGCCTTACCTATTTACCTACTTTGATTTGGTGTTATTTTGTTTAAAATTTCAAGTGGAAGTTTACAAAGAACTGTCAGATGTGTTTTGATACTTTTAAGAGGTTTTTAAGATTTTGTTTGTTTGTTTTTGTTTCAGTTTTTTTTTCACAAAACCCTTAAAAAGACTACCGCATTTACAAGCTCCCCAGTTAAAGACCAAATTGTATCCTATTCTTTGAAACCTTTTCTTTCTACACCGGTTATCCGTAAAATAGCCCAACTTATGCATAATAGTAATGAGGCTCTTTATTGGGAGCACGAGAAGACGTCTCCTTTTTGTCTGCATTAAGGTGGATTGACCATCGGAAGTACAAGCATACTCATACCTCCGTCGTAGTACGGGGGGAGGGAGGGAAGGGGGTTAATGGAGCCCCACCCTTGGGTTTTTGTTGCGTTACAAATGTTGTCTCCCTAAAGGACAAGCGTTGAGCTCTAAAAGGTGAAGTAAATGTTATAGGTTACCTGGTGGCCTGAGACGTCTTCTAAAATGGCGACCAAGACGGTAAACGGGACATTATTTAATTTTCTTTAAGTTCAAAAGCAATTAAACAAAATTGCACTTTGCTGCTTTCTGTTAGCCTGTTGCAATTGCTCAGGGAGCAAGGTTTCCATATGGGTTGTAAATTTTTCACCATTATCAAAATTGCTTGACCTCATGAAGCTTATTTGTTAACGTGTTTTTCCAAAAGCAAAATCTAAAACCCTAAAATGTAAAATCGAGCTTTCGGACTAAGTGTACTTCAACATGATAAAACGGTTAAAGCAAAATGGCTATCTCCCATTATTAACATCTGAAAAGAAAACTAATGGCTTATAAATCTCTAGGAGTATTCTCCCATTGCCTTTATTCGTGACTCCATTTCAAGTTTGTGCTATAAGCCATGCCTCTTTCTCCTTTCTCACTGACCACTTGCTTTCTTGTAGTTACTTTTAATATCTTCCAATCCCATAGATTGATCACTGCCCTTGTACGCCTGAGGATTGAAGTTAGCAACACACCTTTTCAAGAAAACACTATCATAATACATTTAACTATGTATCACCTTACCTACCCACAAAACGACGGTCGTAAAGTGACTTTTGCACGTTTTTTGTTCAATGAAATGGTTATAAACTCTATACTAGGCACAGCTTAAAATTTACTTCATAAATTTCCAGATCTGAACTTGAAAATAGGTATTAACCAAGGGGCCGATTTCCCCTAACATTATTAGCGGAGGACCATTGCTAAGGAAATTTGGTAATCTGTCCATCCGAGAAATTTTGGTTGTGACGTCAGCGCACGCGCGCACGCGCAGACTCTGGAGTAGGAGAAGGGAGTCCCAAGGCAACCTGACCGCCCGTGGGGAGGAGAATGCCATTTTGTGAAAAAAGTGGTTTCTTTAAAAGCTCAATATTTAGCAAAACGATTGCTCGGACAGTTTTAAACTTAAGAAAAAATAGCTAATATCTATACTGTAAAAGTCAAAGAGTTCAAGCTACGAACCGAAATTTGTCTTTGAGGACTTTCTCTTTCTTGAGTTCTGCTGCGAACTCGGTCGCCACCAGCCTAGGACCCAGGCGTTCTCTTCTCGTTCACACGACTTGGCGCGAAATTTCGTGACATCACCGAATGGCATACCGCAGATAATGCCAAAATGAAAATAGGGGGGCCGCCTGAATCGAAGGAGGGTAATCAAACTCTTCAAAATTTTGCTGTTAATGCCTAGTGGGAATAGTATCTAGCGTGCTATTCTTGCATTTGGAAGCGTCTAGGCTTACCTACTTTCAAAGATGCCTCTTCAGTTATTTTTCCGTTGATCTTTTGGCTTAGCAGCTGATTTTATCTGACCTGCGCAGAAGTGCTACACGATATCGAATCATGACCCATACCATTTCAAAATTTCAAACTACTGGGAATGGTTCATGTGTTTTCTGTGCTTTTTCATATGTATACATGACCATTAATCGAAGCATTTGGAACTCCATGTTCGTTTTCCGATTGTCCAGGCAATGTTTTGTTTGGATGCAGATATTGATCTGGGCTGTGTTTTCCGAGGAAGCGAGAAATAGCGTACAACGTGAGACCGCTAGTTTCTCGTGGCATTTGCTAGGGATTAAGCTGTGACATGAAAAGAAAGATCAAAATTTTTCTTTGGGAAACTACTTTAGCCGACTTCTGAAGTACTTGTATCAATCGAACTTAAAAAGGGGCTTCGTAGTAGCCCAATGGGAAACGTAATTAGTGAGAATTTGCAAGTAGCAGTCTCCTAAAGAACTGTTCCAAATTTTCCATCAAACTTGTATTCTAATAAATGTAAAGAAGATCCTCAGGGTTCGAATCCTCAGGGTCAGGGTTCGAATCCTGGCAAGCCTGATTTTTCCAGGTTTTCTTTTCGCAACTGCAAAAGTTGTGTTAATAACTACGAGGATCTTCTTTACATTTATTCTTCATTCCGCAGTTCAAATGTATGAATTTCGTATATTTATAATTTCAAACTTGTATTCTGTTGTTTATATATATTTGGCACGTAATGCGGTTACTCGGATTGACCTTTATTCCTTATTTCTTAAAAAAATATCTATGAGAATCTTGGACTCATGGAGCTTGTTGCCTGGAACCAGTTGGAAAGTACCTGACTTTAGCACAATTGAGACAACTCTTTAGGGAATAATAACAATAAAAAATAGCAGTTCTGTGATCTGAAGTTATTAGATGAGTTTGGATGGAAAGACTGACTGTATCTACAGTGTTTAATTTAATGGCTGAGAAATAAAGCATTGAATCTTATCCATCCTAGTGGGATGGCTTCAAGGAATCCTGTGCATTTGATCAAGATTTCAGATCAGAATTTCCCTTATCATTCCACTGACATCAAAATTGCAATAGCCCTGATAAGAGCCCTTCAGACAAAGTGAACAATGCCCAGGGGATGTCCCATGCATGAGTTATGGAGTGAGGGGAGTGTGCATACCTTTTCGATTTGAAATTTGTGATTGTGGCATTTTTATAAATTAAAAACAATGCCAAGTATCTTTTGGAGTGTAATATAGTAAGTTTGGGTTCGCTGAGATAAGCACAAACTGGCAATCATTTGGTTAAGAAATTATCATGGTATTTTTAAGGGATTAGCACTGCCCCATAGGTATTTTGGGTGTTTAGTAATGCCCCACTTTTTTGCAATAACCACCCTTCCCCGTAAGTCTATGTCCCCAGTGTTATCCCCCAGGATGGTGCTGATGAGTGCTTGAAAACAAAGTGGTCACTTTTTGGGAAGAGCAGAGAGCCACAAGAGTATGTTTTTATGCAGCCAATGATCCGATTTTTGCCTTTTTGGAGTTGCTTATGTTGTGTGACAGACGTTGACAGAGGGCAGGTTTGTAGAGATCAAATCTAGAATTGATTTCTTTCTTGTATCTCGCGTAGTGTCGGTGAATGTTAAGAGAGCAGAGATTCGTTGTTCGGTAGCACCAGATCACAAATCAATATTCCTTGGCATAGAGTTAAAAAGTGACCTTAAAAGGGGACCGGGCACATGGAAATTCAACAATACGCTATTAGACGACAAGAACTATGTACACCTTATCCTTTATCCCCAAATACTAGAAAAGTATAAAGATGTGGAAAATAAGCAACTTTTATGGGAACTCAACAAAATGAAAATCAGATCTAAGTCCATTAGCTACTCTAAAAGTAAACGATGTGAGTTGAGAAAGCGTGAAGTTGCTATTCAAAATGAACTAGAGGAACTTGATTTTAACTGAAAATATGTAATAGTGGCAATATGGATCTGGATTCACAGATCCTAGATAAATATGAGTCGGCCAAAACAGAACTAAAAAAAGCTGTACGATTTACGAGGAAATGAGGCCATATTTAGATCTAAAACTAAGTGGATTGAACAAGGTGAGAAACCAACAAAATATTTTTTTTTAACTTAGGAAAAATAAATTATGCGAGGAAAACCCTCTCTCAAGTAGACAACGAGGAGATAACGTCTGATCGGGTAAAAGTAAATAAGCAAATAGAAACTTTTTTTTAGTGAAATATACACGACAAAGCTCGCAAGTATTCCGCTATCTGAGCAGGAAAAAAAGTTTTTTTAAATAACTTCACCGAGGATTTGGAATTATCAAAGCTGACGAACGAGGAACAAGAACTGCTTGAACGTGACCTGTCAGTTCAAGAAATTAAAAATGTTCTACATTCGTTTGCGAAAAATAAAACGCCAGGGGAAGACGGGTTTACTAAAGAGTTTTATGAAACATTTTTCGATCTTTTGCAACAAGATCTACTTAACTCTTACAATGATGCTTTTCAGAAAGGAAGCCTTTCAGTTTCCCAGAGAAGAGGAGTAATATCCTTAATTACTAAAGGGGATAGTGACCTGTCGGAACTATCTGCCTGGCGTTCTATTACGCTGCTAAATGTTGATTATAAGATTCTTGCGAAGACTATTGCGAAACGAATAGAACCCTTTTTGCCAAAACTAATTCATTCTGACCAAACAGGATTTGTCAAAGATAGATACATTGGTCAGAACATACGACTTCTAAGTGATCTGATGGAATATACAGATGTCAAAAAGATTTCTGGAATCCTTCTCTTTATTGACTTTGAAAAGGCATTCTATTTTGTAGAGTGAAAAATTATCATGAATAGTTTAGAATTGTTTAATTTCGGGCCATCTATCAGAAATGGTTCTCTATTCCTTATAATAACGTTGAGACAGCAGTGATGAACGCCGGTTATATGACGAATTACTTCCAAGTTTCAAGAGGAGTTCGTCAGGGGTGTCCGTTGAGCCCGCTCCTGTTTATTTTGTCTGTTGAATTGTTGGCCTCGAAAATTCGGCGGGAACCAAATTGTAGGGGTGTAAGTCTCCCCAACCGTAAGGAGGCAAAAATTTCACAATTTGCCGATGACACTACTCTCAGATCAAGTGACACAGAATCTCTCAGATGTTCCTTACAAATTGTTGAGCAATTTGGAAGCATATCTGGATTAAAACTGAACAAGAAGAAAAACGAAAGCAATGTGGATTGGCTCCTCCAAAACGGAAAAATACTAAAATCTTGGAATTTCGCAGTACCAAAGTCCCAATTAAAATAATTGGAGCACATTTGTCGTACAATGTAGATAAAAACGATGCTAATTTTTTTGTCAAAATTAAAAGATGAAGACAAAATTGAATCTATGGCAGACACGCGACCTAACGCTCTATGGAAAATCTCTTCTAGCCAAAACGTTGGGTGCCTCCCAATTAATGTATACTGATTAGCGTGCCTGACACGGTAATAAACACAGTTCAAAGCCATCTCTTCTCCTTTTTGTGGAGAAACAAAAAGGATAAAATTAAAAGAAATGTTGCGTTTCAGCCCCTGTCAGAAGGTGGCCTTAATTTTATAAACTTTAGAGTTATGGTGAAATCCCTCCGATTAGCTTGGATAAGTAGATTGCTTAGCAACTCAAACGACAACTGGAAGGCTATACCGAACACAGTCTATTTTGAAAAATATGGGGCCTACTTTTTCTTCTAAAATGTAATTATAATACCGCTAATCTCGACAAAAATTTACCTCTCTTTTATCGCGAATTACTAGACTATTTTCAAGAACTAAATAACAATTCGAAAGACAATAACAGCGACCTCATTCTTTGGAATAACAAGAAAATAACTGTAGAGAAAAACAGTGTTTTCTGGAAGCGTTGGTTTGAACGGGGCATCTACTTTTTAAGTGATCTGTTACATGCCGATGGAAAGCTCCTGTCATTCGATAAATTTCAAAAGAAGTATGACCTCGAAATCAACTTTTTGCATTATTTTCAACTACTAGCGGCAATTCCTTTAGATCTGAAGAGAAAAGCTTTTGACTCTCCAACACCTGATTTGTTTAGTACATCGTTGGAAAACCATCAGCTGGAGGATGGAACATTAATACTTCCGAAATTACGTTGCAAAAACTATTATAAGCTGTTTATTGAAAAACTTGCTGTAGAACCAACCGCATTTAAGTCTTGGAAGAAATATTTCCCGGAACTTACTGATTGGAATAATTGTTTCGTCGAAATATATAAATCGTCTAAGGATAACAAACTTAGACAATTTTCTTTAAAGTCCTGCACAAGATAATTCCGTCTAAGAAAGAATGGAAGAAATGTAATCTGATCAACGACGACACATGCTCCTTAGGTCAAAATTCGGATTCAATAGAACATACTTTTATACACTGTATTGAATCGACTTAAACTTTTTTACTAAAACCATGCGGTGGTTTAATGATTTTCACAGCACAAAGTTACAACTCTCCAACATACAAATTCTATTCAACTCTTTCGAAGGCTCCTTTTTTTCACAATTATCGAATTCCCATAAAAGCACACTACGGCTATTAATTTCATTACAAAAGAAATATCTTTATACCTGTAAGAAATTGACGAAGAAACCTGATTTAGAAGAATTCGTATCTAAGCTATTAGAACAGTATCGTATTGAAAATTGTGGCATGTTGTGAAGGGACAACACGGCTGACAGGTCTTCAGTTTTTTTTTCCATTTTCTTTTCTTAAATAATATGTATATACATTAACAATGAAAACATTGTGACGTTAGTAATTTAGTATCAATTTGTAATTTTTTTGTTGGTGTTGTTGCTGTTGTTTGTTAGCGTAATTACTAGTTTTGTAAATTGTGAGTTGCAAATGTTGTGAGTTCTCAATAAATAATTAAAAAATAATAATTGTGTGGTTCTGCAGTGGCTGAAATTGCAAGATGAAAACCTCTAGTCACCAAACATAATACCTGAAAGCATGGCCTAGACGTAAAAGGAAATAAGTTCTTTATTAAGCAAATAGTGACTTTTTGGCCAAGGCAATAAATGTGGCAACATCTTCAAATAAACCATAAAATATAACCTTTGCTTTGTTTTATTCCGCTATTCTGTGATTGGGAGTCTCTTACAACTGGAGTGTTCTTCAGGTTTAAAAATGAAAATGAAAAACAGTAACTGCAACCTCTAAAAAAATGTAAATTTAAGAAATATGCTAACCAAATCCCAAATTAATGAGCCAAGCATGCAAGTGACAGAATCACTCCATCAAAAGGAGAAAATTCTGTCTAATCTTTATATTCTTGATAGTTTTCCATCCCTCCCACCACTTCCTAAGTGTCTTGAACAGAGCAAGCTCCAAAGTGGAAGGAAATTTTGTATGATGTGGACATAGTGGTATGGGCAAATTGTGCACAGTGTCATTCGCCTTTTGGGTGCTCAATTTCAGGTCATAAACCGTGAACATGGTGAGGGCTTCAGAAAAGTTTCTGAAGTAAAATGAGTCACTAGGCTGTCTTATGGCAACATTACAAGACTGTGATATTCCTTATATAAATGTCCATGCGCTTGATTCTCAAGAGACAATTTAATAAACAGCAGCTTTATAAATTTATTCAGAAATATGCTTTACTGATTTCCCATTTATCTATTGAAAGCTTATGATACAGTGGGTTTGATTTCTGCTAAATTTGCGTGTAGTTGCCTTTCAATGGAGGGCTTATGAGTGTGGACTCATTATCCCCTGCAGTATAGTTGACATAGTTGGTAGTGACAGGAATTCTTCTTTTTACAATGATAGCCGCTCTGTTTGTTCAGAATCCTGTCGGAGTGGAACAAAAATAGTGTCAAATGATTGACTCATTTAAGTTATTACATGTGGTTAATGTTTATGAAATGCTTTTAAAACTAAAAAGAGAACTGTGCCAGATTTAAGATTTAAAGAGGTTATTTTAAGTAGCCGTTGAAGTTGCTTTTGGATAAATGGCAACTGTAATATGTAAGTAAAAAAGTCAACAAAGCAAAAATTTTCAACACGCTACGTAAAAATGATAAGAAGAATATCTAAGTTATGCTGAGATATATGAACAAGACAGCTGACACGACGAGCAAATATCTCCACTAATTTTAGGATGGGCAAATCAACTTCCAGAGTGTCATTATGGCAACAAAGATTTAGTACATCGAGGCACTGAAGGAAGGATAGCTTCAGCAATAATTAAAAAAGAAAAGATACAATTAAAATGTTGAAACTATTTTAAAAATATACCTACCTTGAGTCGATCAAGTCTCTGAAACCCTTCCCTTTTTCCAACGGATTGTTTTTTCAAACTACAAGAAAATACCGCAGCTTTGCCCCTCAGACATGTTGAACAATAGTTAAACTTCCAAAAATGATTTTCTTATCCCTGTGCCTGCTCTCGGAGGGCAGAAATAGCGGATTGAAATTCAGGGGTTGTTTTGGCATTTTACTCTAGATGTTCTCCGGGGACCTCATTCGGTAATGTCACGACATTTAGAGCCAAGTCGAGTCGAGTGGGCGGGAGGAGAACGCCTGGATACTAGGCTGGGTCGCCACATCGCTGTTCGCAGCATTTGTTAGCGGCCCCTACGCCAAACATAGCAGAGCTAGTGCCTTCTGTTTTCTTTTTCTGTCCACTACCGTGTTTTTGCGACGGTCCGAACACATTTTCCCAGGAAAAACACTCGTGTTTATCGCATCAGTAACTCGCGTACCCGGCGCATAACTCGCGTAACATCGAATCGAGTCGAAGTACAGATCGCTTGAATTCGCAGCATTTGGCCGCAGTCCCGACGTTAAACATAGCAGAGCTAGTGCCTTCCGGTTTTTTTTTCTGCAATAATGGTTTTTGTGGCAGTCCGAAGACATTTTCCATAGAAAAAATTCCCGTGTTTATGACGGAGAATCGCTTTGCCACGTGAAAAGATATATAAATATTATAAATATAAAAATTAACCCAAAGCAAGTCACCGAAGTCACCGTGGCCTAGAGGAAGTGCAATCGCTTGCGAAGAAAACGACCCGGTATCGATTCCATGCCAAGAAGGGAAAGTTTTTTTTTTACTTAATACGCCTTTCACAACCAATAAGAAAGTTGCATTTAACAGCAATAATAAAGTAACAATTAAAAAATAGTCTTCATCCGCTGAAAAAAAAATGCCATTTTAACAAATATTCGTCGCGTCTTTTGCTTCCCAGGGTAGGGCTCGTATCTTGAGCAAATAACTGTAATATATTTTGCCCCTTTAGGAAAGAGCAACGACGAACAGTGACGGGGGCTAATGCCCTTCTTGTATTCAATAAGAGCATTTTCAGAAATTGATAAAGTACTAACGATGGCTGAGCTCCGCTTTTAGGCTTGGCTAAATCTATCTATTATCTTGGCTGTCCTTATTTCAGCAACCTGCCCTCAGAACTGGACCAAAATCCACGATTCCTGCTACTGGTTCTCGTCCGACGAACTGGGCTGGAACGAAGCAGAGTCCTCGTGTGAAGCAATGGGATCTCAGCTTACAGTGGTGAATTCGCAAGCTGAACAACGGGCTCTTTCCCGAATGGTTTCACATATTATGTGGATTGGCTTACACAGGGATCCCAACGAGAAGTCAAACTGGCTGTGGGTGGATGGTTCACACGCTATTTTCACATATTGGGCAAAAGAGGAACCTAACAATTTGGGTGGTTCTGAGAACTGCACAGAGATAGCTCCGGGTAATAACTGGAAGTGGAATGACCTGAACTGCAGCAAAACTCTTCATTACTCTTGCAAAATTCCTGGTTAGTGAGAACAAATTATGTTCGTTTAAACTGCTTATGTCAATCTAGCTCTTTATGTCAACATTTTGTGCTTTTGTCACCTAAAAAAGGTAAAAAAAACCGTATTTTTAATAAAAAACGAATTGACCACCTGCTACTTATGACGTCATTATCGTAACCATAGTAACCAATTCTCATGAAACTTGTCAAACTGTGTCTAAGGAATATGTGTACACCTATTGAAAGCGGTAGGGGGATGGGTGGTATCCAGCCCCTCCCCTTCCCCCGTCTTGTATTTTCGAGGGTTTAAAAGAGCCTCCTCTACACACATATACCTACGCGCCTAGAAGCACGCGCACACACGCACACACACACAAAACACGCGTTCCCAGTACCATAGATACATTGTGAGTCTTACATAGGATTTTGTTTACAAGCATTCCGAGAGAGGTTGCCACTTTTGAGGTCTGCCATTCTGTTTTGCAATTGATCTCTCTGAGACAGCAAAATATTTTAAAAATTATTCGTCATGATATTTGGTCTAAAAAGTGCGATCATCAATAGGTCTTTTATTGTTTATTCTTTGTGTGTGTTATTTATCTATTTATCTATTTACTTATTTATTTATTTACTTATTCTTCAAGGTTATTTCGAGTTTTGTGTCCTTGTTAGATAGTTTTTAGATGGTTTTCAGACCCCCATTTAAACCAGCGTATGCTGAGCTGGGCTTCTCTGTTTAATTATTGTTAATAAATGAAATAAATATTATAGCCAATTTCACCGGCTGCTGGGTGAAGACTCAGGATTACCACTCGTGATTAGCCTGCTAGATTCGCCCGCCATGATTCACCCACAGTCACTAAAGGCCGCAAAAAACTTGGATATCTTGTAAGATTTTTGTTTTTATCTCGGGAAGTTAGCATTTTCTCAGTAAAGTTATTTCAAGTGCAAGATCCCATCATTATCTTGTGACCATGGACGCATTATGATCGGCGAATACTCGCCAACTTTCGAAACCTGCTTCAATGATCGCCCATACGGTCTCAAAAATAATCGTATTGGGCATGACATGTGTTAACCGAGAATAACTGTTTGTAATTATAAATAGCTTATGGCGGGCGAATCGTAGCCGTCGAATCCATTCATGTTTGGAAGCCCTGGCCTGCACGAAGCATTAAAATCAGCTGTGAAACTCGTTTGACTTATATAAGACCTTAACTTTCAAAAGGTCTATAAGGAAATGCAATTCAAATCAGAAAATTCCATTCATTTAAATCATTTTAGTTTTGTTTTACTGGTTCCGATTACTTTTTGGCCCAAATTTGGGGGCGGTTTGACGTTTCTCAGGTCATGTGGCGTTGTCAGCGGATTTTGAGCACTTCAAAGGAAGCATTTTGGACGTAATGATTACCCTCGAAAGTTCTTTGTATAGTTTTAATACTCTTGAAGCTTAGAAGGCCTGAACCTCCGGTCTTAGAAGACCAGAGGTTGCCCGGTCTGAACAGTGTTAAATTGTCAAGTTAAAATGTAACATATGGAGAATTGTATCACAAAGCTTTTTGCCATGCAAATTCTAAAGGATTTTTGGGTTATTTTGCCAGTTAACCTGTTGAAAACGTCGATAGCAAAACCTCTTTCCCAACATGCCATTACGCGGTGGTCGAAGATTTTTCAAGTTGTAAGAGCGGATGTCTGTAAATATCGACCGAAGGCGTGCAATAAGGAAAATATCAAAATTCTGAAAAAAATTCACAAAGTAGCCCTAGGTGAACTATTGACAGAAATATATTTTTTACTTCGATCCGATAACTGTTTTAGACGTACGGAGGTAGTCTTCGTTTCGCGGCTCTCGGACCTGGCTTTCAGGGTCTCAAACAGTGCATCGCGAAAAGCCCGTTAACAAAATCAACACAATTTTAACGAGAACAACAAATAACTAATCATATAGAGTAGTTAATTACACACAGTTTGAGTGTTCATTTTGTCAGTTTGGACTTGATTGGCATATTTGGAAGAATTTTCAATATTTATATTGTTTTGAGCGATTTCTTGCAATGAAAAATTGACAAAATTGATGGCCTAAAATCATCGACTGGTACATGGCATACAGTAAAGTATCCTACACCACGTAAAAGAGCATTACTTCTTCTTTCAAAATCCGTTTTCAAAACCATGGGCAACTCAAAAGAAAAGTTTTGAGGCCACGAAATACAAGTACTACTTTCGTGTAATTTGAGCGTTCCCGACACAGCAGTCCATGTTAAAAAACTCAGATAAACACGACACAGAAACATGTTTGAACATCCAATGTTTAATAAAAGCTGCTGTCAGGCATCAGTACATGTTAACAAAACTATTTTGTGGGATTTGGTATCGTTTGGGCGAAATAAATAGACGAATTTAAGCTGTTTCATCCACCTTAATCTACACGAGTCACGTGAAGTTTGTCAAAGGTCAAGTATTCCGACACGTAAACCCAACCAAATCCGAACATTTTACGTTCAGAAATTACTTTCTACCACACAGATCAATCGTTAATACGCTATGCTTTTGGTACCTTATTCTGGGCTCCTGGGTAGCGAGGAAATCTAGCAGAAATATCGTGAACGACGTCATCGGCGGTTTCAAAATTCTGCCAACAGCAGCAGAGATTGCGTTACTGTAGATTACAAGGGGAGACCGCTGTCACGTTACCTTCATTACGGGCTTCCGGAAAAATTCTCCACCTTATTTACCCCGAGAATATAATAGATATATCTATATTGAGATTGTGAATCGCCCCATTCTTTATTAACCTCAAAACAATAAATAAATCATATTATATTATATTTTTTAAGGGCATTCTCTATACAAATATTCAATGTGCTTTCCATAGTAAAAAAACAAAACCAACGGTGAAGCGTATGTAAACCTGACGCCTATTAACTTCAGTACTGTAAAGTTAAATTGACAAGTGTATGAATGCATCAGTTTTTTTTCCAAGAAATCAATTCAGGAGTCTGGACTTAAAGTGCAAGTACAAGTGTGAGATGTTTAGATTCTCTCAGATCTTGTTAGTTAGCCATGTCATCACCTCACTGGCAATCGAAGAAATAGGTGCGTTTGGGTGGATCCGCTTGAGCTTGCAATGAGTAAAATTAAAAACGTATTTTCGTTATCAATGAACGGAAATAAGAATGAAAAAAAAACAGTAAAACAAAAAAGTGGTCCTTCGGAAAATAGGCCCCCTTGGCAGCCCGTCCCATACCTCCGTCACTGCTATTCATTTGTAGTTATCCTGTGAGTTCATCATTTTTACTTTATTTTGGGAATGCTTTTGAGAATAGTCATCACTGTGAACTGCTTGCAGCCGCAATTGGCCCCGGGCCACTTGGCCTGCAATAGCATTCAGTTTACCAAGTGTATCTCAGCAAATATTCCATTACTTTGCTCTGCAATCCGGGCTTCCCTCAGCGCCTTTTTCGGTCTTGATGCTGTTTACATAATTCGAAAGTAAATTCGCCTTAAATAATCTTGTAAATGGCATCGTGTCCGTTTGCTGCACTTGTTGGCGGACATTGTGGACACATCGTTGTAAATCATACTAATTAACAACTTATTACAATCGAAAATTTTGACAACTGGACTTAACGAATCATCTGAAATCCTTTGTTGTTAGATTTGCTGATTCAATCTAAAACCCAGGGCAGAACTTCTGTTAATAAGAGCAGCTAAGTTAATACCATAGTACTTGTAACTCCCATGACAGGTTCACACATGCAGTGGGATTATCGGGCTTAAATATTGCTTAAACGGAGCTTAAGAGAGTTTTACCTCACTTTACCCACACCCTGCAAAAAAGGAGCGCGGGTACTGTATTTCCCACTGTGTCACTGATTTTTAAAGCGCACAAAGCGCGTAGAGGGAAAACGGTGCTGGGGCGAAGAAAGCAAAAGCCAGTTTTTTTTCTTTCTTTTTTTTTCCTATGCGCCCTGGCTCGCTCCGGCTGTGGATGCGCTTTCACTGAACAAACACTGGTAAAGAACATGGATTCAAGCTATTTCTCACCGGCTGAGTTTATCTTAGAAAATATATGTAAAGTGCCCTCACTACTCGTGAATTTTTCCATGTTTCACACAGACCGCCCTTGTCATCTGAAATAATCATTTGCGGCGCTTCCCTTACCGCGTCCCTTTCTTTGGCAACTTGCAGGTGTGAAAATCGACTGGATTAACAACAGTGCGTCCACTGTCCGCCACCTAGTGCAGCAGCATACTGACACGATGCCATTTACAAGATAATTTCGGGCGAATTTACTTTCAAATTATGTAAACTGTTATCAGGACCAAAAGTGGTCCTGAGGGAAAGCTGGATTGAAGAGTACAAACAATGGACCACTGCGTAAACTGAATGCCATTGCAGACCAAGTGCGGCTTCAAGCAGTTCACAGTGATGACAATTCGCAAAAGCAGGATCTTATTTTCCAAGAAAATAAGACCACCTTGGCAGCCCCTCCAATACCTCCGCCATTCCTTTTGTTCGTAGTTATCCCCGAGTGAGTTCATTATTGTTGAAAAATAATGAACTCACAGGGATAACTACGAATAATAGCAATGGCGGAGGTATGAGAGGGGCTGCCAAGGGAGACTTATTTTCTTGGAAAATGAGACCCGAAGGACCGCTTTTTTTTTTTCATTCTTATTTTCCTTCATTGCTAAAGAAAACACATGATTTTTTTTCGACTCATTGAAAGCAGATCCACCCAAACGCACCTACTTCTTCGATCGCTTTGAGGTGATGAGATGGCTAACTGACAAGATCTGAGAGAATCTAAACATCTCACACTTGTACTTGTACTTTAAGTCCAGATTCCTGAATTAATTTCTTGGAAAAAACTGATGCATTCATACACTTGTCAATTTAACGTTACAGTATTGAAGTTAATAGGCGTGAGGTTTACATACGCTTCACCGTTGGTTTTGTTTTTTTACTATGGAAAGCACATTGAATATTTATATAGAGAATGCCCTTAAAAAATATAATATAATATGATTTATTTATTGTTTTGAGGTTAATAAAGAATGGGGCGATTCACATTCTCAATATAGATATATCTATTATATTCTCGGGGTAAATAAGGTGGAGAATTTTTCCGGAAGCCCGTAATGAAGGTAACGTGACAGCGGTCTCCCCTTGTAATCTACAATAACGCAATCTCTGCTGCCGTTGGCATAATTTTGATGAAACCGCCGATGATGTCGTTCGCGATAGTTCTGCTAGATTTCCTCGCTACCCAGGAGCCCAGAATAAGGCACGAAAACCATACAGTATTAACGATTGATCTATGCGTTAGAAAGTAATTTCTGAGCGTAAAATGTTCGGATTTGGTTGGGTTTACGTGTCGGAATACTTGACCTTTGACAACCTTCACGTGACTCGTGTAACGGGCTTTTCGCGATGCACTGTGAGAGACCCTGAAAGCCAGGTCCGAGAGCTGCGAAACGAAGACTATCTCCGTACGTCTAAAACAATTATCGGATCGAAGTAAAAAATATATTTCTTTTAATAGTTCACCTAGGGCTACTTTGTGAATTTTTTTCAGAATTTTGATGTTTTCCTTATTGCGCGCCTCCGGTCGATATTTACAGACATCCGCTCGTAACACAGTTGAACATCTCTTTTTTCCACTACTAGAGGCAGGTAAAATGTTCAGAAATCAAAGAAAACAGGGGTATTACTTGGTGTTACGGAAACTATTGCTCGTTAGCTATTGTGTTAAGGTCTGGGCATTGTGCATTGATCATTTTCTTATCACTAAAAAACGGCCGAAAAAAAGGCGAACTGATGGGAAAGAACTAGACAGACAAACACAGATGGACGTACCCACGTACGTACGCATTTAACCCTATTCAGACCGGGCTTTTAATGGTTTCCTGGGACCGGGAGGGCGGATTCCGCCCCCTTTTAACTCCTAGAATATAAAAGCTATGACAACGAAACATAGAGGGCATATAGTACGTTCAAAATTCTTTCCTTTGAGGTCTGCATGAGGTCTGCATGAGCCGGTGCCGTCATCTGACGTACGAATTGCATCATATGAACGGCGGCCATCTTGTATCCGAGAAAGAACATGATCTTAAACTGTAACATTTACTTCAAGAAACTGCTAATTTTTTATTAAACCTAGTCAGACAGGGCTTTGTTTGGTCCTGGTGGTCTGGGGGGGGATTCCACCCCCACCTTTTAACTCCGAGAATATTAAAGCTATGGCAACGAAACTTAAAGGACAGATAGTACGCCCAAAAATGTTTCCACTGATGTCTGCAACATCAGCTGATGACGTCCATATGACATCGCAATAACATTTTGTTTTCAAACGGCAGCCATCTTGAATCCGCCTTTTTGGACCTTCAAAAACCACCGAAGATTGATCAAGAAGTGATCAAAATCAATAAATTAATGATTTACAAAGTAATGATTTTAGATTAAAAAGAGGGAAATTCAAAATTCTGGAAAAAACCGCTTGTCAAGAAGTGGTCTCCATGGCAACGTCAAGCTTAATAGACAAGGACCTACTATACCAAATTGTTCCCAGATAAATTTTACGAAAAGCCACCAAGTTTGGTGGCTTTAGCTTGCTTATAAAAAAATGTCGTAAACGTCCAAAGTCCGTGCTTGCAGAATCCCCCCCACTCCTGGTCTGATGAAGGTAAGGTGAAAATTCAAAATTCTGAAAAAAGGCATGCCAGAAAGTGGTTGCCACGGTAACGTCAAGCTTGGAAGACAAGGAATTACTATGCCGATTTCCAGATAAATTTTAGGAAAAATCACCAAGTTTGGTGGCTTCAGTCCGCTTGTTTAAAAAAGTTATAAACGTCCAAAGTCAGTGAGGGCAGAATCCACCCACCCCGACCTCCACCCTCAGGTCTGAAAAGGGTTACTGAAAATACACTAAATTGCAGTCATAATAAGTAGTTTTAATTGTGTTTAATGTTATGTTTCTTTTTTTGTTATTTTTTACAGGAATACCGTTAGTGGCTGGTAAGTCCTCATCCAAGCTTATTACTTTAAACGATGGCTGCATCGTTACTGCAAAAATTACTTTCCTGCAAGTTTACGTTTGCGTGTTTTCTTTTCCAAAATCCAGAGCGATAGGATAGATAAATGACACAAAAGATGTTACCGTGAAAACTTGGACGTTCACATTTGAATATTTTGATAGTCTAGAACTCTAAATATTCTCCTGAGCGAAATAAAATGTCGAGCAAAGTTTCCTGTCTAAGGAACTACACAATAGCATATATTATGCGAATTCCTACGAACTTTGGAGTTATTCACAGGAACTCACCGTCTCCGGAAGGTACAGTGATATTTGCATGAAAAACAACATCAGTGAAAATTGAGTGAAAAACAATAATTAAAACGATGTGGCGTTTCGATGAATCTAATATTATTATCAAGGACGTGACTGAGTGACATTATCATGAAACTCAATAGTCATTTGTGGGAGAGAATGCTTGACATTTTTTGGAGTTTTAAGTTAAATAACACAGCACGCATGGAGTCTGGTGGCTTCAGTTAATTGATTAAGAGCATCTCATGGATCAGACAGTAAAATTTATTTCGGCACTTTTTAGCCCTCGGGCGTACAGGCAAAGTCACACCCCCACCGTAGTACAAGGGGGAGGGGGATGGAACCCCTCCCATTGGTTTTTGCTGTGTTTCAATATTTTGGAGATAATTTACCCTTAGTAGAAAGCCTTTGATGCGCTCTACAAGATGAGGTATTCATTGTGGGTTGGGGCACTGCTGGGGGCCTGTGACTTCATGTCATCTTTGATTCTACCAAAAATAAAAAAATTTAAAAAACGGCAAAAATTGGAAATCGTTAATGCTAGTCGTGTAAAATATGATATAATTAAACACTTTGCTGCTTTTTGTGTACAATTTCTGCTTTTTTCACCTAAAAAGGCGAAAAACACACAGTTTTACCCCAAAATGGCTTGACCACCTGCTACTTATGACGTCATATCTTGTTACTATAGAAACCCCCGTCTCACCAAACGTACGTCAAACTGTGTCTAAGGGATATGCCTACAGCTACTGAAAACGGCAGGTGCTGATGAAAAGTCATCTTGAAAAAATTGAAGAAAAAACTTATGGGGGGGTTGCATCCACCAACCCCTCCCCCCTGTACGTCCGAGGGTTAAGTAGCAAAAAGTTGTTTGTGAGATCTGGTCTCACAATGCGTGCTTCTTGTGCATGTGTTTCCCAATTGTTGAATTCCGTGAGCTGTGGTTGACGATGTCGGAATAAGGACGTTATGTTAAATACCCTTAGTTTTGATTGTCCGTTTAATTAATTTTTTTTTTGTTTAATAGTAAGTAACCTACATTGTTTTTCCATGCGATGTTGACTTTCAGATTTTAGTTCTGTTGGGTGTTACAAGGACACCATATATCGTGCAATCCCAACCTTGGAAGGGAAGGATGCCATTTTGGATGGACCGTACCAAAAAAGAAAGCAACCTATTGTGAAGTGTGCTGTGGCTGCAATGAGGGCGGGATACGGGGCGTTTGCTGTTCAAAATGGCGGTTGGTGTGCAGCCAGTGCCTCGGCACTGGAGACCTTTGACACGTACGGAAAATCATCGGATTGTAAAGATGATGGCGAAGGAGGATTCGGGGCCAATCAAGTGTACTCCTTTAACGGTATCATGAATAATAAAGGGTGTAATCTGTACCTTCAGGATGATAGCATCCCTTGGGGTTCATAATGCATCTTATGGGAGGATTTTGAGTTTTCCTTTCGTAGGGGCGGTAACCCCCGGGAAGTTCCATTTTTTATCCGAACCCCCCCCCCCCCCCCACTAAGGATGGCAAGTTTTTGCACAAGGGGGAGGGATTTTTAAATCAAAAGAGCCGCCAAAAAACTTAACCCTTCGGAAATTTTTTACAAAGGTGCCGCCAAAAAATGAGCCTTTCGGACTTTTTTCTTCAAAGGGTGCGGCCAAAACTTTGAGGGGTCGGAATCATGCCATCCTTAGCAGGGGGGGGGTGTGGGTAAAAAATGGAACGACCCTCTTTAGGTCATTCTGCACTTCAAGGGCATACCCAGCAACTGTACCACTAAGGATTATGATGCACCTAACAATTGATACTCACCCCTTAGGATCATGTTCAGCCTTACCTTTGATACCAAGTGACTTTGATTCGAAGGAATTAGGATTTTATGCCACGTGGCGGGAACGTGAATTAGTTATGGTGGTCTGAGCTTGCAACCTGTAGTTTTTGTCAACAATTTCTTACTATCTAGATAACATACAGTTACAGTCGAAAGATCTGTATCCAAGCCAGTGGAAACAGTTGACTTTAATTCTCTATGTTAAAGCAAAAGTCAGCTTGCAGAAAACCTATTAAATAGAGAATCTAGATTTAAAACTATTGCTAATCGGAGAGTTATGAAACAACCTCTTCCAGCTTATTAACTCGTTGAAGGATAATGCCTTGGCTGATCAAGATTGCCCTGAAAACTCATAGTCGCAGGCATTATCCCTTATTATTATATGGCAAGCAATTCTCCAGTCTAAATCGAGTGTTCTGATTGGTTAGTTTTCGATCAGGATTTTACAGTACGGACCATTACTATGGAAACGGTCCTTTTTGGATATTTTTTTTTTTCGCGCTCCCGCTCCCGCTCCCGCAAAATTCAAACTGCGAAAACGCAAGAAGATAATAAAAGGAAAGGTTTGGAGCTGGTACAAAACCGGAGTGAACGAGGTAAACACGCCTGTTTAGAAAAAGTGCTCTTCAATTAACTTTACCGACTTTTTGATATAAGCGAAACACTCGCCAGTAGTGAATCAAAAAGCATGGCCAACGTTCTTCAGTGACTGTGTGTGTTTATTGTTTTTTTTGTACGGCTATAAGACTGTAAGCTGTAAAGAGCCGCGTAAATCGGCCAACACTTAAACAATATTTATTAAAATTCAGCATTAACAAGAAAACCTCTCGGCGAAAAAAACTGAAAATTGCAAAACAACTAGCAAACGGCTTTCATCAGCAACTGTAAATCGAAAAGAAACGATCATGTTTTTGTCTAGTTTAATATTGGCCATCGCTTTAGTCCGCGCTTTCCACAAGAACAAATTAAAGCTACACGTACATGTATTAAACTAACAGTGTACCTTGATTCCTCAACGAGATTTTTGCTCTTGTAGTGGACATCCTTGAAAATAATTTTAGCTTGTTCACAAGTCCGCTCTTGCTGTAGCTCGCGCTAAAAACCACTTTGTTAGGTGCGACGAAAATCTGCTCTCAGCATCCACAAAGCTCTCCATAAAGCCACTGAAGCAAACAACTTGCAGTATTTGATGGAGAGAGAACTTCCAGTGTCTTCTTTTTTTAAGTTCGAGTGTTCCTTCGTTCACATTACGGACTAACACGCTGCCACAATTTCCAGTTTGAGAAGCACGTTTCTGAGATTTTGTCGCGGCCTTTTCATTATTCTTCTTTTTCCCGAATTGTCTCCGCCCACATAAACGAAGACGTATTTTCAAATAAAACTATCGTGTTGTAGAGGACGACGAAAAACTGACACATATATTAGAAGCAGAGCAGTTTCCATTCAAGAGCCACGCAAGTTTTCGCCGATCGACAGCAACGATCGTCAAACTGATTCGAAAGCAAGTTAAAATGGCTGGCTTCTTTCCTCAACATCGCGCCGGAAATTGACTTGAATGAACTACCGGAAGTGTTGCTTCGTACGAAAAATGATGCCATATAGGTAAGGTAAGGTAAGGTAAAACTTTATTTATACAGGGTGGCCCATTCAGCACAGTGGCTGGTCTCCAGAGGGGCCCTGCTAAATACAATTTCTAAAAATATAAAAAATCTAATTGTTTAAAATAGTTATAAAAATAGAGTTAAAAGTTAATGTTTAGTAATTAAAATAGTTATATAAAAAGAGTTTAAAAACTAAAACGAATTACAAGCATGAACGGTATATAGAAAAGATAAATATCGTAAGTTAGGTGCTATGAAAAAAAGTGGGCTTTAACAAGATTTTTAAAAGAGGAGAGAGATGCAGCTTGTTGGATTTTTAAAGGTAGTGAGTTAAAAAGGGCTGAGCCAGAAAATCTAAAAGTACGCTTGCCAAGGCTAAGCTTGGGTTTAGGTAGATGGAGGTCAGCCTTCCTTCGAGTGTTGTAGCCATGTACATTGTAGTTCCTAATGAAATAGTCACTTAAATACTGAGGAACTAAGTTATGCAGACATTTATAAACTAAAACACATTTGTGTATTTTACGGTTTGTTTCTAAGTCAGCCCACCCTAAAACATTAAAAGTATCTCTAGAAGAGTCACGCTTAAGAATGATACGGGCAGCACGGTTTTGCAGCCGCTGTAGACTTTTGCTGGAGCCAACAGACAGTTCACCCCAAGCAGTGTCAGTATAACTTAAGATTGGGTCAATAAGGGTATTGTAGACACACTTTGCTGCTTTAAGAGTGAGGCAAGATCGTATCCGTGCAAGAAGTCCCAGACGCTTATTAACTTTGTTACAAGTAGTGTCTATATGCTCTTTCCAGTGAAGCTGTTCATCGAGCATAGTCCCAAGGTAATTGAACTTTGTCACTCTCTCTATGTCCTTGCCTTGAATCTGCAGGACAAAGTCTGAGGTGGTTTGCAGCAATTGTCTTGTTCCAAAGAGTAACCCTCTGGTTTTGCTCTGATTTAGTATTAGCTTACTGTCCACCAACCACTGCTCAACACGGTTGAGGTCTTCTTGTAAATTTTCCCTAATGTTGTTGACCTCAGATCCAGAATAATAGATAACAGTGTCATCCGCATACATGCTAATCGACGAGTGAAGTAAACATTGAGGCAAATATAATAAACTGCTTACTAACTTCACTTGCTCGGGACCGTACTGAGGAATATTGGCCCTCGGTCGTTTTTGTAGGGACCTCGCTGCGCTCGGTCCGTACTGCCACGACCTCGGGCCAATATTCCCCAGTACGGCCCTCGCGTTCAGTTAGTAAGAAGTTAATATTTGAAACAATATCTGCGGAATAGTTAATCAGGTTGTAAGTTTGCGAGTTTGCAAGTTTGCTATCAGTCGTTCGTTGATATGTCATACTTGTCAATTCATTATTCGAGGTGAATGAATTCGATCTGGTGTCATATAGTAACCCATTGATTTCCCTTGTTTGAGAAATGACAGTATTCTCGACATTAATTCACGTTTAAAGTTAATTTTTCGAAATCTCTCTTTTTTACATCCCTCTTTAGACTATGAGTATGATTGTTTCACAAGCCCAGTAGGAGTCTCTGACACAGGTGTCATACCTGACAGTCACATGTCCGCCAGTTCAACACTACAAGATCCCTCCCGTCGCTACCAACCAGCATTTGGTCGGCTGTTGGATGACAGAGGAGGAGGCTGGTGCTCACGGACAAGCGATGGCAAGGATGATTGGCTTCAGATTTACTTTGGAGATATATTCACAATATGTCGTGTTGATACCAAAGGAGATGAATACGGTATTGGTTGGGTTACAGCCTTTAAGTTGTCCTTTTCACTGGACGGTATAACCTGGCGCTTTTACAAGTATCCAAATGGAACTGACATGGTAAGATATTTTTAGGATGCGACCAGACGGAGTCGCAAGTAGACACAATTTTCACTTGCGTTACTTTGCATATTCGTTTGATCGCTTCTTTCGCGTACTTGACCCATGACTTGCCCAAGATTATAATCAAATACAATAGGCTCAAGTGTTTCACCATTGGGTCACCCGAAACAGTTCCATGCAAGTGGGTCTCTGTATTGTTTTGCTTGAAATTGCCGGCGTGCCAGGGCTGCAGTGAAATAGCCCTTTTGAAAGTTACGTTTACTTGTGAGCCCGCTTGGCCACCTATCGTAATTATTCATACGCACGTTCGCATTTACCATAGCAGTATCAGAAGCCGATCAAATGAGCCAGCAAAGACCGGTTGGCGGGGGTGGCTCATGCTCAGTTTAGCTAGAACCCGGCATGTCTGTTAAATACAGGTAAAATCAACTTCGCAATTACAAGCCGAGGGAAAATCTCAGCCCCGCTGGTCGGGATCCCGGCTAGCCGGGTTGAAAAATTTCTATGTAATTGCGTTTGTCAGGCTGGCCAGGCTAACCGGGTTTACTCTTCCTTGTGCCTAAATTTTCCTTCAGAGCAAAATGGTTCACCAGCAAGTCGAAATTTCTCTTTCTATATAACCCATAAGGCTTTTTTAGACAAATCAGCTACATAAACAGAAAAAAAATGTGCCAAAATTATGGGATGACGAAAGTAAGTTCACTCCATGCATTCTAAGTTGAAGAAATCATCGTTTCACAATACTCTTCTAAATTTAGCCGGAGCTGTGCTTGCTCGGTTCATGAAATACCGTTCTGAAGAGGCATCTCGGTAAAGCGAGCCAGCCCGGCTCATGTAATCAGTCCCTCAGTCCCGTGGAATGCAATTGTAGCTGCATATAACAAACGAATTTTGTATTACTTTGGTCTTCTATGAAATTTTAATTTATCCTCAAGTTAAATGCATTGCTTGTTGTTTGGGTTGATTGCAGGCAGATTTTTGCTGTTCTGTATTTTGGCGCTTGAATTACATTCGAAAGACCAAAGCGCAACGCATACATTAGGATGTAGTTTCCTTTTATTTTAAAGTAATAATATTTTCGTAAAGAATCTGTTTTGAAAACATTTGCCCCATAATGGCAAATTTCGACATTTTGTGTACATACAAGTAACTCTTGTATCCCTAGGGTCAAAAGTTGAATCGCGTACATGTAATCTGGTTGTACCTTCTGAGTATGTGTAGTAAATTCTTCATTGTGGTATTGAAATGAAAGATATTCAGAAGTACCTTTCCGCGCTGATTTCGTCTGATCGTAATTTTAAAAGAAATCTTGAAACTTCTCTCAGGGATCTAACTTGCCCAGTAAAGTTGTAAGCTACACTACAGACGCCACGCATTTGCATCAACTAATCTTATTGTAGAAAAACAATTGGAACATAGGACGGGTTTGACAGTTTTGTACATGATCATGAGTACCTGAAAACAAATCCACGGTGTTACTTCAATTCTTCCCTATTATTGTTTTGTAAATCAGTTGTCTTTCTTTGTTATTAAAGGAATTCCGTCGTCAAGGCAATTCCACGACAATCGACCAACACGAGCTACCATTACCAGTTGGTACAGCACGGTATATTCGCTTCCACCCAACTGATAGTCACAACCACAGTTGTCTCAGAGTGGAGGTTTACGGCAAAAAGGGTGAGATGATTAACCCTCGGACTTACATGCAAAGTCACACCCCTACTGTGGTACGAGGGGGTTTGATGGACCCTCCCCCCCCTTGGGTTTTCGTTCTGTTGGAATTTAGTAAAAAGCTTGTGATGTGCTCTACAAGATGAGATGAATGTTATGGATTGCTGCGCTGCTGGGTGCCTGTGACGTCATTCAAGATGGCGGCCATTTTGGGTGCCATCTTCGATTTTACCGAAAATTAGAAATTGTCAAAACCGTTAAATATTAAAAATGTTTGATGCTGGACATGTAGAATATGTCATAATTATATCTTTTGCTGCTTTTTTGTTGTTGAAATGTTTTGCATGTTTCAGCTTAAAAGGGTAAAACGCACGAGCTTTTCTTCAAAAATTGCTTGTCCACCTGTTATTTGTGACGTCCATCTCGCAACCATAGCAACTGATTCTTACGAAACTTGTGTCAAAATGTGTCTAAGGAATATGCGCACAGCTAGTGAAAACGGCAGGTCTAGATAATGATTCGTCTAGGACAAATTCAAGAACACCTCACCCCCTTGTACGCCCGAGGGTTAAGGTGTCGTCTTTACATAGACACTGGAGGAGTCATTTGACAGCAAAATTTAAAGTAACTCTCAAACCTAGAAAAGCGCAACACCAGACTAAGGACGAAGACTGTTGACGAACCTAGGTCAGATGTATTTTAGTAAAAAGGAGTGTGTTCCATCCAGTGGATTAAGTGACCCAGTTGTCTGGTGACTAAGCTGGTGTTTAAATGAAGTTTCATTGACAGGAAACGACTACCAGCATCCTAACTGCTACCTCAATGGGAGGCTAGTGCATCGCAGGGTTCACTCCCCCCCCCTCCCCCAGCTTTTTCTCAGAACTGGAAGCAGCTAAAGGAATTTTAATACTGTTTCTTTCATGTTTACATAACGAAGATAAAAAAAAAATCCATCCAACCCTGTTTGAACAATAACAGGTCCAGCGGGTGTGATCCCTTGAGTTTCCTTGTTTCCTAATGTTGCTTTTATGCATGGACTGAGGGGTATTTCATTTTTCTCACAATACTTTCATTGTTGTTATTTCAGCGTACCATTTCAACACGTGGCTAATTCTAAAAGACAGACGTTTGACGTTGGAACTTCTGAACACAACTTCTCACTCATACCAGACAATGAAAACCAAAGTGGAGAATGAGGTAAATAGAGAGAGATAGAAAGAGTGTGTGTGTGTGTGTGCGTGTGTGTGTGTGTGTGTGTGTGTGTGTGTTACATGAAAGCCGAGCCGAACCGAACACAATTACCAATTAATAGGTGGAGAGAGGGTGACTAACAACTTTATTTATCCTCGGAATTCCGTCAGTAACAAAGGTCACTGTTTTACATGAAAGCCAAGCCGAACAGAATTAACAATTAATAGGTCGAGAAAGATAAATAAATAAATAAATAAATAAATAAATAAATCAAAAATGGCTGTCTAGGGCCTAACAGATGAAAGCTCTCGTTTGATTGTCCCCAGGCTTCTAGATTTCTTTACCTTGCAGGGTAGGTTGTTCCAAATTTTTGCGCCAGAGTAGACAAAAGTTCGTTTTAGGTACTCAGTTCGTGGCTTACCAAGAGCAAGCTGAGAATTATTATTACTACCAAGATTATAAACTGAGTTTTCTTTTTCTGTAAAGAGGTTCCGTAAGCTAACAAGCGCTTATTATTTTGTATGTTATACATCATGATGGCCTTGTGCCTAAAGCGTCTTATTTGAAGAGTATCCCATTTAAGGATATCGCAGATGTCACTGGACCTGATATCATATACCTTTCGGGTTATAATACGTGCTGCACGGTTTTGCAGCTTTCGGAGTCTTTCGGCTAAGGTGATTGGCAAGTTATCCCAGACTACATCACAATAATCAAACCATGGTTGAAGCCATCCACTGTAAACAGTGATGGCTATGTTTAACGGAATAAAATCTCTGATCTGCCGAAGTCCACCAATGGCTGAAGAGACCTTTTTACAAATGTAATCAGTATGAGCATAGCAACATAATCGCTCATCAATGACAACCCCAAGAGCTTTACTTGATGAAACCCTATCAACTGGTTGGCCATCAATATGTATGAAAGAATTTCTTTGGCTTATCTTCATTAAATTACTATCGAATCCAATGAACATCTGCTTGTTGGCTATCAACCATTCTCTAATATTTGCCAAGTCAGAGTTCACATGTCTGGTAATCTCAATCAGCATACATTCTTGGTGTGGAGTACTTAACACTATTTAGCAGATCATTAATATTAAGTAGAAACGACAACGAACCTGGAATAGACCCCTGAGGAACACCACACTTTAAATATCTTGCCGATGATAATACATTATTAACGTAACATCTCTCCTCACGGTCTGTTCAAGAGAGAGAGAGATAGAGAGAGAGAGAGAGAGAGAGAGAGAGAAAGAGAGAGAGAGAGAGAGAGAGAGAGAGAGAGAGAGAGAGAGAGAGACTCCATGTCACATGAATTGTGGATGTAGTAATTCCTCTTTTCACGTGCCAGAATATCGAGGGCTGGAGGTGTTTAAAGTAATGTGATCCTATAAACTGATTCAGGTGATCTTAAAATGTGGGGAGAAAAGGGAAGAAATGCTTTAGATGGCCAGCTATCTGTGTGGATGGATGGATGGATGGCAAAAGAAAGGAGGAGAGGAAGGAGGACGGGAGGACGGGGAGAAGGTTGGATAAATGGACTCCACTCATTTCTCTGACTTTGACGCAGCCTACATTAACTGATCATTTCTCTACAGTTACGTCAGAGTTTCAAAGGATATTACGGGTTCCTTTTTGCTGAAGTCCAAAGATTTGGGTAAGAAAAAACAAACACTAATTACTTAGCACCTTCTGTCAAAAGCGTGACAATACCTATTAAAAAAACAGGCCGCGATGTCATAATGCTACGGGCCGATCTTTGTTTATGTCGGTAGTCTTTGGTCTCCCCTGTGATTATCAAAAATTATCAAAACGTTTACAGTTAGCTTGGCAAACGAAAACACGAAAAAATTGAAAAAGACTGCCACATTTAGAAACAAATAGCAAATATGAGAGCAAAATGTTGAAAATTGAAAGAGATATTCCATTTTGTAAAAAATCAAATTTACAGACGTTTCATGATGGCTGAGTGGCAAGAGTTGCCACCAACCATACAAACGTCTGAAAATGTTGTAAATTTTGGAAGCATAATTAGAAACCATTTTCCTTCCTTATTCTTTCAAACTTTGCAAGTTAACAAAATGTTATATGCACTTTCTACTTATAATCTTTGTTTGTTTATCGGATGAATTTCAAGATGTCAACAATGTCCCCAGCAACGATCCGCCTATCGCTAGGAATCAGGATGACTAAAAAAGCTAAGGTTAAAGAGACACCTTTAATCAATATTAGATTGAGATGACTTCTTAGTAAATTTCAATAACCCTTTTTTTTCATAGTGCACAAACCAAGAACGTTACTGCGCCCTACGAGGTCTTACTCATGGCAGATGTAAAGGTTTTCTGTATGAACTCCGCTGTGAAGTTTCAGCTGTTGAATAGACTAAGAACAAGTATAAAGGCGAAGTCGTCGATATTTGACAGTGACTATCTGGTGGAAGTGGATACAGGTGACGGATCACTTAACTTTTCCTGGAATTTTCAATTCTAAAGCAATGTCGAAAATGTGTCATTGTAAACTCTCGCACCCCCACCATGGGGGTACGAGAGAAGGGCACTGGGGAGAGGGGGGCATATCAAATATGACATAATTCACACTTTGCTGCTCTTTGTAAATATTTTGTGTTTTTTCACTAAAAAAACTGAAAAACAAGCATTTTTTAACTGTAACCATAGCAACTGAGTCAAACTTTAACAAAATGTGTCCATGTGAAAAAAAAATGAAGAAAAACCTTGTTCGCCCTAAGGAAAACCTTTTGAAGGAAAACCTTTGATTCGCGCCTATGCGTGAAGGCGTTACTTCTGTAGAAGATTAGCCAGGGATTTGAAGGTTTTGAAGATTTTATTTTGCACTAGACTTTACGGCTTTGTTCCTTCATCGATCAGTTCGGGAAGCGTCCGTTGTTAAATCGTAGTCAACTGAAATCAGTTAGAAAACAAGTTACTATTTACATCATTCGCTATTGAAACGGCAAACAGTTCACAACTTACAATTTGTTTTCCATAAATCCTTGAAATCCCACATCGGCGACTGAACAACGAAATGTGTCCGTTAAAGAAGTGAAACTTGTTCTTTTAAATTCTTGTCACCTAATGTCACCTGACCTTATTTTTCCCGCCTCGCTAAGTCGAGGCGATAACTGACAATATGGAAATTTTAGGAAATTGTTTGCACGAAATGCAAATCACTCCGCCCCAGTGCGGAAATTAGGTTTAATTAATTATACCTAATTGAGCAACGACTATAAATGTAATAGCGTTCAATAATAAGAAACGTCAGAAAATAGCATGTCTATTGCTTCTGGGAACTAGCTTAATTAGGAAAATTCCGCATTTAGTTCCTCCTTGGTTGCTAGGAGACAACTTGTGGATTGGCCTGTCGTATTCACCATCCTGGGTCTTGATTCTGGCCTTTCTGACCAAGCCATCCTTTCCTGGATACGTGACAATGATACGCACCAACTTCCACTGAGACCTTTTGTGGTTCTGATCCAACTCCAAAACTAGATCATCAACGTGAACATTTTCTCTGGTTCGGAACCACTTGTTTCGTGGTAACAGATTTGGCGCGAAGTATCGCATCCAGCATTTCCAGAATTCATTGACTCGATCTTGTGTGCTTCTCAGAAGATGTCTGGGGTTGATCCTTTCATCGGGTTCTGGTTGATGAGGTAGTGGAAGATGATGACCTATAAGAATATCGTTCGGTGTGATGGGGGGACTTTCCCAGATGTCATTGGAACTTGGATACAGAGGACGTCCATTGATGATGTAGTTTGTCTCTGACAGAAATGTTCTCCATTGCTCTTCTGTAAAGGCTTGGTTCTTGCACGTAGCATTGAGACTTTGTCTGACAGACTTGATGAGAGTTTCCACGACGCCATTTTGATGACTTGCATGAGGTATGTTCCATTGCCACTTGAAATCGCAACAGAAATCCTCAGAGAGAACACTTTGAACCTTGGGAATGTTCCAGCTCTGCATAATTTCCTTTAAGTAACCTTGCGCACCTACAAAGTTTGTTCCACGGTCGGACCAACAAACACTCGGGTGGCCACGCAAGCTCGCGAAACGACGGAACGCCATCAGAAAGGCATCAGATGTCTTGTCGTTTACAAGTTCTAAGTGAACTGCCCTTGTTGTCATGCAGGTGAATATTACTACTTGAGCTTCTTTCAGAGTCTTCCGATTGAGTTTAATATGCAAGGGACCAAACATGTCAATGGCGGTGTTGGAAAAAAGAGGGAAACCTGCTGCCACTCGTAAAGATGGGATCTGCCCCATTAGCTGGTCCAGCGGTTTTTTGCGAAGTTTCCTGCAGGTGATGCACTTTGAAGTGAGGGCTTTGGACATGCTGCGGACTCCTATAATCCAGTATTTCCTCCTGGCTTCATGGATTAAACTCTTGTATCCACAATGTCCACGCTTGTCGTGCAGGTGGCGCAGTAACAGCTTGACAAGTAGATGGTCGCGGGGTTGCTCATTTCTTGTGGCAAAGATCTGGCATCTTCGAGTCGTCCATGAGCGCGAAGTAGTCCGTTTTCGTCCAGGTTTGGAATTAATTTCTTGTCAATGACAGAGGGATCTAAATGTAGTTGACTCCACTTGAAGAGTTGATTCCCAGATTATTTTAATTCTTGTACGGTGATGGGGCCTGTCTTCGCATTCTTTTTACTGGCATTTTGAACGAAACGGCGAACGTAAGCGAGTGTTCTTCGTATCTTTGGAAATGTTGAGCAGGTCTTCAGTAATTGGTGAAGAATGGGGTTATCTTCTGACTTGACTCGCTCTAGTTTGACGTTGATATCTGCCGTGGCTGCTTCGTGTTTTATAGCGTTAACTTCTGCTATGGTTGCTTCGTGTTTAACGGGCATGTTAGTCTTCTCGGAGGTTTTTGTTTCCATTACGACTTCAGTCTCTTCTTCACGAATACTTTGGTCTTCAATTTGAAACTTGGGCCATTCGGGTTCGGGCAAGTGGAGGAAAGAGGGTCCCTCTAGCCAATCTGTAAGTCGTGATGGTTCGGTTCCTCTGGTAAGAATGTCAGCGGGATTACTCTTCGACCTTATGTAACGGAAGTCATCCACTCCGACAGTTTCTTGGATCTCTGCTACTCTCGCCGATACGAAAGGTTTAAATTGCCGTGGTGGGGACCTTATCCAAGACAAGACGGTAGAGGAGTCCACCCAGAAGATTCGTTTGCAATCTTGGATGTTCGCGAACTGCAGTGACGTTCTGCAAGTATTATACATCCTTGCAAGTGTTAAACAACCCATGAGCTCCAGTCTCGGGATCGTCTTCTTTTTCAACGGGGCAACGAAGGACTTGATCAGGACAGGGACGCACTTGTAACTTCCATTCTTTAACTCCCATCGGAGGAAAATGACTGCACCGTACGCTTTCTCGCCACCATCACAGAATCCCTGGACTTGCGGTACCCCAACTGCATGACTTGGTTTCAACTTTCGATCGAATTCGAACGCAAGGAGATGATTCATGGTTTGCACATTTTCCATCCACTTCCTTTGAATGCTCGCTGGCAGGATCTCGTCCCAGCTATAGCCTGAACGCCACAGTTCTTGTAAGTCGATTCTAAACTTTATTGCTACGGGTAACACAAGACCAATGGGGTCCCATAATTTGCCTACAAGACCTAAGCATCGTCTCTTTGTCAGGACATCGGTCAGGCCAAGGTCGGTCTTTTCAGGGTAAACTTGTCTGTCTGTTTATCCCATCGTAGACCCAGTAGATCCGTTGACCGTTCATCGTTAGATTGGTCGATTTCTGTCTGGTTAGAATGCCAAGTTTTAATCTGGAAGTGGCCTTTCTCGAGGATGGCGTCAATGTCGTTGATAATCTGCTCAGCTTTTGCTGTAGTTGCTCTGGACCCACCGATATCATCCACGTACGCATGGTCTTGAAGTTCCTTTGCAGCTTCCGGGAACTCAGCTTGCGATAACTTTGCCAGAGTATTGATGGCGTTAGTTGTTATGTCGGGAGCTGGTTTATCACCAAAGCTCAATCTAAGCCATTGATACACAGTTGGTGAATCATTTGCCTTACTTCTCCACAGGAACCTGTGATAAACTTGATCGTCAGGATGCACCAAGACTTGATTAAACATTTTGCGCACATCACCATTGAATGCCACTTCGTTCCATCGCCATGCTGCCAGTACATCGAAGAGGCTGTTGATGAAGTTAGGACCTTTCCCGAGATAATCGTTAAGCGAAAGACCATCGTGACCTTTCGAAGATGAGTCAAAGACAAGTCGAACTTTTGTGGTCCTTTCTGGCGTGAACACGGCTTGCAGGGGTAGGTACCATTCAGATTTGTTCAGGTGGAACCTTTTTCACAAAGTCCTGATCCAATAACTTTTGAACTTCTTCGTCAACAACTTTAAAGCAACCCTTTTTTTGGAACGACTTTTCAGCAGAAAACATCCTTTTCAGAGCGATGTCGTAGTTACTCTGTTTGGGAGGTCCTGCTTCCTTCCAGGGCATTCTCACTTGTATTCTCCCGTCAACTAAGGTAGTTGAAGCTGCGAGGGACTTTACGAACTTGTTTTCACGTAACACGTTTTCACTGCATGTACAGAGTTTGGTTGGTTTGACGCAAGGAGGTCTTGGTGAAGGAGTTTCTTGATATCCTCCACGATACTTACTGTCCCGACCTCTATTGACTGAATTTGAGATGTGGTATACGTAGAGCTGTTTGAATCAAACTGTCCCAGAACGTACCATCCAAAACAGTTTCTTTTCGCGATAGGTTCTCCTGGTTCTCCGGACACTGTGTGGATATCAACGAAAGCTTCTACGAAGTCTGTGCCGATAAGGATATCTATGGCACCACCAGAAAGATGCAGCTTATCAGAAACGTTCTTCAAATGGGTGTATTGTACTGTTAAAAGCTGGAACGTAGGACAGGCAGCCAGGTGATGTTTGGTTTTACAGCCAAGTGGACATGCTTCATCATCAGTTTCTTCGCCATTGGCGGCATTATTTTCTGTCTTCTTAGGACCCTTGTCCCGGCGACTTTCATTCCTTTCCTCAGAGACGAAGCTCCTTTTGCCTCGGGAGCGAATGCTTGCTTCCTGATGTAACCAGGCGATGAGGTTGCTAACTGTTTCTTGTTTCCCTTCTCTTTTCATCTCTCTACCAAAATGAGAATTGTCGTTTGGATCGAGTTTGGACAAAAGTTGGGACATAAGGAATGGTGCTTCTGAAGACTCTAGCACAGGGCACCCATTATCCCCCATATCGTTTACGTAGCAAGACACTGTTGTGGCGAAGTGTGTAAAGGACTTGGAATCTCGTCTGAGTGGTTTAAGATTGTTTATTTCAGACAGCAATTCATCCATTAATTTTCGTCTGTCTGCGAACTCGGTATCCAAGATGTTCCAAGCGCTGTCAATGGTTTTACAGGTTTTAACCTGGTCAGTCCACCACGAACCCTTTGGCAATGCGTTTCGGAAACGTTGCAATTGTTCATCTTTATCCTGACCGTATTTCGTCATCCAATGATTGAATTCCTTTCTCCACGTGGCATAAGATCTGCGACCTCCATCCCATGTTGGCACTGGTAATCGTTGTAGACCACTTAAGTTTGGTTTTGATCCTAAGGTGTCCGCCATTTTTGCTACTGCTGATGTCATTGATGACATTGATGATGTCAGAGCCTCCAGGGTTTCAGAGTCCTTACGAGACCCTTCAGAAGAATTTTGTTCCTTTTGATAAGCAGCAAATTTCAAAGCAATTTGAAGAAAATCCGCCTTGGCCTTGTCTCCAAGTTTTCTGGTCGTTAAAAAGGGTCCCTCGTCTGTGGCAGCGCCTTCATCAACCAGTCTGTCTAAAATCGTTTCTTGTTGCTTTTTGATTTGCCTATATCTCGTCTTTACTTGAGTGAATGCTGCTTCAAGTGTTTTGAGTTCTGGTTTTACTGAGAAAATTGTTTCAAATTCCTCCATTAGCTCGTAGAGGATGTTTACAGCGTTTTCCATTTTTCCTGCGAGGGTTTTGACGTCTACTTTAGGCGGCATTTTGAACGGAATTCACTTTACGTAAATATGCTTTAACTCCAGCCTCGATTTCATGCTATGTTACTACCAGCGGGCTTCGAAGTCTTTGATTTTGACAATCCAGCAACAAAGATAAAAATGAAAACGTCAAACAAATCAAATGTCCTTACTTTTCCTTCGCAAATACAATTCGGCGTAATCTTTATGAAGATTCAGCGTAAGTTGAGGGCGCGATGATTCAGCGTAATCTGTGGCAGCTCAACTTGTGATGCGAAGTTCGGCGGTTGTCAATAACTCGATTCGGCGTAATCTTCGAGGACAAATTTTGACTGATTCGCGCCTATGCGTGAAGGCGTTACTTCTGTAGAAGATTAGCCAGGGATTTGAAGGTTTTGAAGATTTTATTTTGCACTAGACTTTACGGCTTTGTTCCTTCATCGATCAGTTCGGGAAGCGTCCGTTGTTAAATCGTAGTCAACTGAAATCAGTTAGAAAACAAGTTACTATTTACATCATTCGCTATTGAAACGGCAAACAGTTCACAACTTACAATTTGTTTTCCATAAATCCTTGAAATCCCACATCGGCGACTGAACAACGAAATGTGTCCGTTAAAGAAGTGAAACTTGTTCTTTTAAATTCTTGTCACCTAATGTCACCTGACCTTATTTTTTCCCGCCTCGCTAAGTCGAGGCGATAACTGACAATATGGAAATTTTAGGAAATTGTTTGCACGAAATGCAAATCAACCTTGTTCGCCCAAGGAAAACCTTTTTGAAGAAAAACCTTGTTCGCCTTAAGGAAAACCTTTTTAAAGAAAAAACTTGTTCGCCCCGAGGAAAACCTCTTTGAAGGAGACGTTGTTCGCCCAAAGGAAAACCTTTTTTGAAAAAAAAAGTTTTAGATCCGAGGGTTTAGAAAACGTAAACTTTATTTCTTCGGTTTAATTGTACTCCAAAAACGCTTTGAAACATTCTCCTCGTGTGCTTAGTGATTATGAGACTGTGTGAACGGCACAACTATGCCTAAATACATCAAGAAATGTGTACCTGTGTGCCATTCAAAACGTCTTTAATAGATATCCATTTTTGTAAATATGCTGCTTCCAAAAGAGGGGAAAAGAAAGACAAAAGCGAAAGAAAAAGAACGAGAAACAGGACGGATGAAGGAAAATTGATCCAACTGGAGTGGAAAACCACTGTGGGGTATCCTGGTGGGGTATGAAAGGAATGGTCTTTTGTTTGGTCTCCTTGTCAACAGTGTAATCAAAGGGCGGTTTCTTCGCCACCAAATCAAATTCAAAACGACAGTCTAGTTTTAATTACCAACCCGTTATGTATGTTGATACTTACTGAAGTACACACTAAAATATCCATGGAAATAAATCCTTTTTACTTCTCGCCTCAAAAAGAGGGTGTGACGGTTTTTGAAAGAAGGCTTTCTGCTATTTTACTAGTGTGTACACGCGCAATTGGGAGTGTGCTACCTACCTACCTACCTACCTACCTACTTTCCTACCTACCTACCTACCTACCTACCTACCTACCTAACTTCCTACCTACCTACCTACCTACCTACCTACCTAACTTCCTACCTACCTACCTACCTACCTACCTACCTACCTAACTTCCTACCTACCTACCTACCTACCTACCTAACTTCCTACCTACCTACCTACCTACCTTCCTACCTACCTACCTACCTACCTACCTACCTAACTTCCTACCTACCTACCTACCTACCTACCTACCTACCTACCTACCTACCTACATACCTACCTACCTAACTTCCTACCTACCTACCTACCTACCTGCCTACACATTACTCTGAGCATAGTTGCATCAAAACGTTAATATTTATCGAGTGTATTTAAAAAATAACTTAGGCCTTCTAAAACCAGCAGGCAACGAGACAACAAAGTTCATATAGATGACACTTCGAGAAATAAGCTATTTCTCCCTTCATGAAGCATAACCGGAGGTCGAGCGCTAACCATTTTGTTTTCGTTTTTCAGGGAGTTGCTCATGTCCGCCAGTGACCATTGATCTCAACTTAAGCAAGACTCTTGAGCAAGCCAAGATGGTTTTCACAGCGGACTTCATTGAATTCAAAGCGAAAGTAAACCATTCAATTTGCAGCTCGTCATCCAAAGGAACATGGCATATTGCCAAGGCAGCCCTTAAGTCGAAGATCTTTAATTTATTTTTCCCTCATGCACTGACAAGCACTCCGCCTTATTGGTCGATGTGGCTAAACAGTTCTCTCGAGAGCTACTTATACGTTAGTTATATTCTAAAACTCCCTTGGACAAAAAAGGTCATAGGATATGATTATGGTTACGTGTTACTTCAACCTTCTCCTGTTGCGAAAATTTCAGGCTTCTTCTTCGCAACTAAAGGAGAAGGAAATATTACGCTAAATGGTTCTCTTTCCTATGATCCACAAGGGCGTCCCCTTAACTTTACCTGGTTTTGCAGAAGAAACTCAGAAACATTCCCCGAAAACAATTCACTTCAGGTCGTCGATGTACCAAATGGAAACTCCAGCGTTTCCGGAGGTTGCTATGGTTACGGTCCTGGAAGACTAAGTGTTGTTGAAAGCATTCTTGTTGTGGATGTAGATAAGTTGGAGGAGGGTCAAACTTACGTGTACAAGCTCGTTGTGTCAAACGGAGTTACAAGCTCAAAAGCTCTTCATCAGTTAAAGATTATGCCGAAGACATCCTATACAATAAGGTGAGTGTCAGTGGGCTTGCTGTGAAACACGAAGCTACACAATGAAAGTGACTAAGCTTCTCCTATTTTTCGACAACACCGACTGAAATGTTACTATTTTATATGTGAGCTTTAAAAACCTACCATTTAGTACAATTAAAACTCGTGAATCAAAACTAAGTGCAGCAAAAAATGCTACGTACTTATATCTCATAGCAAATAATTCAAGGAATGCGTTAGAATTTTGCGCTTTCGTTTTAATAGCATAAACACGTACTAAACCATTTCGCTTTCTACTTGTTTCAAACCAAACAATTAGGGAAAAAATGTTTCATTGCTTCATTAAAGCAATTATGAAAGGAGGACTAAAAAGAGAAGTTCTTGTTATATCAAGCTAATGTCGTGTTCACTACTGCGGTTTCGCGTTTGTCAAATATTTAAAACGTAAAATTCTTTGTGTGTTTCTCTTCTAATCCTTAGGAATCATTTCTTCGTTGACACTTCTCAAGCGTTTTTACTTGCTTTTGTTATATGGGCTGTTTTAACACAATAATATCGTATTAAAATATAACAGTTATAATGTAATAATTTAAATTTAAAAAAGTATCTATTATGCGTTTTTTTTTACGATAAGAATCCTTATTAGGGATTTTGTTTTTGTCTTTTGTTTTTAATTTTATCTCTTTCTTATTAGCAAGAAACTTACATCTCTGGAGGTTGTTGTGTATTGAGGGAGTTAAGTCTCGGAGTCTTTCGGGAATTTTTTTTGGGTATTTACTTAACGTTCGAACTTTTTGGTCTCCAAATTATAGCTAACTGAACACCACTTTATCTGTCGTTTATTTGCCAGTGGTTTTACATGTTGCTTTTCTCTTTATTTTGCAGATGCACGTACAACTGTGCTCCTAAAGTAATTCCAAGTGAACGAATGATCATAAAATCAAATTACACAGGCGAAGTCTGCGGAAACATCACTCGCTACCACTGGTCTTTGTTTAAGAGGAGCTTTGCAGTTTTCAACTATTCTTGGAAAGAAGTCACAGACTTAGCTAATCGAACACTAACCGGTTTAAACAACCCGAACCTGGTTCTCGCCGGCAAGCTCGGCGTAAATACATATTCCCTAGAGAAGAGTACCACCTACAAGATAAATAGCTCCGTCACTGTGCAAGAAGGAGATACGTTTCGAAGCAACGAGATAACATTCGAAACAGTGTCACCTCTTCCTGTTCCTAAGAGGAGGTGCTTTGTGACACCACCTGAAGGATTTGCTCTGGAAACCAAGTTTACGCTAAATTGTTCTGGCTGGCTGGCCCAAAACAAGAACTTAACTTATGAGTTCAGGTATGGTTGCTTTGAAAATGGGTTTATACGAAAAAGTGATTCAACTGGTACAAAGCCTCCTAAGGGTAGCTGGTTATAACTTTTAAGTTTGTATGAAATCCTAAATTGCATGAGACCAATATAAAACCTAATATATAGATTTGCCAAGCCTAAAAGCGGAGCTTCACCTTTTTTTTCGCTGGTACTTATTAATTTCCGAAGATACTCTCATTGAAGTCGTTTAAAAAAGACCAAATTTATTTTCCCCTCCGAGAATGGAACCCAGATCACCTGCTTCGCAGCTAACCGCGAAATTCTGTTAATTTTAGTATTTCCTCTTTTCACGTGACAAAATGCTTCTGCTTATTGTACGCAGCTCGGTCAAGATAAGCACGCGGGTGTTTTTCCTGGCAAATTGTGTTCGGACTGCTGCAAAAACCATAGTTGTGGACAGAAAAAAAAGCAAAAAAACAAAATTAAAGGCGCTAGCTCTGCCATATTTGGCGTCGGGACCGCTGCCAATTGCTGCCGACCTACTTCGCAGCAAAACATAACAAAGATGAAGTCTCGAAGGCAAAATTCGTAACTTGAACTTTTCACCTTCCACCCAAAAAATAGCTGAGTTTTCTTTTGAGTTTTTTTTCTTTCCATTCAAAGACATTAGATATTTATCTCAAGTTTAATACTTCAGTACTGTCGAACAATTCCTTTGTTTTGAGACAGCTTTTAGGGTTTTGCTGGCGCGTTTGCCGGACCTTTCGCAAATTATACCGTGCCCCATGGCCAATGGCCTTCGAGTGAGCTAATATGTACAGTAGTAGCCCCTGAAAATAGAAATATCTTCATCGCTAGACGCTACTGGAGAAAACAACTCGAGATCTGACTTTTGTAGTCAACGCGTATGGAGCTATTATAGGCACGCGATCGATTAATCGATCGATCGATCGTATCCGATGGACGTAAAACCAGAGCAGCCACTTCCACTCGATATAAAAGTAGGACAAAAACAAACAGTAAGAATATTCAAGTCTTCATCGCTAGATCTCACTGGAGAAAACAAGTCAAGATCAGACTTTGCAGTGCTTAGCGTCCAATCGATTGATCGCACGATCGATCGCATCGACCGATATTGATGGACGCAAAAGCCACTACGCTTTTTGTAAAATAAAACAGACAGACAGTGAACACAAGCAATGATTAAGCAAAACAGCAGGCCCGTAGCTACTGTTATTTTGTGGTAAATTAACGTTCCTTCTGTTTTCATCCTGATCATGCGGCAAGAAATGTAGCAATACTTCGGCAAAAGCGGGGTCACTTCTATTGGTGAAAACCGTAGATATTTTCTTTTCCTCCGTAACTTTGGTAGAGCCCGGAAGACTCGGCCTTCGCCTCAGCTTTCCTGAATCCTCCGAAGCATCCAATTTTAAGATCTCCTTGTCCACCGTCAAAACACTTCAGAATTCGGAAATATCCAAAGAAATCGATATGACGACACTAAAATGTCAACTCGAAATTCACACTAGTGTTTATGGATCACTAACGGCAGCGACAATCAAGAAAATGGCGGATTTTTCATATATGAAAAATGTACCTCGGCGCGCAAAGCACTTTGGGTGACAATGGCTCTTTAGAGGAACCTCTTTTTCAAAGGCGGATGATGGTCATGCCGTTTCCTGCCAAGAAGAATGCTGGTTGCCCGAAAGCACCCACGCGATTTTCCGCCAGGAAAAGATGGCATTCTCCTTCCCCCGTCGGGTTGCCTTGGGACTCCCCTCCCCCTCCACCAGAGCCTGTGCGGACGTACAGATGGACGTAAGATTAGTCACAGCCAAAATTCCTCACATCGATAGGTTACAAGCTTTTCTTACCCATGGAGTTCTGCTAATAAATTACGCCTGGGATGTACAAAGGGGTGGTCTACCCCTAAGCCTCCCCCCCCCCACAAAGGTTTTTGTTCTATTTTCTCAAGAGAATATTTTCAGCACCTGCCGTTTTCAGTAGCTGTATGCATATGACTTGGATAATAATTGCACAGTAGAGTAACGCTCCACCATATTAATAAGTAAAATCAACATCGCCAGCTGCAATCAGATTTAACATTTTGTAAACATACCGATACAGTGGTATAACTTTGGTTCCTACTTTTGGCCTCTTCGTCTGATTTTCAATTTAAAAAAAAAAACAGCAGGCGACGTTTGAAATTAATTGAAAGAGATAATTTCGCGTTTGACAGCTTTCGAGTATTCAATATTCTCAACTAGTTTGTGCTACAGCTATCTTAATTTAGTTTAAACAATTGAAATCGCTCTTTTTTTACACTCATGTCACATATGACAAGGATTCCGTTACAATGATTTCGTTACTGGTCGTTTGGGATTTTCCTTTAAGTTATGGGTGATGGATATTTTGCATTAAAACGATATTTGGCATTTTACTTTTCTTCCTAGTTACCATACTTCAACTGGTTTGGTCATTGTGGAAAGCGGTACCCAGATTCATTACATATCTCTAAGGCTTCCCCAGGGGAAGAAATCTGAGGACTATAATGTCACTATATATGTGAAAATTTCTGATGAAGAAGGAGCAAGTCATCTAGACCGATTAACTGTGAAGGTACCATTGTATAATAAACGTTGAGACTTATTCTCAAATTCTTAATTCTTGGAAAGGCACCATCTTGATTTACCAGATTAACTAAAAATACCAGTGCTAGCCCAAAATACTCAGCTTTTCTAAATACCGGTTACTCGTCACTCCTACCCTTAGGAGTGAAGAGGTTTTCTGGGGCTTACTGCTTTGATCTCAAACCCTCTATTTTATAATAATTGTCAGTCTAAGAACCAGAATACCTTGGTCCGACGAACTTGTCGTGGACAGAGGTATTTACCCTCCGGCGTGGAAGGGGGCGGGGGGGGGGGGAATTATTATCCAGACCTGCCGTTTTCAGACACATGTTTGGTGACAATCGGTTTCTATTGTTACGAGATATGACGTCATAAGTAGCAGGTGGTCAAGTCATTTTTGAAGAAAAATGCGCGTTTTTACCCTTTTCAGGTTAAATGTGCAAAACGTTTCAACAAAAAGCAGCAAAATGTTTAATTATGTCATATTCTACATGTACAGCATCAAAATTTTTAATTTGATCGTTTTTTGACAATTTCTGATTTTCGGTAAAATCCAAAATGGGGTCCAAAATAGCGGCCATCTTGGATGACGTCCCAGGCCCCCAGCAGCGCGGCAACCCATAATATGTACTCTTCTTGTAGAGCACCTTGTAGAGCACATCACAGGCTTTCTACTAAAAGTGAAATCTTTTTGAAATATTGTAACATAACGAAAACCCAAGGGGGACTCCAAACCCCCCCTGCACCACGGGGGGTGGGTGAGACTCTGCTTGTACGTCAGAGGGTTAATCCAACTTCCACCTAGCTTTAGGCTCAGGAGATAAAATCCAGTATCAATGAGATTAAAACTCTGTCAAAGAATGTATTTTACGCTGCTGTTGCTTTCTGTTACGAGTGACAACCAAGAAATATCAGAAGACGATCAACATCTAAAACGGCGTTTTGGTTCACTTGGTCCCTAAATAAAGTTTTGACTGTTTAAGAGCTTATCCATTCAAAGAATATTCTTGACGTTCTGTTTCTCTACGTATTTTAGGTGAAGCCCCTAACAAAGGTCCTCAATGTGACTGAGAAAGTCAATGAGATTGAGGATTTGCTTGAGAAAGGAAACATCCATGAAGCTGCTAGTAAAGCCATTGCCTTGTTATACTCCAGTGAAGATAACGTAGGTTTTCTTTTATTATTTTATAAATCCGTCTCTACCTGTTTTAACTTGGTGCTAGCGTTTGAGTCTTTTGATTAAACACTATGTGACCACGCAGACTTAAACTATTTAGCAATACATTAGTTTGCTTCTGTTCATTTAGCTGTACAAGGTCCTAATAATTGTGGAGAAACCGTAAGGTCGTACGTTTAAATAAAGGCAACTAAGCAGCATTCTTTTCTATGATACTTAATAAAACTCTACATCAGAATAGGCTTACCTTGCAAACTCTCTATTGAAAAAGATTTGTAGCTGTTCGTGATTCTATAAAAAAGACAAACATAAAAACAAACAAACCGCAAACAAACAAAGAAACAAAAAACAGCAATGGAGAACCGAAGCGTCTCAAATCAAAGCACCCTTTTAAGTTTGCCTTTGATTGCTTATTGCTTATTCACTTCTTAAAGCCTGACTAATCCTGACGTCTTTCTTTAATTCTCAGGCCACCAAGGACGCCCTTTTAAGCTCAATGGCCAAAGTCCAGGTTTCAAGTATCAGTGAAACGACTCAACTCTCTGTAATTGTTGTCAAGGCAACACAGGGCAGAGACAGGATACCTCTTAACACTCTGGCAAGTAGCAGATTATTTTACTATTAAAAATAAACCTCGATGAAACTGAATTCAGTAACTGTCGGGCATCAACACAACATTTCACTAAATTGTGTCAGTTCGTGGCTTCAATATAATCAAACTGGATAGCACCAACTAATAAAGTTACTAAGACGATTTCTGCATTTATAAAAAATGTTTGTAGATGTTGCATAACAGTAATTCAAAGGCTATCTTTTAACGAACAAAGAAGGTAAAGCTATTTAGTATCGTAATGAAATATATATAATGATAATATCGTAATAAAACCAAATGAAGTGTTCTATGACAATAGAACGCTCTCTTTTCCCTTCTTTGTCTGCTTAACGATATAAAAGTCAAGCCAAAAAGTTAAAAGAAGAAATGAAGCTACTTCAATTCTCAAAAGCTTTTTTCTTCAGTCTGTGTTTTCATTTCTTTCTTTGTTCTTTTTTGAAGCCACTATTCTGCATTCTTAGATATTTCACCCCAAAACACTTTTTCTTAGTTTGGTCGCGCGGAACACTGCCCATTGGAGTCTTATTATGTTTGAGTTTCTTTGGACATCTTACATACTCTTTTGAAATATGAAAGAAGGATTCTCTATATTTAATTCTTTGGGACATAAATTCGTCCATGACTCCTGCAATGGGGGGTCTACTCTGACGGCTGACGGTACTGAAAAAATTTCGCGTTATGACTGTTGACGGTCAAATTTTTGGCCGTTTGACGGTATCGGTTAAATTATAGACTTGACGGTTACAAAGAGAAATTCGGTCCACATTTACGGCAATCGTCGGCTCTTGGAGACTATTCAGTGGTTTACGGATAAGAAGTCTAATTTTGCACATTCTTGAAAATTAAACTATTTAAAAAGTCCTCATTAATGTGGTAAGGGATAAGAAAGTGCGACGAATTGTACTGGCGTAATTGGCATAATGAGCTCACCTTTGATAGATGAGGGAATTTATCTTTTGTCTCAGTGACGATGTGGTCACCTAAGATAGTGTTGATCGCAACGTTTGGACTGCTTACTGCTAGTGTTCATCAGGCTATGAGATCGACCGCTTGCGGGTGTACCAGTGAGGTCGAGGGTCCCGGTCAAAAACCATCACCTTGTTTCGAATCGATCGGTGTCCGGTCTCATTCTGAGAGATTCCAGCGGAGGTTTGTATCCGAGCAAGCAGTGTTGTTCGCATGTCTTTCAGAGATACGATGTCTCTCAGAGATAGTCTGATGTCTCTTAGAGAGATAGTCTGATGTCTCTCAGAAATAGATCGTATGTCTCTCAGAGATAGATGAAGGAATTTATCCATTGTCTCAGTGACAATGTGGTCACCTGAGATAGTGTTGATCGTGACGTTTGGACTGCTTACTGCTAGTGTTCATCAGGCTATGAGGTCGACCACTTGCGGGTTTTACCAGTGAGGTCGAGGGTCCCGGTCAAAAAAACTCACCTTGCTTCGAATCGATCGGTGTCCGGTCTCATTCTGAGAGATTCTAGCGGAGGTTTGTATCCGAGCAAGCAGTGTGTTCGTATGTCTCTCAGACATCAAATCGCGCTGATGCTTTTAACTGCCTCCCTGATCTTATAGTGGAATTTCTGTTTTCGATGAGCTCCTCTAATTCTGTATCGCTGTCACAGTCACCATCTGAATCACTTTTTGATCCATTGACCTGTTCAGGTCCACGACCAGTGCTGGTCAGGGCATAAGGAACGTTGGTATCACTAACAGAGGTGAGAGCCGGAGAAGTCAATGTCGGCGCTTCATCATTTGACTCCATATCACTGGCGGTTGAACAGCTTGACCATCTTTCGCAGGTGTCTGGGAAAGAAACCTTCTCACAACACGTAACAGGTTTCAACTTTTCGTAAACAGCCGGGGGGAAGCGCGCCTCCATTGTCTTTTGTGGTTTTGCTTCCAACAGTTCTCTGCCTTATTGGTCGATATTCTATTCACTCTTTCATGGGAAGATCTGCTTCTTTCGGAATAGTCTCTTTTGGCAAAGGGGTCATACCAGGGTGAGGAACTGGGTATTAAGACTTCGGATGGGTGTAGTAACTAGCTTTCCACTTTGTAATGAGTTTGAGGGATTCTTTTGAGATGGTCTCAAAATCCATAGCATACTGTCGATTAGGCGTTTTTTTTAATTCGCGATGCCTTTTCAATTCAATGGTCTTCGGAAATTGAAATTCTTGTTTTGTACCGCTCAACTGGTTTCTCCCCGCCCTTTAGGTAAATGCTCACCACCGCTTTTAGGATGTTCATAATCCTGCTGCGATTGTGATATATTTACTCGAATAGCGGCGTGTTAGTGAGGTCAGTGACCCGTTTAATACATCATTTATAACACCATTAACGGATAAGATGTTTCGAAACCAGAAGTTCTGTCTGTATGTTTCAGCCGTAAGTGACTTAAATAAGTGGGAATCAGTAATAAAGGACTGGTGTGTAAGTGTACTCGGGAATATCTAAATCTACCTTGAATTAATCGCAGTATTCTTTGACTCTATGTTAGCCCTTGAGGAGTACAATCGAGACGTTTGACGACTGGCTCAATTGACGGTTGACGGTAAAGATTTTCCTTATCTGACCATTGACGGTTAATTTTTAGGCCGTTTGACTGCTGACGGTTAACCCCATTATGACCCTCTTATATTTGGACTTCTTGAAAAAACAACCAAAACAACTACATTATTTTACACAAATAATTTCTAGTTTGACCATTTGGCCATTTTGACTGGTTTGCCATTTTTACCATTTTGACCGGTTTTCCATTTTTGTCATTTTCGATATTGAGATGCGTCAGGACAAAGGGCTAATCAAAACGCTACACACTTCAATTAGTTGTTGATTTTATATATTTGTATATATTTTTTTTAACTCAGGGGGATGCCACAATTTTGCTTAACAAGACAATTACCTTTCTTCGAAAAAATGCTAAGGACCACAGGGATCTGGTTGCACACGAAATCGGTGGAAACACTTTACGTGGATTATCAAACACACTGCATGCCTCCACAGGCATAGCTCACCACCAGGTAATTGAATTATCTGGTCAGCGTTTTTCAATATCTCTTTTTTATGCGGCGGAAATCCTACCAAACGCCCGGGGGGAGCCGAGGGTGCTCGTCTGAAGTTTGGGTGGGGAAAGGCTGCTGGGCCCTCAACACCCTGACCCACTTTAGAACACAAGATACAAGCAAGATTTTCAAAGGAGAGTACTACAGCTGAACATTATTGCATCAAACATTTTCGAGTGAATTTGGCTTTTGTTTAAGCCAGGGTGGATTTTGACAGCTGGTTGAATCAAAGTAAATAAAGTTCTGCTTACTTAAGAAATTGCTTATGAGAAAGTCGCACTAATTTAAAAAAGAGACCTCATTTTAAATATCAAATAGCCATATTATATACAGCATTAGGGCCCGAACCTTCAGGGCCAGAACCGAAGCAGTAACAGCTATGCCACTGAACAGGTTCCCTTTTCCTTGCACGTAGAATAACCTTAGATGGAATAACCTTAGTTCATGGGATTACTTAAATGCACACATCCGATCTAAAAAAACGACGACGATTGCTGATCCTAGAATGAACTACGTTTCTGTCAGCAGTGAAAGAAATATAACCATTTCCAGACCTCTGTTATTTCTTCCGAGTTATAACGTATGTATATATGAGTTAATGCATTGCCTTAACCCCGGGAACTAAAAGCAATGTCATAACCCACAACTGTACAAAGTTGTGGAGGAGGGTGTGGGGAGAGGTTAGCTCGGCCCTTGGTATTTTGGATGACCATTTAATTAAAGGATTTGTAATGATGCTGTTTGCAATTTGTAGTTTGAAAGTTACCACTTCTTCTAATTTTTAACTTTTGGAATCTTAGGACTTGAAAAAGATGAATCTAAAATTAGATGTTACTTAATCGCAGGGTAGGAAGTTAACTGAGAGGATCTTATCATTGGTGAACTCACTTGGTAGCGCACTGTTCTCCATTATGACGATTGGCCAGAGACAGAGTGACTATAAGAGCGATACAATCATCATGACACTTAAGCGGCAAGAACCGTCTAAACTGGGAGGTTCGACATTAAGCGGCGGGGAGAATGAAGGAGGAGTGACTTTTCCGTCTGCCGAAGTGTTATTCGGAAGGGATGGAACCAGCTCGTCTTCTATTGATAGCCAAGTGAGTTATCTAAATATTTTACTTTTAGAACACCACTTTTTATCAAATGTTACCCTGGACTGAATATATTAATATATAAATGAACAAATAATCCTAAATTATACAAATACATAAAACATATCATAAACATCACATTTGTAAACTAAAATGCCTTGGGGGTGGGTTGTTTGCAAAACTCTGTCTTTCGGAGACAAAGCTTCTCGCACATCGTCACATTGGATGCCAAACATTAAAAATATCTAAGTATGTACGGAAAACCAACTTGATGGCCAATACAATTTGGCTTCATTGGTTGGAATATTATGGATCGAAACCCTGGATGCAAATATCTTGGCCCCCCTGGTGCCTACGTTCAGTTACATTATCTTACTATCTCTACAGATATTATTGATTTTGTGATTCGTTTCCACATTATGACCGCTTGATGCCATCACAAGTCTCCTTTCAATTTGAATTTCTCAGTAACAAGAAAACATTAAAGGGCTAATTTTTCACTTCAGACGCACTTTTAATTAAAGCCTTGTTTTGTAAAATGTGTTTTAAATCTAAATCAGAGACTCTGCTGTACAACATGCGCATGCTTACACCTGTAAAGTCTTTTGAATGTAAGCTCACCACTGATGCTTTGAATATTAGAAAGCATAACAAGCATTTTGAACTATTGTTCCAGTACTTTCATGGAAATGTTTCTGCACTGTTTACTAGTCGGATGGTTAGCCAACGTTGCCCTCACTGACAACTCCTTTTCCTCATCGGCCACTAATGACCAATTAATAAATTGTTTCTTAATACTAAGTCTGTAGGAAGTAGCAGCTCTGTGTAATGAATGACAAAGTGTAAATGATTGTTTCCCTTTCTCTCTTTTTTATCTTCTGTAGGCGGCAATCTTTAAAGAAAATCCTTACGAGTGGACAAACAACTCCAGATATATCAAATCGTTTGTTCTGAGTGTAGATCTAAAGAAGCCGGATGGATCGCGCTTTGATATCTCTGGTCTTAGCCATCCTGTTGGACTCTTCATTCCGGGAAGGAAACCTAAGGATGCAATTCAAAATGAGAACCAAGACCATTTTTTTGTTAAACCTTTCAACGATCCCAATGCAATTCGTTACCACAAGATTCTACTTGAAAATGATTTTGACATTGCGATTGTAGAAGTAATACCAGAAAACAATACTGTTTTTGACGTCTTTGTAAGTGCGGGCGTAAAACCAACACCTGACAACTTCACCTTTAAAACACGGATCCCACATCTTTTGTCGTGCAAGAATGATGAGCCAGGAATGGGTAACTTCAACTGCACTAAAAGTCCTTTCACCTTTTCCTTGTCAAGAGATGTCACAGGAAATTTAGGGGATCATTTTATAGGAATCCGCCTGGCAAATGAAGCAGAGAAACGTACAAAGAGCAGCCATGTTACGCGGAGATCCTGTTTGGATAGGCATGGCCGCCAGAAACGTTCCTGCATCGGTGTAAAGGATCCCCCTACATCCCCGCCCCCAACACCAAGAGTTATCAAGCCAAAGTTCGACAACCGTACAGACGTGAACTACACAATGTCAGTGAAGATCAAAAGTTGTCTTTACTGGTCCGACAGTAAACAGGATTGGACAGGCGAAGGATGCATGGTAGGTTACTCTTCAGAAATTCAGGATGTTTTCATTACTTTTTCAATAGAAAGACATTAGAGGTTGTACTCTGACAACAACAACACCAACAACAACAAGAGAGAAGTAGTTAAAAAAATGTTCGAGCCACCTTGTGCACCCTATTAATAAACAGCAAGGCAAAGTTTTGGCACCGATCAGGAGTTTTCGTTTAATTGGGCACGGGCACATTTTAAGAATTTATCCGGGAACTTAAAAGCAGAAAGCACGCTGCATTAATCGAGATGTGACCGTATAAATATAATGGCTTGCCAAAAAGGTTTAATATTACGAATCTTACCTGTAAAAGCAAAACAAGGACCCTCGTCATACTTTTAAAGGCGTTTTCCTGGAGGAATTTATCCTTAAGTCTCCTGTAAAAGGACCACCTAGGCAGGAGTTCATACTAGTGACATAGACGTAGCCAGCTCTGCTTTAGCCTTTTGTTCAAAGGTAGTTAAAAGCCAGCTAGGCTTATAAAATCATAATGGAAAAAAAAACAAAACAAAAAACAGCCAGAGTATATTTTCGCGTTCTAGTTCCATCGCATCGCCGAGACTCGAGGTATAGATCAGACGGTCGGTTGGTTGTCTCTGCATCGTGTAACGTTAATTTGTTCTTTTAGGCAAGAATCTTTACACCAAACTGTTTCTCGACTCCGTTGTATATATGGGTACCGGAGAGAAAAATACTGGGGATTTTCCAGTCATTGACTAGCAACCCAATCAGGGGGGAGTATGAAGGTAGCATATCTCAGAGTTGCTCCAGGAATTCTGTTACGACCCTTAATGCTATGCTTGTAGAAATTTATAAACCTAAGCGGATAGGAATAATTCGGATCTAAATAATGCTTGTCTCAGGAAACAACGAAGTGGAGGCAAGGACTCACCCAAACGAACTTGAGGACGGCACCTCCTTTTGTTACTGCGCAGACGTTCTGCGCATCTTGGGATATACGGGTTTCTTAACGAATTTGCCCCCTAATACAAAAGGGGCTTTTGCAGGGGCTATCAGAGTCCAAAAAGAAAATTGGAGGTAACCAGCATTTTTCAGAGATAATTGAGCTTAAATTTGGGGAAAAATTGCCATACATTCTTTGTATTTTAACGCATTTTCAGAGTTATGGTTGCTTAATTATCTCTGAAAAATGCGTGGTTACCCACATTTTTCTTTTTGGATTCCAATAACCCTTGCTAAGATCTACTTTTTCCCCATAGTCATAGCATTTGCAAAAGTACATCTCTATCAGGAGGCACCGTCTTTAAGAGTCAGCAGAATCGGTATCGCTTAGTACTCGACTATCACACCCTATTTTATATAGTCGTTTTTGAACTGCAAGGCGAGATAATAAATTTAAATCTATTGAATACCAATTTGGGTATCAGTAGTTAGTGTTACGGTATAAGTAGTTAGTGTTATCTGTAGTGAAATTTCCAGATTCTTTCTCAATTCCACTGAGCATTATCTGGTTTTTCTGGCGTACACCTTCTGCGTAATGGTAAAAACATTTTTTTTTTTATGTTCGAAGGTTGGATTGGAAGAGATGAAAGGAGAGTTGCACTGTTTGTGTACACATCTTTCAGCCTTTGGTGGCAGAATTTTTGTGGCTCCCAATCCCATTGACTTTAAGAAAGTTTTCGAAAAATCCAAACCGCCCAAAGCTTTTGTCGTTCTAGCAGTTGTGTGTGTCATATTTGGAGTGTACTTCATTGGACTCGTGTTTGCTCGTCGGGCAGACAAGAAGGACAGGAGAAAGGTCAGTATTTAACGGACAGGATGTTGAAATAAGCTCTACCTTAAGTAGCAATTGGACTACGATATTCTACACCACTGCTGTGACGACTTTTTCTTCTTAGTCGCCGGATATACATCTAGACTTCTAAGGCACACAGCACTCGTCCCAAAATAAAGCAAGGCAACGAGTATGACTGCGTGCTTCGAAGGAGAGTCACGTATATATGCTCTTCCCTTTTCTTGCTTTGATTTGTCTTGCGCGTAACAATTAAAATCGTGGAAAGGTTGTATGGAACAAGAGAACTACGTGTTTTGTTCACCTTATATTTACAACTTGTATATATGAATTATCTATACTACTGAACTGTGCAAAAGTGCATGATGATGTTTGATTTTTCCTTTTGCTTTATCATTTGTATTAGCCTGAGAACAGGCTCCGCAGTTGGGATAAAGCGCGAGAGGGGAACGTGCCGAGCGTAGACTGGATCCTGTGAACAAAGGTCTCTTGCCGCCATTCCAGGGTACCCCCTGTGCATTAGATCCTAGTGCAATCTCCTATTGGTCAGATCATTGACTGTTGACAAGTTTGATTGACGAACCCATTTTGCCGACCTATTTCCATATCGTGTCTTCACGCGAACGATACGAATGAGCTCTTCGAAAAGCATTGAGCGATTCTCTTTGGGATTTCATTCATACTACAGGGGTGAAGGATGAACAGAAACGCTGCCTACGAACTGTGGAAAAAAGAAAGAATGTTTTTGGAATTCTTCATACTGGATTTGGGAAAAGTTTGATATTCTAAATTCTTCCACGCGTCGTCCGTGTAAAGTGGAACGAACGAGTGTCCTGATACGCCATTTGGAAGTTAAGAGAATGTAGATTCAATTTATAAAATGATTTGGAATTCAAGGGGTGTTAAATAACTCCAGTTTTGTGGTGTATTTGACTGAGTTAACCGAGTCTCGGTTTGTAACACGATACAAAGTTTCAAAGTTTAAAAGTTTATTATTCAATTTTATAAGTAAAATAGAAAGGATTACACTTTCCCGCCAATAGCAATATATAGCTAGTCTGGGCCGGTAGTGTTTACATCAGTATAGAACGAAAGAAGTCAAAGAAATTACAGAAGGCAAATAAAGAAATTACAGAAAGCAAGTCAAGTAATTAACAAAATACAAAATACAAATAAAGCCTTTGTAATTTCACAGTGCTATAAACCCTCACAAACCTTCTATTCTCAACCAATTTCTACTTTTAATACGCCATTTGAAAGCTAAAATCATATAGCTTCCACTGTACACAATGATTTGGAGTTGAAGGGATGTTTACTGACCCAACATTTATGGCGTGTTTGACCCGGGTGTTTGACTAGGTTGAAAGAGTCGGTTTGTAACGCGATTCAAACAATGCGCGTGCTGTAAACCTTTCACATCAATAATTTGTTTCTCCTTCTTTTCTCAACCGATGTCTAAGTTTACTACGAGAGAATGTAGATTCCACTGTAAACAATGACTTGGAGTTGAAGAGATGTTTAGAAATAACCCAAATCTTATGGCGCCCAACCGAAGACAATCACATCTTGCAGACGATCGATGACAGGTCAACTACAAGGGGGCGGAATGGCGGTTTCAATCCTTTTTCAACAGGCCTCCCCCTTCCCTCTCCCCCTCCTTCCTTCCCCACCCCCTCCCGGTCTATTCGCCCCTTCTCGCCCTTTGTTTTCTTCGCGCTTTCCTCGACCAGAGAGCCTGTTCACAGGCTACGTTTGTATCTAGTGAGAAAAATAAGAGTCCTATTAAAAATATCTATATTAATATGTATATCCATAGCTACATACGTCTGTCCTACTTTTCTGTGTTTTTAGGTTGTGGCAAATATTTATTTAACTGATTTAAACACGGAGGGATACACATACGATATCAGCATTCAGACAGGAATGTGGAGAGGCTGTGGCACAACTGCAAATGCTGCAATAAGTATAAACGGAGATCAGGGAAGCAGCGGTACCATTTCATTAACGGATCCTTTGGTCAGGAGAAAGTTCTTTTCCCGAGGAAGTGTGAACGTCTTCACGTTAATCTTGCCATCACCACTGGGAAATCTGACGGATATTAGAATTTGGCACGACAACACTGGATCTAGTCCGGCCTGGTTTCTCCAACAAGTTGTTATAACTGACCAACAAACCGAGGAAAAGTGGTACTTTTTCGCGAGCAGGTGGCTTGCCCTAGACGAAAGAAGTGGTTCTAACGAGCTTGATATTGAAGCCGCTAAAAAGGACAGTCTTGCTTTGTTCAAACCTCTATTTTGTGCCAGAACAGCCCGAGGTTTAGGAGAAGGGCACATATGGATCTCAGTGTTTACAAGACCGCCACAGAACCCATTCACGCGCTGTCAGCGTTTGTCGTGCTGTCTTGCCTTTGTTTTCACAGCAATGGTAACCAACGCTATGTTTTATCAATTTGATCGAACTCCGACTGATACCTTTAAGTTTGGTCCTTTGGTCATGAGCTGGACACAAATCATAATCGGAGTCCAAAGCAGTGCGATAGCATTTCTAGCAAACTTTCCCATCATTTACATCTTCAGCAACTTAAAACAAACTTCAAGCACGGATTTTTACGATCCCGGAGAGAGAAACAAGAAAAAGAATATGGGATGTCTCCCACCATTGTTTATTTACGTTGCCTGGTGCCTATGCGTGCTTATTTCCTTGACCGGTGCGGCTGTCACAGTGTTCTACAGCTTATCGTGGGAACCTGATATCGCTAATGAATGGCTGACATCCACTTTAGTGTCCCTTACCCAGGATGCCGTCATCATGGAGCCAATCAAAGTCGTCGCTATGGCGACATTGCTGTCCTTTCTCTTAAAGAAACCTCCAGAACAGGAACATGCCATAGGACCGTCATTTTTTCAGAGTGAAAAAGCGAAACGTTGCATTCCAAAACGCCCCAAGAAAGAGGAACTTGTTAAAGAGAAGGAAATTAGTAGCAAACAGTGGCACATGCGTGAGGCAGTCAAAGAAGTGTTGTCATTTGTGGTATTTAGCATCATCCTGATGATTGTTTGTTATGGAGATCAACACCCAGCCCGATACCAATTCACAGAATCCACGAGTAGTATCTTTGGGGCAGATTTTAATGAGGTCAGTAGCTTTTCACAAGACAATGGGCACGTTACAATACAATATTTTAAAGTACGATACAATGCAATACAATACAACACACGAAGCTCCTGACAGTACAAAACATGCCGATGCGATACAGTGCAAAGCAATAGCATTACGACACTATAAAATGCAAAAAATTATTTTTTCAGGTGTCCAAAAGAACTCTTCTGTGGAGATGGGTTGATGATGTTTTACTTCCTGGTCTGTATGACGTAACGTGGTACAATGGACAGCCATTTGAGCACAAAGAAGGATTTATCAGCAACAAGCAAACCTTTATGATGGGAATGCCAAGGCTGAGGCAGCTAAGATTAAATAAAGGTAAGGTTTTCACTTACGATAGTTTACGTTACGATATATATCCTGTTTGGTCCTCTGCTGAATGTCCGGTGACATGATACACATTAAACGATTGAGACTTTATTTTAAATCACTAAGAATGTTGAATACATAAAGTTGGTTTTTGAGTGACGTGTTCGATGGCATTGCCGTCATTATGTTCAAACTCCTTTGTCTTATAAAATACGGGCCGATTTAGACGGTACAATTTTTCGTTACGACTATAGTATGCGACTTGCTCACGTCAAGCCTACAAACCAATCGAGTCGTCTAAACTGATCAGACGTAAATCATCTTCAAAACAGTCGCACACAACATGAAAAATGTCGTTGGATTTTGAAACATGTTTTAAAGGCCTACGACATTCGTAGCCACAATCAAAATGTTAGGAAGACAAGTTGTATGCGATCTTTGCTTTACACGTGCAGGGCGCGCTACAAAAATCGCATACGACAGTCGTAAGGAAAAATCGTACTGTCTAAGTCGGCCCTACAAAATAGACATACAATTACTGCTTGTACAATAAAAGGTTTTATTAACTGATTTTTTTAGAGAAAAGATGTCGTTCGGGTTTGCCGGACGTACCTGTCAACGAGTTATTTCCTGGATGTCTTCTAGAATACTCAAGTGCGAGTGAAGATAGGACCCCATTCCATCTTCCAAATTGGCTTCCCTTAAAAAATTACAGTGACTTTCAATCGGTTAGTGACATCTGTCCTAAGCCATGGAGATACCGGACTGCTTTACAGATCGAGACTTCATCCCACGACGGTGTGAAAGAGACTTATGACGGGGGTGGATATGTTGCTGATCTCGGCTACAACAAGGAGACAGCTGCGGACGTGGTAAGAGAACTGCGAGGGAACAACTGGGTAGATGAGCGCACTGCTGCTGTGTTCATAGAGTTCACATTGTTTGATCCTTCCACCTGCCTCTTCTGTAACGTCAGAAACGTTTACGAAAGGCTGCCAACTGGCCAGGCAGTAACGGCGTCCGATGTAAGAGCCGTTTCACTCTATCCCCCGTTGTTTCACGAGATATTCCAGCTCTTGTTCCTCGTTGCTATCTTTGCATTTTTCGTCGCTGAGATGATCAATTGCTTCAGCCAGAAGAAGTATTTCCGTCAGGTGTGGAGCTGGGTGGAGCTCCTCCTCCTGGTGGTGTCTTTCGCAGCCGTCGTTGTGTCATTCATTAAAGGAAAGTACACCAGTTTGTACGTGAAGAAGATACAGACGAATCCTTACGAAACCTTTTGCCCTGACTACATCATACGCTTATTAGACCTGGAAACCGTTTTGCTGTCATTGGCTATTTTCGTCTTGACTTTGAAGCTCTTGAGGCTTATCAGGTTTAACCGTCACATTTGTCAAATGCAGGGAACCCTCAAACGCTCCGCACGTCCCATTCTGTCTTTTTCCGTGGTGTTTGCCACTGCAGTTGTTGCCTTCACTCAGTTTGGTTTCCTTTGCTTTGGGGCCAGGTTGGCAAACTTTAAGTCATTTTTCGAGTCTTTGCGGATGGTAGCACAGATGTCAGTCGGTAAAGAGATCAATAATGACGAGATTCATCAAGCATATCCAGTCCTGGGGTGGATGTACTTATTTTTCTTTTTGATGGCAATGATATTCATTCTGATCAACATTTTTGTTGCCATTTTGGTTGGGGCTTATGATGAAATCAGAAAAGAGGAGGGTAGTAGTTTTATCGATGCGGAACTTGGAATGTTTATGTCCAAGGTCTTCCTAAAGAAAATCAAAGACTTGCCAGGCAAAATTACGTCTGTAGTGAAGCTGATGCTTAAGAAACGTTGGCGTAGGTCGTTAGCGAAGATCCCCTATCGGGATACAAAGTATAGTGATATTGCTGCCAGCCCTGTTGAGTCGTGGGACAGGGAAAGCCAAGACGGCATGGAATTCAAAACACCTGAAGGTGACATCACTGTTCCACTGGCATCCCCAGAAAGTTCGGATATTGAGAATTCAAGCGATGAAGAAGATGAAATCCTTGCTGATATTAAGACTTGCTTTGCCGAAATACGATCAGCACTGAAGCCTGTGAACCACTCGGCTCCAAGACGGACTTTCGTCAGAATTAAACTACAACGAGAGGCTGCATACACCTAAGAATCCCGGTTATAAGCGCCGTAGCTACAGCTTACTAAAGCACTAAAGTTGCGTTCATACTAGCACCGAAACGTGTTTAGAGTCAACATGTTTGAGTGAATTCATTTCGACTAAAAATGTTTGTAATTGTTGATTTTTGTTACTGTCTCATACTTTTTGTGATGGTACTAAGACGTTCGGCTAACTTTAAAGCCTTCACCAGTTTTAAAATCGCTTGATGTTGTTACGTGTGCAGGCTTAGGAGTTAGCCGAAACGTCTTAGCTGATCAGTAAATTATAAGTCAGTGACAAAAATTAACTTTTCTTCAACGATTTCATCTCCTGACGACAACTATCAAAATATCAAAATATGTTTGTAATTGTATTGTTCACATAAGATGCCAGTTTCAAACATGCTACACGTCTTGCTCTATGTAATTTATTCGGTTTTACGGAACAGGCATAAAACTATAATTTTTAAGGAGCTTGCTGTTGAGTTCTTTAGAGGTAAACGGCCTTTCTGCTTATAGCAAGGAGAAACCATTTGTGCTACCTTCGGTACAAATATTACATTTTCGACAAGCTCCGGTCAGAGTCATACGAACGAAAACCATTCAACCATATTATCTATTAAACGCCACCTAAGCGGCCCATTTTCAATTTTCTTTTCGTGTAAGAAAACCATGATAACAGATTATGTGACGAAAATATTCGACTTAAAGTAAATGCTGTTGAAAGGCTATCAGGTTTTTTGATGTTGTCAAGTTTGAGACAGTTTCGGTGATTCTTGTGAAAGCTATGACTGTTTTCATTTTTTTTTGGAATGCAAGCTCTGAGCCATGCCTTAACAAAGTGAAACATGTTTTGTTCGTGACTCATAGTAAACACGTTTCTGCCTAGTGTGAACGCAGTGTAAGTACTCCCGGATATACATGTCATACATTTTGGCATCTCACCTCTTTGCAAAATATTACACCAGATTGACAGAGGGGAGTTGCTATCCGTTTTGCCTTATGTTGAAACATATCTTAAACGTTGATGAATTATTTTGTAGGTGGGTGGGTAGGTAAGGGATCTAGGGACGGAGGGAAGGAGATCAGTATGATACTGTTGGAGACTCTACCACAACAAGGCATCGACACCATTTATTAAAAAAAGCACTGAAATCTTTCCAAGTTTCTAATGATTTATTTGCAAAAGTAATCTTCACGGCGGAAAACATTCAGTTGTCATTGCAGACATTAATTAAAAGGAAGCAGTTTGGGAGGGGGAATACACAGTCTCTAAGGAGCAGAATAAGGAGGCCTCCGAACAGGCTTAACAAACTCCTAATAAGCTCAGGCTGAATAGCGGGAATGCAAATACTTAGGCTTCAAAAAGCTTAATTTCGAGTCTTAAAGCGCAATCAACTTAATACAGCTATTATCTGAAGTCGTTAATTGCCGACATCCAGGAGGTTAAGCAGCCAACAGGATGTTTACATTTTTTGTATCCTACTCAACCAACCAACTCCAAAAAAACTATAAAAAAAAAAAACTAGCCTGCAAACAACAAGAACGGATTTGGCCTTGATTGTGCTTTAAGTGCAATAAGCTTTGAACTGCTTTGGGGCACGTTACCATTTACCATTAAGTTAGAAACAATAGGCACTTACTGACTGGCCCCAAGGGAAATAGTGAGTTTTATTTTCCTGAGACCCTCAATGTTCGCCTCGGGGAACATTGAGGGTCGAGGGTTGTTATACCTCCCAACTTAAAAATGGAACAAATTACATACGTGAGCAAGGAGTTGAGATCCGTGTTGTTTAGTTCTTCAAAGCTTTGTTGTAAGTTTTGTTCCTTACAGAACTCTTTTGCCAGCGTTTTATGTTGCTTTGTTTGTGGATTTCGAGCTTTCATTCCGTATCATTTGTTCAATTTTTCAGTCTTCTGTTCGGACTTGAGAGCGTGTCGCGGCCTTGTCTAAGGAAAAAATAGTTCTTGACGCGGCTGGACACAAATTTGCCGCGGTTTCAAAGCTCACAACCTGATCATGTGCGAGTCGAAAGTTCAAGTTGTTGTTTCCCTAGGGAGTTAGTGAGTTTCGTTCGCCCAGACTGTTTTCCCAGACTGTTTTGAATCCATTGCACGTGACACGTTCTTGTCCAATCAAAAGGGCATTTGAGTTGGGAGGTATAACAATAAACTGTTGTCCTAAGGTAAAAAATGACATTAGAAGCAAACGCAAACGATTGCAAATCATTGTAATCTTAGCTCCATAATTGTAGAAATAAAACGCTTTAACTTAGTGGTCTTTTCCGCTTTGAGTTTTATTGTGGGACAAGCTGTTTTCTTTGCGATGAAGACGTGTGTTTAACAGCTTTTGGTTTCCAAATTTGAACACTTTTTGTTCTACATTTGTTCAACTTTTTTTGTCTTACGAATTGTTTCGATACTTGTTGCCCTCAAAACTATGTAAAAACAGATTTTGTTCGTTGAGTAAGATCGAAATTACTTAACGCTGTAATCTAACTTTTCAGTGCAGAGCTGTGAACTTGGTTGGTCAAGCTCAGCGTGTCAGATATTATGTATGTAAGGGGGTTAATATAATTATGCACGTATAAATATGATATTTTTCTCGCTTAAATATTAAACGAGGATGGAAATGCACGAACCACGACCGACTATCGAGACACAAACGGCGAAAAGTGACCAGTTAGCCTACTCTCCTGATGAAAACTAGCAGTACGCAGTGTCGCAGACGCAAAATGTCCGGTCATTTCGATCCCAAGTGACTCCACTGTGAACCAAGTGATAACACAATTTTTTTTGTGCCTTACATGGTGCAGGATGGCGGAATATTCGCGCAATTAATCACAGGCAGCCCAAGTCTGCGATGTGTTTTGTATATGTTAATGAGATTATTCCACGTGCGTGCATATATTATTGAACCTTCGTCGAAATATAACAGTTTCTATGGGAATGTAACAAATCCGCTTCATATGCCAGAAATATTAACTAGTTTAGAATAAAAATAGATTTATTTCTGCGTTGTTTCCGATCCTGATTATGGGCTTACTGGGGAGGTTTGAGCCGTTTAAAAGCTATTTGTGCAAAATAATGTTTTTGAGTTCACTCTTCACTAATGAATTAATTAAAGGCTGGCAGCCCGAAACCATTCCTTTGGCCAACCGTCCGTACTCAAAGCTCGATAAATCCTATAAAATCCGATTCCATTTTTCCGAAATTACCTTCGAGGGACCTCCCGGTGTCTTAAGCTGTTTTTCGTTACCTCGTAAGGTCCAAGTCTTTTCTTCATCGCTCCAGAAACGACCGCTTTTATACCCTAGGTTAGCATTCTACTTATCCTCAGAGGGGTAATCACACCATCTAGGACCATAGGAAGCCCAAGCATAATATTTGAATATCATTAAAAATGGCGTTTCAAAATATAAGTCTTTGTATGGGATTTCGAAGCGAACATTTTGAGCAATACATAACAACGAACTAACTGAATTAAGTTCATGAAACATTACATGGTGTTGTTTGCTATCCTTACAAAGCATTTTGGGCAATTTTAGGTCCATTTACTTAACTGTGTTAGTACGTGTATAATACATTGACAAGGAAGGAGTCATTTGGCCCAATTTAGCCACTATCACCGCTCGACAGGTTTCGGAATTCGCTCGAATTTACCCACAAATATAGTTCAGGCTCCCATTCTGACTTAGCGACGTGACAAAAGGAAGACATACAAGTGATTTTCTCAAAACCAATTGCACATACCTCGTGTCCCAAAAGAATTATCCACTGCACAAAATCATAATAGCATCTCAAAATAGGCCGCCATGGATCCGTGAGGATCCCGATAGCCCCGTTTGACCGCGGTCGGCACTGGACACCAGTCAAATCATGCCTTTATGGGGAGGGCCACGCTCGTTTTGGTCGTGTTACAGTTGTAGTAACTATGACCCGGTACGGACACAAAATTGTCGCTCCAACGTAGTCTGGTTCGCGCGAGAAAGGTGGAATCGCTGCGCCGGACTCCGTGACCTTATGGAGAGAATTAAGTTATCGAAAGAAATTAAAACGGTCTTGGCCGTTAGAAACTTAAAACGAGTCAAGAAAAAGAGAAAGTGAACCGTGTTTCTCCTTCCTCCTATGTTTCTATTCATGCGTGGTAAATTGATAGGTTTTATATACCAGGTATATTTTTTCGAACCGAAGTTGGCAAATTCATTTAAATTCATATCCTCACGCGCGTGAAAATGTTTTATTTTAAAATTGTTATAATTGTATATACAATATCTATGTCTATATTTGCATGAAGCCGGTCAGGTAACCTACTTATTAAAAAAACAAGAAAATATACACCCTGAAAATGGATATAAATTCAGAAATGGGAATGATTTATTTTTGCTATCCGCTTGTAACAGGCAGCGATTTTCTCACGCGAACCAGACTACGTTGGAGCGACAATTTTGTGTCCTTACCGGGTCATAGTTACTACAATTGCAACACGACCAAAACGAGCGTGGCCCTCCCGATAAGGGCATGATTTGACTGGTGTCCAGTGCCGACCGCTGTCAAACGGGGCTATCGGGATCCTCACGGATCCACGGTGGCCTATTTTGAGATGCTATTACGATTTTGTGCAGTGGATAATTCTTTTGGGACACGAGGTATGTGTAATTGGTTTTGAGAAAATCACTTGTATGTCTTCCTTTTGTCAAGTCGCAAAGTCAGAATGGGAGCTTGAACTATATTTGTGGGTAAATTCGAGCGAAATCCGAAACGTGTCGAGCGGTGATAGTGGCTAAATCGGGCCAAATGACTCCTTCCTTGTCAATGTATTATACATGTACTAATACACAGTGAGGTAAATGGACCTAAAATTGCTCAAAATGCGTTGTAAGGATAGCAAACAACACCATGTGATGTTTCATGAACTTTATTCAGTTAGTTTGCTGTTATGTATTGCTCAAAATGTTCGCTTCGAAATCCCATACAAAGTCCTATATTTTGAAACGCCATTTTTAATAATCTTCAAATGTTATGCTTGGGTGTCCTGTGCTAGGACATAAAGAATACTATGGGATCGGAAGTCCCGTTTGGTGGTTACGTCATCATGACAAATGTGTTTCAACTGGGGATAGGGGCAGTTTCGTGCAAATCGCACGGTGGGATGGGCTTTTGAACCGAATTGAGCCGCACAGTGTGCAGAGCACGCGACTAAAGCAGACTCTTGGACTATATCATGATTTTATTCAATTGCGTCAATTTTCCGTGTGCATTTCTTATCTCTTTAAAAACTGCGCCCCTGGTAATATTGACGGATATGGTGGGTTGCTGACTGTTGAGATGGTGTAAGAAGCTATCAACATTACCGCGATCAAGGATGGTGAAGGTTTCATCAACGTAGCGCTTCCAGATCTTGGGCTTGTAGGGTGCGCACCAATCACAGTCGACCATCTTGATTCATATGGTGACGCGCAGCCAGTCGACCTCATCGCCTGATGAAGACTAGCAGTAAGCAGTGGAAACGTCGCGATCTACAACTTACGTGACTACATCGTGACAAAACGATGAACAATAACCACCTTTTTTACAAAATTAACTCAGTCCAGAATAGTTTCTATTACTAATTTTCGAATTATTTTCACCTTTTTGCGAAATAAGACGTAATAAAAAAACCTATAAAGACAAAATCTTGGAAGTTTATACGCACAACACTTTCTCGCCATGATTAACTGTAATAAATGCAATTGCAAAGTCAGATCCCTTATTTTCATTTTAAAACAAACAGAGAACAAGGGTTAACAATCCTTCAGGTATGAAAAAGGTATGAAGAATAGCACTTGCTGTCCTGGGAAAGCAAAATGCCTCCAGTACAATTCCGCTTAACCCTCGGACGTACAAGCAAAGTCACAACCCCATCGTGGTACAAGGGGGGGGGGGGGGGGCTTAATGGACGCTCACATAAAGCTGTTTTGACCCAAACTGTTAGGGTCATTTCAGTTAAACCCAATTAGGGTCATTTTTGATGATCCCGAAATGGCCCTTAATTTAGGGGCCATTTTGGTCCTTGACCGAACTGAATCAGTTAGATAATCACCGACGGGCTTACTCTTCGCTGTAACATTTATTTTGTTAAGTTAAACCTCCCTTTCAAACTCGTGCATTTTGTTATTCACTGTTGATATGGAATGCACGAAACTGAGAAGCTGACGCTGGACGAGTTGTCAGTGAGATTATTCTGTAAATCATTCTTCGAATTAGTCTTTTTTCCCTTTTGGTATTCATCACTGACTCGAACTGACACCGATACAGTAAATCAATGCGTTAATCAGTCACGAAATCTCTCTAAATGTACCAAAAAAAGTGGAGGACAGGAAAATGAATCAACATAATGAATAGGTGAAAGTAGAATGATATGTGTAGAGAGAAGAGCTCAGGAAAAAATTCTGAGCTCCAGATGAGATTCGAACCAACGACCTTCAGTACACTGCTACAATAGGACCTCAAGAAGGAAAGAAAGGTCCGCCCATGATGGTTTTCGACCAACTATATTATCACCGGTTGTTGCTCACGTTATCTCATATTTGGACTTGAACGCGATGAACATCATGTTTGTATCAGCTCGTGTATCAGCGCTGCGAGACGAAAATTCTATGTTCTAGTCTTCCGTGCCTTGTAGTAAGTCCTGTGTTTGGACGACTCAGCTTTCCCAGCGAACTGGCCGTTCTCTGGTTTTATGTGTTTTCTCCGATACGAGGAATCGATCGCAAATTTTTTTTCGCTCCATCGATGGAAGACTTTCTGCCGCTTGATAATAATATAATATCACGTCATAATTTATTTTTTACATCTCTTCAACTCCAAATCATTGCACGTGCACACTTGAATCTACATTCTCTTAGCTTCCAAATGGCGTATTAAACTTACAAATCGGTTGCGAATAGAGGAAAAAAAATAATTTTTGTGAGAGGCTTATAGCACTGTGTAATTACAAAGAAATCGTTTGGATCGCTTTACAAACCGACACTGACTTGGTCAAGCACGCCATAAGATTAAGGTTATTTAACATCCTTTCAACTCTGCATCACTGCATACAGTGCAATCTAAATTTTCTTGCATTTCAAATGGTTTATTAAATTAAACTTAGGAAGCGGTTGAGAATAAAAGGAGAAAAAAATATTTATGCCAGAGGTGCATAGCGTTGTGCGATTACAAAGACACTGTTTGGATAGCGTTACAAACCGACACTGCTAACTCAGTCAAACACTCCGTAAGTTTTAGGCACCCCTTTAACTCCAAATCATTAGGTACGGCGGAATCTACATTCTCGTAGCTTTCATATGGCATACTAAACTTAGGAATCAGTCGAGAATAGAGGGAGAAAAAAGTTTTACGTGAGAGGCTTATAGCACTACCACAAAAGTACCGCAAAGGCATTGTCTGGATCGCGTTACAAACAAACACACCATAAGACCCTCGGACGTACAAGCAAAGCCACACCCCCACCGTGGTACAAGGTGGGTTGATGGAGCCCCCCTCCTTCCCTTGGGTTTTCGTTATGTTACACTGAATATTTCGAAAGGATTTCACCTTTAGTAGAAAGCCTGTGATGTGCTCTACAAGGTGGGGTACAAATTGGATTTTACCGAAAATTAGAAATTGGCAAAAAAAAGTTAAAAATTGGAATGTTTGGATGTTTGACATGTAGGATACGACATAACTGAACATTTTGTTGGTTTTTGTTGACACTTTTTGCATTTTTATTCTAAAAAGCGTAAAAATTACGCATTTTTCTTCAAAAATGGCTTGACCACCTGCTTCTTATGACGTCATATCTCGTAGCCATAGCAACCGATTTTCACAAACTTATGTCAAAATTTGTCTAAGGGATATGCGCACAGCTACTGAAAACGGCAGGTCTAGATGTTAATTCGTCTTGGAAAATTCTTTAAAAAACTTATGGGGGTGGCATTCCCCCCCCCCTTTGTACGCCCGAGGGTTAACATCCCTTCAGCTTCAAATTATTGATTACAGTAAGCTAAGATCTACGTTTTCTTGGCTTTCAAATGGCGTATTAAACTTAAAAATCGGTTGAGAATACAAAGAGAAAAAATAATTTAAATGAGAAGTTTATGACACCGTGTAAGTACAAATTTGTTTGGATCACTGAAGAAGTTACCGAGTAAAACGCAGCACAATTCATGCGCTATTAATAAACGAACAAGGACTTAAACAAGTCTCTTACTTTGTTATTATTAGCTAGTGCATAAAGATCGAGGGAACGGCTAAGCCAAACCAACGGTTTGAACAAATGATTTAACAGCATTTGTATAAAATGCAATTATAGAAAGAAGAAAGGGTTGGGTATAAGGAAGCGAAAGTAATCAATGAGAAAAGAGTTATTATGTCATGCATTCCGCGGCAGGAGCAAATAACGCCACCGTCATCACGGCTACCACACGCTAATCATTTGGATCATATTCTAAATGAGAACAATAACACAAATAAACCTTCCATTGCCTGCTTTAAACTTGGCTACTATGTGAAGTCTAAGTCAGCCTCCCTCCACACTGGGTGCTTTTTGAAAAAAAAAAAACACTTTCGACTGCTTGTCGTTATTTTGATGTATAGTTCAGGGACTTATACCTTGAGGAATGCCTAAGCAGTAGAGTCTTTCTCTGGAGGGTCTATCGCTTGATAAATGCCTCCCCGAAATTTGAATTTCTCAAGACGATTTTCAAGCGAAGCTTCGCGGTTCTATATGTGAATGAACGAGCATCAAATTGCCAAGTGTAAGCTATCGGAATGACGGCAGTGCTAGGAAAAAATCTATTGCCACATGGTCTTAAGAGCAGAAAACAGGTGATTAATTTAAAAAGATCTATACAGCACAACACTTTTAAGGTCTTTTTAAGTTTTAATGAAAATATACACAAACAGTCTGAAAGTTGCCTCAATTTGTGTTCGGCCAATTGTTTCAGTATAATAATAATAATAATAATAATAATAATAAAATATTTATATAGCGCCAATATCCTAAAAGTTCAAAAGCGCTTTACAGAAGTAACGTTAAAAATATTAAAAACACTATTAAAAAACACTATTAAAAAAAAAAAAAAAAGAAAAAGGCTTAAAATCTTAAGACTAATAAAAAAAGTTGCTAAAAAGTTATAAAAATGCTTTTTTAAAAAGGAAAGTTTTAAGTTTATGTTTAAAAAGGGATACTGAGGAGCTGTTCTTGATGTCAGAAGGCAGAGTATTCCAGAGTGTAGGAGCTGCCACGGAGAAAGATCTTGCGCCATATGTTTTCAAATTGAAATAATAATAATAATAATAATAATGATAATAATAATACTTTATTTATATAGCGCTATTTCTATCGCTATCCAATAGCGCTTAACAAGTTGTTTAGAATTACACATCTATATAAAAACGTTACAATATGTATATAATAAAAGATAAAAGATCAATAAAAGAGTAAAACACTAAAAATGACTTAAAATGAATTAAAACACTAGCTAGTTTACGTAGTATTATAGACTATGCCATTACTGCCACTTCTAGCTTTCAACTGAAGATCAAAGAATCTTTACATATCCATTGGGAAAAGCCTACGTTAAATCAAAAGGTCAAACCTGTTAACTTAAAACTTTATGTTTAGTTTTCACAAAATCACGCTTTTTTCGTCGTCGTTATTCCTGCTTATATTTTCATTTACCATTCTAATTAGTGTTATACATAGCTTTGTTGTAGCACTTTCATTCAACTGAGGATGGCATCAGGGATACCGAAACATGTTTTCTTTAAAATTTAAGTGTTTCGCTGTCTTAAACTATTCAAAAATTCTATTGTTTAGACTGGCCGATGCAATAATTGCCACTTTGAATTTTTGCGCATCAAGTTAAGGTTGTTAGGTGAAAACGGTTGAAAACAACAGCAAGTGAAAAACAGCGACGCCAACTACGAAAATTTATTTTAAAAAACCCACTCATGCGGAGAAGAACTAGTACGTAAGGTGTTTGATTTTAACCTCTTTCAGGAACAAATAAAATTTAGGGTAAAACAGAGGTTTACTTTAGTTTGGGAATTCAAGTTTTTTTTGGCAATTTATAGGCTGAATTTTAATGTTTCTTTTCAATTATGATTAAAGGGGCATAGTCACGCTATTTTAGTTCACTTTGAAAATAAAAAAATATGTCCTCACATCAATGAACGCCCACAAATAATGGTCTATTTTTGTTACCAAAGACTGAAATACTTCACGGGAAGTATTTTCTGTTGTCTGTTGCTACGGATGGCACGGATGGAAATGGATTGCAATTTGGAAAAAAAATATGCTAAACGTTTCCAATTCTTTCAGCGTGTTGACATTAAATCGATATTAAATGGTTATGGTTTGTTTTCTCTTAATGAAATTAAGTTAATTTGTTCCTTTAAATGTTCAAACACAATTTTGGGCTTGGATATAGATAGCTAACGATAATTTTAGCACAGTTTTGACGAGGAATCTTCGAAATCCTCGTGACTATGCCCCTTTAATTAGGTGTTTGTACATTATGATTTATTTGTCAAACACAGCTTGCCGTTGACTGAAATATTAATGGGATCCATGATTTGATGTGCTTTGTTTTTCAAGTAATATATCAAACACAAGAAAGAGTGTTTCATCAGGATATCCAAAATGTCATGCTAATTAAGATTCGGTATCCAAACCACCGTCACGGTAGTGGTTTCCTTTGTTTTCTCTTTATGAATTATTGATGAGTTTGAGGAGAACTGTGTCTACCCTCTCTCCTCCGCAGAGGCCTCCTGCAGTCGCGTTTGGTAGAAACGCGCGGAGGCTGGGAAGAAGCAAAATTAAAGCGCGCGGGGAACGTTGGGAAGGGGAAAGAAAGAAAGGAGGCCTCTGCCAGATTTTGTGCGGTTCTCTGGCAGGATTTGCGGTTCTGTGGTTTTGGCTAATTAAATCAGACGACGATTTGGACGATCTCGAACGCCCTTTTAAAGATATAAGTATAGAAGGTTAGTAGATGCAATTTGATGAAGTTCCGATCCTAATTAATGGCCGGAGTTTTGACCATTCGTGCTTTTTCCTGATTGTCCGCCATATTGGATTTAGTACTCTGTCTAACATACCCTGTTTTTCTCCCTCTTACAAACGTTAACATCGAAGATGATGCTGGTTGCCAGCAACTTACTAGTAACCCAGTTAAGAATAGAGCCTGTGGGCCGGCAGGAAAGCATTCGTTGAAGCCGAATTCAAAGCCTTCGAACGAACCAAAAAGAAAAAGCTCGGAAGTGGCATCATCAATGCAAAGATCAGCTGAAGGATATGATGTCCAGTCCTACAGTAGACAAGAGGCTTTCTTGTCTTTGTTTTAACTGGTTAAGGTCTAACATAAATTAATTTAGAAGCTTTGTAAGAGGCCAGATCCACTAATTGGTGTTGCAGGTGAGAAATTGCCTGAGATAAGTTAAGCTACAAGATTATTTATAACTTGAACGTGCTTTTCCAACGATTAAAGCTTTTTTTCCTAGCTGATATGGTTTAAGGTCCATTGTGCTTAATAATAATTCTTGGTTCTGACACCTACAGTGTAACTGTTCGTCCATAGGCAAATGACAGTTTACAAAACCCATTACTCCCAGTAGTGACCAGCATGCAGACTGTTTCTCATGATAGAATTGCACGATCAAGATTGAAGGTCAAGCAAATTAAATAAATAACCCAACAACTTATCCCAGTTGGTTTTACTAGTAAAGAGAATTTTTTGTTTTGTTAGAGTAACACCTTCTAGCTATTGCAATGCAGTTGACTCCCGATCGCTGGAAAAGTTCAAGCAAAACATTTTTGGAAAGCACAATTGCTTTAGGAGATATAGCATCTTGAAATGTACCTATGTTTCTAAAAATAGTAACAAAATGGCGGGAAATTGAAAAATCAAAGCTTAATAACTCTGTAACCAATTGAGCTTTTCAAAAACTTTTTTCACATTTGTTTCTATCACGTCACGCTCTTTCCAAATTATTTATTTGTTTTGCCATAACTTGAATTTTAAATTTTGCTGTCAATCTTGTGACATCATTTTCCTGCCAAAAACCGTTAAAATCGAAAAACAAAAAACATAAGATTTTTTGGAATACAAAGTTCTACCATCCTGCAAACTTTGAGCTCAAACGAATAAAAAATGCAAAAGTAGTTCCAAGGATGCACTTTTAGGCGTCCTATATGCACACCGTGCTATGACAAGTTGTTGTCTCAATAAGAAAATTATTCATCGCTGTCTGTAGATTGTCCGTCGTTGTTTTCGGAGTCTTGATTGTTGCGATACTCTTTTTCTTTCTCTAACAAATCGCTAAGAAGTTTTTTGTTTTTTGTCTTTTGTCAAACGCTTATCGACTCCCAGCTCTGCCAGTCCTTCTAGGAAAGTGTTGAGCGCACGAGGTTTGGCTACGTCACTGTCATGCGGCAGTAACACATATTCGACCAGCTCTAACATGTTTGACACAGGGGTCATACACTGATGTCAGAGTAATTGCCCAAGGGGTGTCCAAAACAAAATACCTTTGGAAGTGGCCATACTATCCAGAAGTTCAGAAGAACGTTTTTTATAAACTGCCTGCGAAAGATTATCTAAAACATCTTTGATTCGTGGTTCCTCTTCATCACTCTCCTCGTAAGAGTACTCTTCCCTTTCGCTCTGTTCCCCTTCGACCCAGTCTACGTTTCTCTTCATATTGATCAGCACTCGTTAAAGGTAAATGATAAATGATGAGACTAGAATGTGCCGTTGCTTTTATAAAATAAGAAACCCCAAGCTACTAAGAACAGGGGTCAGTAAGTCTTGAATAACAGTACTACCCTCTTGTACAAGGGTTTGTTTTTTCGTCTTGTAGGGAATGTCAGGTAAAGCGAGATTAAGAATAGCAACCTTATTTTGAATCAATTTGTGTCTCTCTTCTTCCGAAAATGGTAAGTTTTCATGGAGTACATTAAGAATAACTTGCTCAATTAGTGCATCTGTTGTGGAGTGGCTGTCATTAGAAGAAACGGACGCTGCTCAGGAGAGCAATCAGCTAAGAGTTGAAGAAACCTCGATTGTTCCTAACTACTCGAGACATCGTGATTAAATAAGTTAATGCTAGAAGGGCACAGTCTTTTAGGTGGTGGTTGTTGTGGTAAAACAAATGAAATGTGGTGGTGGTGGTGGCGGCGGTAAAAACAATAGAATTGTGGTGGTGATGGAGGTAAAAACAATATAATTGTGGTTGCCGTGGTGGTGGTGAAAACAATAAAATTGTGGTGGTGGCGGTGGTGGTGGTGAAAACAAAAGAATTATGGCGGTGGAACAATGGAATTGTGGTGGTGGCGGCGGCGGTGGTGGAACAATAGATTTGCGGTGGTGGTGGCGGTGGCTGTGGTGAAAACAATAGAGTTGTGATGGTGGTGGCGGCGGCGGTCGTGAAAACAATAGAGTTGTGGTGGTGGTGGTGGTAAAAACAACAAAATGGTGGTAGTGGTAGTGGTGGTGGCGGTGGCGGTGGTGAAAACTACAAAGTTGTGGTGGTGGAACTTTAGAATTACAGAATTGTAGTGGTCATGAAACAATAAAATTGCGATGATGGTCAGCCTATATAAATGTGAAGCAGTCGAACTTTTGTCAGTTTGAGTTAAGCTTTGACTGAGTAGACATGAGTTGGTCCTGTCCTGTCTGTGAAAAAAAATTTTCAAAGAAAGATAGTATGCAAAGGCACATGGGTAATAAACACGGCATCCAGTTTTCAGCCCGGCAATGCCTAGTGTGCCAAACTCTACAGAAAAGTGCCAGCAATTTCGCTTTGTACACCCATTTACTTGTATGGTTGCTGGGGTGACTGGATCGGGCAAGACGGTCTGGGTTAAGTCTTTACTTCAGCAGGCTCAAAGAGTAATCCACCTACTACCAGAGAGGGTTGTTTATTGCTATTCGTAATGGCAGCCCGCGTACTACATGGAATTGCTGGTAACCATACCAAACATAGAATTTGTCGAGGGGATTCCATCTGACCTAGAACACGGCACCTATTTTGACATCAACAATCAGATGGACAATGCGGGCGGAGACAAGCGAATCGTCCACCTGTTACAAGAGGATCCCATCGTCGCAACTAAAACGTCATTTACATCGTACAGAACTTATTCCATCAAGGAAAATGCAGTCGAAGCATTAGTCTTCACAGTTATTACTTAGTTCTTTTTAAAAATTCGAGGGATAAGCTGCAAATTTTGACCCTGGCTAAGCAAATGTATCCTGGCCAAACTGATTTCTTTATCAAGCGATATGAGGAGGCCGTGCACAGACCCTTTGGGTATCTGCTCGTTGATTTAAAAACAACCACTCAAGATAATTGTAGGTTACGAACGAACTTCTACCTGGCGAGGAACGATTTGATAACGTAGGGGTGCTAGACAACGTCTCACAGGAACTACTGAAGTAACTTAAGCAACAGAACCTAGCGACAGCTCCAGTTCTTCCAGCAATGCAAAAATTGCAAGATTCTATGATTGGTCTCCTCTCTTGCGCAGACCTTGGAGAATATAAAAGAGCGTGGCAGTACATGCAGCTGCAAAACAAGTATTTGACGTTTAAGCAACAGTTGAATTCGAGAAGCACAGAAACAAGTCTACCTTACTCTGAAGAGCAACGAGAAATATCTAGCAATCTTCTGGCATACAATGTACCTGCGCCCGATTCAAGAGCCGGTGGCAGTCACAGTGAACCTAGTTCAAGAGCTGTTGTCTGATATACAAGCGGTCGGTGTTCGAGAACTACGAGTACAAGCGAGCACCGTTCAAACACCAGTGACTTTACATGCAAATGCTGCGAAAATTTTGCCTCCTTCATCCATCTTGACAGCCCATCCCACAGAGGAAGCACCTTTGAAGAGAGAGAGAAAACGTCCTTGAATACGGTTTGTAAATTGCTTAGAGGAAGATGACCGCCCTTCGAGAAGGTCCCGGCGTCTTTGCAAAAGCATTCCTTACAAGTATTATCAAGAAGAGCAAGATTAATTATGTATTGAGGAGTTTGCTTTGTACCAATTGAGCGATTGAAATAAACATCTTGCCCGACTTGACAATTTCTGTGTTTGATGTCTCGCATTATTTTTAATCGTTTGCACACGCGATGCTTTTGTTACTTGTGCCCTAGTTTGCTTTCAAAACTTAATGTTTACATTCAGGTGCAGTCAAACGCGTAAACGAGCGATTCCTTTTTACCAGAACTGTGAAAGCTCTTTTGCTTTATTTGCCATTCTTAATAATTCGGCCCAGTGGTTTTGCAATAGAATTTGAGCACGGGATCCGGCCACTTATAAAGCCAATGATTTTTAAACATTTCACTTTTGCTTTTGACGTTTTTCAGTGACATTTTTTGTACAACTCTCCTTTCATCTCTTCCCGTCCAACCTTCAAACATAAAAAAACTTGTTACCATTATGCAGTAGATGCAGACCAGAAAAACCAGATGGTGCTCAGTCGAATTGAGAAAGAAGCGGGAAATTTCACAGTGTAAACGTAACACTAACTAATAATACCCAAATTGGTGTTCAATTGATTTAAATTTATTACCTCGCCTTGTAGTTCAAAAAAACCAATATAAAATAGGGTGTGATAGTCGAGTACCAAGTGATACCGACTCTGCAGACTCTTAAGTTGGTTTGTTTGAGTTTTGTTGCTTCCTCAGACAAGCAATTTAGCTCCAAATTATTCCTATCCACCTAGGTGTATAAATTCCTACCAGCAGCATAGTATTAAGGGAACCTAACAGAATTCCTGAGCAACTCTGAGATATGCTACTTTTATACTCCCTCCTGGCTGGGTTGGTCGTCGATGGGTGGAAAATTCCCAGTATTTTTCTCTCCTGTACCCATATACACACCGGAGTCGAGAAACAATTTGGTATAAAGATCCTTGTCTAAGAGAACAAATAAACGTTAAATAATGCAGAGAACAAGTCTTGAGCAACCGACCGTACCTCGTACCTTGAGCAACCGACCGTACATTAACCGTACCTCGGTAATGTGGTGTGCTTTCAGCTTTTAAGTTTCCGGATAAATTCTTAAAATGTGCCTGTTCCCAATTAAACGAAAACTACTGATCGGTGCCAAAATTTTGCCATGTCGTTGATTAATAGGGTGCACACGGCGGCTCGAACACTTTTTTCTTAACTATTTCTCTTTTGCCGTTGTTGGTTTAGTTGTTGTCAAACTACAAACTCTAAGGTCTTTCTGTTGAAAAAGTAGTGGACACATCCTGAATTTCTGAAGAGTAACCTACCATGCATCATTTGCTTGTCCAATCCTGTTTATTGTCGGACCAGTACAGACAACTTTTGATCTTCACTGACATTGTGTAGTTCACGTCTGTACGGTTATCGAAGTTTGGGTTGATAACCCTTGGTGTTGGGGGAGGGGCTGTGGTGGGATCCTTTACGCCGATACAGGAACGTTTCTGGCGACCATGTCTATCCAAACAGAATCTCCGCGTTACACGGCTGCTCTTTGTACGTTTCTCTGCATCATTTGCCACGCGGATACCGATGAAATGATCACCTAAATTCCCTGTGACATCTCTTGACAAGGAAAAGGTGAAAGGACTTTTGATGCAGTTGAAGTAACCCATTCCTAGCTTATCATTCCTGCACGACGAAACATCGGGAATCCTTGTTTTAAAAGTGTAGTTGTCAGGTTTTGGTTTTACGCCAGCACTTACAAAGACGTCAAAAACATTATTGTTTTCTGGCCTTTTTTTTACAATCGCAGTGTCAAAATCATTTTCAAGTAAAATCCTGTGGTAACGGATTGCATTGGGATCGTTGAAACTGGTTTAGCAAAAAAATGGTCTTGGTTCTGATTTTGAATTGCATCCTTATGTTTCTTTCCGGGAATGAAGAGACCAATGGGATAGCTATGACCAGTGATATTGAAGTGCATGCGATCCATCCAGCGTCTTTAAATCTACACTCAGCACCAACGATCTGACATATTTGGAGTTGTTTGTCCACTCATAGGGGTTTTCTTTAAAAGTTACCATCTAAGGAAAGTAAAAAAGTGAGAAAGGATCACAATCATTTACACTTTGTCATCAATTGCGAATTGCGGGAGGGAGGATAAAAGCAATATATCAAGAACGAATACAATTGTTTCATCCTGGGTTCCAGACATGAGCCGGGAAACCGTACAGAACACCTAGCACCGAGCGGCTGTTTCCTACAGGTCTTTGTTTTGAGAAACAATTTATTACTTGGTCATAAGTGGCCGATGAGAAATAGTAGTTGTCAGTGAGGGCAACGTTGGTTAACCATCCGACTAGTAAACAGTGCAGAAACATTTCCATGAAAGTAATAGAACTATTTTCTCCGTCTGGCAGTGTGCGAGAAGCTTTGTCCCCGAAAGGCATTTCAGTTTACATTAATGTGATTTTTATGATATGTTTTTCGTATTTGAAAAATTTATGATTATTTGTTCATTTATATATTGATATATTCAGTCTAGAGTACAATGTAAAAAGAAAGGGTGTTCTCAAAGTAAAACTTTTAGATAACTCACTTGGCTATCAACAGAAGACGCTTCCGAATAACACTTCGGCAGACGGAAAAGACACTCCTCCTTCATTCTCACCGCCGCTTAAAGTCGAATCTCCCAGTTGAGACGGTTCTTGCCGCTTAAGTGTCATGATGATTGTATTGCTCTTATAGTCATTCTGTCTCTGGCCAATCGTCATAATGGATAACAGTGCGGTACCAAGTGAGTCCACCAATGATAAGATCCTCTCAGTTAAGTTCTTACCCTGCGATTAATTAAAAACTAATAGATTCATCCTTTTTCATTTCAAGGGCCGATCCAACCTTTCCCACACCCTCCTCCCCAACTTTATAACATCGTGGGTTATGACGTTGCTAGTAGTTCATACATACATATGTTATAACTCGGAAGAAAATAAAGTCATCTGGAAATGGCCAGTATATTCCTATCACTGCTGGCAGAAGCATAATTCATTCTAGGATCAGCAATCGTTTTCTTGTTTTTTTGTTTTGTTTTGTTTTGTTTTTTTAGATTGGATATGTGCATTTACGTAATCCCATGAACTTAGGTTATCCCATTCTAAGGTTATTCTACTGCAAGGAAAAGGAAATCTGTTCAGTGGCATAGCTGTTACCGATTCGGTTTCCGGCCCTGAAGGTTCGGGTGCAGAACACTGGTGTCCTTTCTTAATGGGTTATATAATATGGCTATTTGATATTTGAAGGGAGGTTTCTTGTTCAAATTAGTGCGACTTTCTCATAAGCAAATTTGCAATTAAGCGGAACCTTATTTGCCTTCAATCATCAGTCAAAATCCACCCTGGCATCGCCAAAAGCTATCTATCTATCTATCTATCTATCTATCTATCTATCTATCTATCTATCTATCTATCTATCTATCTATCTATCTATCTATCTATCTATCTAACCAACTGAGCTATCAAGCCAACTGGGAGCTGGTCAATTGAGAGTTCGTATTTATCCCGTAGATGGAGCATAAATGAATATTAATATATGAAATTCTATATTAAATATATGAATTTCATATATTAATATTAATATATGAATTTCATATATTAATATTCAAAGATAATTGTCTTGTTAAGCAAAATCATGGCATCCCCCTGAATTAAAAAATTAACATGTATAACATTAACAACGAATTGAAGTTTGTAGGGTTTAGATTCGCCCTCTGCATCTCTGAATGACCAAAATGGCAAAAATGGCGATCCGGTCAAAATGGTAAGAATAGCAAATCAGGCAAAAAGGCCAAATGGTCAAAATAGTAAATTTATGCGCTGCATAGTAATGTAATTTCTTGTGATTGCTTTTTCAAGAAGGCCAAATCTAATACAAAAACGGATTGCAGGAGTCGTGGAAAAATCTATGTCCCAAAGAATTAAATAAAAGGAATCTTTCTTTCATATCTCAAAAGAGTATGTAAGATGTCAAAGAACCTCAAACATTATAAGACTCCCATGGGCACTGTTCCGCGCGACCAAATTAAGGTGGCTTACTACAGTTTTCGGAAGAGAAAGATAACCTTTCTAAAACTTTAGCTTAAAGAAAACAAGGGTGTTAAACAAGACTTTTTTAGGGCTTTTTTTCTCAAAATCTAGCCGTGCGACCTTGCGTCAATTTTTCAGGATATGGAAAGTGGCCATAAATAAAAAACTATGCAAAAGAAAAAGAAAATCTGTGAGGCAGAATTTTTGTTAATGAAGAAAATGTCCAATTTTCGCTGTAAATTTATGAGAATTCCTAAAACTCTCTCTTACAGATTTTGCTCCTATTTTGTCTACAGGTGAAACTTACTACTATGAATTAATTCTGAATTTTTAATTGTGGGTTATACGGTCAGTTTTCGAATAGATTGGGGTCAAAAAGTCTATTCGCGATTTTTTTGCGACCTCCTTCGTGAGCAAAACTGAGCATGCGTGCAACTTATAATTAAGCGCGGTGAAATAACGTAATATGGCGCGTGCGATAAACATAAGAATTTTTACAACAACTTCTCAAGGCTTTTGTCAATTTTTTACAGATATACTTCATAGCGCTCACTGAAACTACTTTAAGACGTCGTTCATTCATGATAAATAATATTAATAATACGCCACGAGCGATTTTTACAAGTCAGATCTCAGAGGGGTTTTCAACTTTTTCTCGATGATGGCGTAATTAACATTGCACACGCCAAAAAAAATGGCGTCAGAGAGAATTTCTCAGCGCGCACAATTGTTTCTTAGAAAAACTGTAGTAAGCCACCTTAAGAGAGAGAGGGTTTTGGGGTGGAATATCTAAGAATGCAAAAAAGTGGTTTCCAAAACGAACAAAGAAAGAAAAGAAAACACAGACTAAAGAAAAAGGCTTTTGAGAAGTAGCTTCATTAATTTCTTCTTTTAACTTTCTGGCTTGAATTCTATATCATAAGGCAGAAAAAGGGGAACGAGAACGTTCTATTCTCATAAAACACTTCGTTTTGTTTTACTGAGATATGGTACTACAGGGCTTTACCTTCTTTGTTTGTTTGTTTGTTTGTCTGTTTGTTGTTTCAACTTTGAATTACTGTTATGCAACATTTACAGACATTTTTGATAAATGTAGAAACCGCCTTATTAACTTTGTTAGTTCATGTTATTCAGTTTAATTTGATTATATTGAAGCCACGCAATGACACAATTTAGTGAATTGTTGTGTTGACGCCCAACAGTTACTGAATTCAGTTTTATCGAGGTTTATTTTTAATAGTAAAATAATCTGCTACTTGCCAGAGTGTTACGAGGTATCCTGTCTCTGCCCTGTGTTGCCTTGACAACAATTACAGAAAGTTGAGTCGTTTCACTGATATTTGAAACCTGGACTTTGGCCACTGAGCTTAAAAGGGCGTCCTTGGTGGCCTGAGAATTAAAGGAAGACATCAGGAATAGTCACGATATAAGAAGTGAACAAGCAGTAAACAATCAAAGGTAAACTTAAGGGGTGCTTTGATTTGGGACGCTTCGGTTCTCCATTGCTTTTGTTTGTTTGTTTGTTTGTTTGTTTGCGGTTTGTTTGTTTTTAGCGGAACTCCTCCGCGGCTGAAGGCTACGGGAGTGGAGCCCCACACTCATACTAAGAGGCATGCTGGTAATTTTTTTATGGTCATGGCAAGCGGAATGGCTTGTGGGCGCGTGCTCCGTACGTACATACGTCGCATTTCATGACATTCTTACATGAGGCAATTTTCGCTGGAAGAGCAGAGACGAAGGAAAAGAGAAGGAGATAGAGAACAACAACGGGAAAGAAGGAGAAACGCCACTGAAGAACAGCGTCAAGCACCCGGTCAAGCAGAACGGAAACGAAAACGAGAAAGACGAAGGAACAGTACAGCAGAGAGAGAAAGGTACAGTTTTCTTGATTTTTGTCTATTTGTGATTGGAAATAATTTTGTACCACGGAAAAATTTACGTCTACGTTTTTGTATTTTATTCTACAGATCAACAAGGGGAAAGAAGTCGTAATAGAGAGAGAACGGAGAAGAAATTTACGCCAAGGACAGCATGAACTTACAAAGTGTTCAGGTAAAATCAAATTCCGTACCTTAGCAAAGTTTGCGTCATTTACAAGTAATACTTACTCGCAGAAAGTGAAAAAAAAAAGAAGAAAACAACTAAAAAAACCATGACAATTTGAGGGGGGTAGTACAAAGACGGTGATTTGTCGTGATGGTATCATATTACAAGATTTCACATAATGGCCGCCGCGTGGCCGAGAACGAGAACACAATACCTTTTCAACGTTAGAAATGGAAAGATAGGCTAGAGAAACTCGACTGCCGGACCCGAATGCCTATTGAGTGGAATATGAATTTGGATTGCTTTGGCCCGATGCTTCGAACAATCAGCGTGAAGATTTGATTGCCTGAGTATTTAACAGAATATTACGGTAAGGATCCCGCTATCTCAACTCGCTTATTTCCAATTCCCCGTGTTCTCAAACAAAAATAAATTTTTCTTGGCTTTGGTCATAAATATAATGTTTCCAGTTATTTAATTCTACGACGATAACCCGCTTCGGTTATCTCAAATTCCTGGCAACGCCTTCAAGGATACCAGTGTGTTTTGTTTTCACGAAGCAAACTGTACCCAGGCAAAAGGGAAAAAAACAGCTTTTAAAAGCATGCATGCAATGAAGTAAAAGACGAAAACAAGTACCAGCGCGAATCGTCAAGATGTTAACTCATTGACTAACAAAAGAATAACAAAACAGCACATATTTGTTATATGCCTCGTTCTTTTAAACTCTGAAGTAAAAGAATTTAATCTAGTCATTGTTTACAATATCGTCGGCAAAACCAGACCAAATTTCATGCAAGTAACGAATCGATGAAAAAGCACATCCTCATTTATGAATCTATTGAAATAGGTCTTGAATATTCTTTAAAGTGCCACTGGGACGAAAATTCATAGGTTTATTTCGGCCAAATTTTGTCGCAGAATATCGTGTTTTGTTTATATTTCCCCAGAAAACCGAACAACAAACCTTCCATTCTAATATTTTTTAGCTCCAAAGTCGCATTAAATGTGTCCGCCATTACTGAAAACGTGTTCCTGGGTGATTGCGCAATTTAATAGCTCGTGACGTCAGAGGCTCACCTCAGTCGCGTTTCCTTCTGCTTTGTCTCAAGATGTTTACCGTCGACTGCGAAACCTCCAAAGAGTATTCCTCCAATTCAGAACAGTCTTTGGCCTATGAGGCATCTGAGGATTGATTTCATTCGGCAAATGAAGACTTTTTCTTACCGTACGATGCAGGAACTGATGTGAGATTTCAACTGAAAAACTTGTTTACGAACTGATTTTAAAAAGTGTTTTTTTTCTCGCCATATTATCTGAGTTGTTTGGCGGGAGTTCAAAACATAAGGGAAATATGCCTATACAATGATTGTAGTTCAAGCCCCAGTTGCTCAAAAAGTGGATAACTCTTTTCCAATGGACAAGTCGCTGTCCAGGGGATACAATTTATCGCTTGCTTCATCTCGGTTGTTCAAAGCTTGGATAGCGCTGTTCGCCAGCCAGCTGTCCAGCCGCCGGGTATCCAGCGAATAAATTTATCCATTCCAAGGAAGGTTGTGTAACTTTTATCCACTGAATAAAATTGTAGTAAAATAGACATGGCTATTCGAAGAACTGATTTTTTAAGCTGTGGAAATTTAGACAAAAATGAAAAACTTTATAGACTTTGATGCTCGCGAATTGACAAGCATCGGTAGCTCGATTTTATTGTAGGCGTGGGAGAAATAAAAGAAGTTATACTTTGTCTGCCGTTGTTTATGTTCATTGTACAGTATAAAAGAAGCATTGAGAGTTTTGCCCATTCTTGGCATAGTCTGGGAAACTTTCTTGAATCAAAAAACCGTAATGTTGTAGTCAGCTGACAGGCAGCTTATCGTGTCCATCATAGTACAGTGGTCGCTTAATAAATTAAAACACAAGTGCTTGGCGCTGCTAAATATTCTAAACAGTTTTTATCGAATTCTTAACTTGAGCCGAAAAAAGTGAAACAAACCAAGACCTTTTTTCAAGAACTGGAGGCCTTGTGCGTGACCGAAATCTAAACAATTGTAGTCAAAAATTTTCCGCTATAACAATAACATGCGGACCTCCAAGGAAACGAAACTTTCGCTTACCTTATTCGCTGCGTAAAAATAATAACTTAACATTTAATCATTTTCCTTGGTGGTTCATTCACTAAGATTGCCATGACAGTCAAAAGAAATAACATTGTTAAACCCTTAGGCAAGTAGTGGCGTGTGATATTTTTCCCAACTTCGATTTCCACGCATCGACGATCTGATCTGTTGAAGCCTTCATATATCTCGAACACAGTAATGTCAATCGACTCTTCACCGACAATGAATAAGGAAAGAAGCGATTACTGCTCTGAAATTAACAGACGTGGAATTAAAAAAAGGAAAAGATAAGCAGCACAAACTATATCGGCTTAGTCACGACGGTCCTGCATTCGCCCAGGTTGCATTTGGTTTTTACCACGCCGAGGATCTTCGCGCTAGCAGACGGCAGTACTGAAAGAGTTTTCCACGACGATATGGATTTTAAAATACGGTTAAAAAATCAGTTTTGCACAAAGGTGGATGCGCTGAAAAAGAAGCAAACTATCACTTCAACTGCGTTATAAGATTAGGTACCCTTCGTCTTGTTCGCGCAGATAATGTTTTTTCGGGTCCTTTTTTCCATAATGTTGGAATGGACAATGGGATGATCGACCTCTGGGATCTTGCGATATGAACAGCCCTCGGGAAAAACTTGTCCTTGAAGTGATCAAAACAGACGACGTAAATGCCTCTTGGGTTGAAATTCGCACTGTGCGTGAGTACGAACATTGTCCTTTTTTCCACTGCGGGTCCTCTCGCAGGGCTTCGATGAAGCGAAATACCAGCTCGATGGTTGGATTTATTGTTGTAGCATTGTACAACTCAAGTAATGCCCGTCAAAACTGCTTCAGCAAGGAAGATTTCAAAGTCCTGCAGCAAACAATTGGCAAGAAATCTTTCCTCTAGGACAGTTAAATTTCCCGCTGTAAGTAACCATGTGAAGGCACCAGGTTTGAGGTGAGCCTCTGACGTCACTTCCGCTAATTCGCAAGCCAGCTTCCGGAACAAGGGCCAGTAATGGCGGCCGCAAAATCTCGACAAAAACCGTCCGAAAAAAGCGACTTCCATTCGTCGTAATGAGTTGAAATTTGGCATGATGACTAAGAACCACAAACTATCTTCGAAAATGTAAAAACATGGAATACCAAAATTCTGGTCCCAGTGGCACTTTAAACCTGATTCTGATTTCTGAGTTGTTTGCTTGAATTTCAATTATTTGGCTTCACTTAATCTTAAGACTTATGTGTGAATTACTTTTGATTATTACTAAGCCTTTAAATATTGGTTTCCAGAAGGCGACTGCAATTTGCCATTTTTTTTCCATCTCGGTACCTACGTGTATGAAATAAAAACACTGCATTGTGGAAAGTGCTTTTTACTATTTTTATCACTCATTGGAATGTTCATGTTTTAGAAAGTTCAAATAATTACTGCATGTTTTTGTTTTCTCAAAAATCATCGAATTCCCAGGGGGGGGGGGATCCAGATGTAAGCAAAGGATTTTTTTCATGCAATTGACATATTTGTACCGATGTGTTTTTGCTTTCTTGGCAATCTGGCTTGTTTAACTGACAATTGTCTCCTGGGATTAGTTAGAACATGTTTGATTAATTGCAATTGGCGCTTTCCTGAGTTAAGCAAAGGAGACTGGAGATGATTAAACATCCAGTAAACTTAAGTGAGCTCCTGCCATTCTGTTGCTCGTTCGATTGATTGGTATTCAAGTGCTTTACTTTACCCGTATTATATGATTATAGCAATGAACCCTTGCAAAGGCAGAAGACATAACCACTTTTTAGACAAATGGCTAAAAAAGTCTGGATAGCTGCAAATGCGGGGTTCAGGTGATGATTTATTAATTATTTGTAAGGATTCCACAAAAGCTGGAAAGAAGAACACTTTCACGGGTGGATGCAAAAATTTCCAACAATAGGCACTTGTACGTCTTATGAATCAGGTGGATCACAAGAGTATACCAAAGTATTGCTTCGGCAACAACATTTCAAAGCTGGAAGTGACAGTGCTAGCAAAGTGAATGCTCCAATGAAAGTATATTTGTTTTTGTTATTTTTTTTTCACTGATCCCTTTTTTCGGTTCTAGGCATGTATGCCAGCAGTGATCAGTGATGCAGCATTTTCTTACAGTGAAGGGACGTGGAAGATATCAGTTATATAATTAGCCCAGCTTACGTATCTAACTGTTCAGTAAATTGAACTGGATTGAATGCAATGATTGGGTTAATTTGGGTTCGGTAATTGAACACAATAATTATTAACCAAAAATATGCCTACAGCTGTGTTTGATTCCGTTCAATTTCTGAACCCAGTCAAACATAATTAAGCACAATTAAACAGTTTTAAAATCATTCAAATATATAGATTTAGCCAAGCCTAAAAGTGGAGCTCCAATTTTTATTTGGCAATCCTGTTATTCACAAATGAAAATAAAAATTGAACCAACGACAAAACTGAACCACAACATTTACATGAGTGTTCCATCAAGACTTCCATTTGGGCGGGCAATGAGAGCCTTTACATCTGGACTTAAAGGGGAAGTTCCTCAGAACCATCATATCTTGGAAACCCTATTACTTCCACAGATAAGCTGCTTGGCCACGTTTGTTTTATGGGAAAAGTTTTCAAGATTTTCAAGTCACAACCACATTAAGCATGTCACTTGACCTGAACAGAAAACTGTAGTTTTCGCTATTGTAAACATTGAAAATTTTGAATATACAAAATTTGAAGCAACAGTTTCTAGAAATTCGCTTTATTATATTTAAATAATATAAAAGTTATGATGGGACAAACACGTATCTTTATACCTTTTTGTGCTGTAGTTCTTCTCTTCTTTGTAAAAACAGTGCTTCGGATTATAAAGGGTGGGGCGATTCGCCATAAAAATCGGAACTTTACTATTTTGCTCTTGGTTTTACCGATTTTCTTTTTATGGGTGGTTAGGGACTGGCACTAGCTATGCACGTGCAATGTCGAGTTGTGGAATTCAGATGTTCTTCCTCATTATTTCACCAATATAGCGGGACAAAATGCTACAAAACAGCATATGATAAAATACCATCTACAAAAATCCCTTAGCAACAATGGGAGATCTGCAGTTAAGAATCTCCCTCCCTCAAGTTACAAAATCCTTTTTTCACGGTGATGTGAGATTTATTGTGGGTGGCTTTTTGTTTAATTAACTTAATGCAGAATGAATCAAACAGTTATACCATCTTTACATGACACCAGTATGAACTCACCCAGGTATGACTTACACTGTTACGAGATTTTGTGCTGTAATCATGTAACAAAGAGATTCAGGCAAGAGGGAACTGGGATAAACTTGAATTGTATCAGAATGAAAACCATTCATTTTACTGGTGTCATGTGAACACCCCCTCAGACTAAAGTTGAGCAGCTCTCAAGAAGGTTTAACAACATCCTCAGATACCCAAGCCATTAAAACCCTGATTTTATTAAAGCGGTGTAAACTCAGACTGGTACAATTTTGAGACCAACCATCTCTAAAAATACAGTTTACCTTTTATCCACCAGCGCAGCTTGGAATGCTTCAGTGCCACTTACTTAAATGCACATGCTCAACGCAAATATTTTTAAAAAAATGGGTTAGTTTTTCAAGTGAGCGTGTGTGCTCAGTGCATGACGTGGGATGACATTGCCACGTGAATTTCGTGTGCAGTATGGATGCGCAGAAAAAAATAGCGCATATGTCCTTAGAACCCCCCTGAATCTGCTTTGTTTTCCGTACAGGTTTTTATTCCGTCAACCTGGTGGCAGAAAAATATGGCCGTTTATTGTAAGGCTTTGGTTAATAAATTTGTACTCTTGGCTACATGTATGTTCCCAGGCAGACATTATCAATCGAAATAAAAAATCTGAAGAGCAGTTTTGAAATAAGGTTTTATATTTTTCGTCCTTTTCAGTTCCCTCAGTGACACATCCATACACCAGTGACATTTATTTGGGAGTAACCCTACTCAACTACTCACGCAACTAACTTCCCAGGAATGATGATTCAGACTTACTTGGTTGAATTCACTTGACAGGGAAAACTATTTTAAATGAATGATTCAACACAGTCTGATCCCCTCTTGTCAGTTCATTACTTGATAGCTTTCAGACTATTCTGAACTGATTTATGCGGCCCTGTTAGGGGGGAGGGGGGGGGGGTCTAGTTATCCCTTATCCCTCTTATCCCTAAGGTGCCAAGACTTTTATCCCGAAAAGTGCCTTGGTTTGAATATAAACGTCTGAACAAATGATATTAAATGAGAAGAGATATAATTAAGTCATGTTTTTCTTCGACAACAACAAACGGCATACCTCAGAGATTGATGGTTGTCCTAACTGAGCTGAAGATTGTCCTCCAAGTGTTTTTTTTCCATAGGCATTACCTCGTTCCATCTTTTCACGCCAGTTTGTTCGTCCATGTAGGTTTCAGTAACCAGTAGAAATCTTTCGATTTCATTTTGGTCAAGTCCAGTTTTACGCCAGAGTCTAGACAAAAAGAAGTTGGATCAAGTACAAGGTCGTCTGATTCTGCTGCAAATAGTTTGTCGTTGGTTGATTTAGCGAGTAGATGCTTAGGGATGGCATAATGATAACCTGATAGAACTGTAAGAAAATAGTCCTTCTTAAACGGCATTTACTTTGGAAATCATTAAAGGATAAGAAACGTCCTTCGGCATCCAAAAGGTCTGTAATTGAAATTATTTGTCTGGAGAACCATTCCTTGTTAAAGAAAGGTTTTCCTCCGATTAAATGTCCTTATTATTAAATAAACTGTTTCACACATGTTATCATGATTATAAAGTGTCTTAAGCTCACTGAAATATAAAAGGATATCCTTGTAAAAGTTTGGCCGGTTTTCGAAAAATTTAACATTGTAATTACAGCTCAAAATAAATTCTAAGCCTCCATATCTCTTGAAGAAGTGATCAGGTACGGTCTTCCAGTTTTGGTGACCTTCCTTTAGAAGTCTTGGAATCCATGCCATCCTTAACGCTTTAATCATACATTCCAGATCGGGCATTCGTAACCCTCCCTTGTCGTAGTTTTGGTAAAGACCAACCCTTTTTATCTTATCCCTCTTGTTCTTCCATAAAAAAAACTAAATAGCCTTTTTTTAGCGGTAGAGTTAAGTAACATAGTTTGGAACGTCGACATTAGAGGCGGAATAGATAAGTTGAGTTATTCCCAGTGATTTTACTATCAATACTCGTCCAAACAGGGTCAAATCTCGCGTTTTCCACGTGTCCAGATTTGTTTGCAGTTTTCCAATATTAAGGTCAAAGTTCTGATAGTCATTACCCTTTTTTGTCATACGATAGATGAACTCCTAAAAATCTTGTTGGACAACTGACCCACTTGAAGCCCAAAGGTTTATCCTTATTTTTAGCCGATCTTCCTAACCACGTAGCCTTAGTTTTCTCTTTGTTTAGGGTGAGGCCCGAAATTTTACCAAAGTCTACTAAAATTTGTAAAATGCGTTCTCAACCGATGGTATGTCGGCGCAGATTAGGTTGGTGTCGTCTGCGAACTGGCTTATTTTAATCTCATTGCCACATAGTGAAACTCCTTTTACAGTATCACTTTGGTGGATTTTGTTAGACATAAGCTCGGCAGTTAACACAAACAGGAACGGGGAGAGCGGGCATCCTTGCCTAACCCCCCTAGAGGGATTTATCCACTTCGAGGCATAGCCATGGTTAAGTACTGTGCTTTCAATATTTTTATAAAAAATTTCAATCCACCTTCTAAGGCTTTCGCCAAAATTGTAGGTTTCTAATGCTTTATGCATAATTGGCCATTCCAATGTATCAAAGGCTTTACGGAAATCTATTGTAAGTAATATCCCAGAGCTTTTGTCTGTTTTAGTTTGTTCCAGCAGAACACATATGAGTCTTATGTTTTCCCCTATATATCGTCCTTTCATGAATCCACTTTGGTCTGTATGGACCAAGAAAGGAAGTGTAGATTCCATTCTAGTGCCAATTGCTTTTGCTGCTATTTTATAGTCCACATTTAAGAGAGGATCGGGCGCCAATTCTTAAGGTCTAATAATGAGGATTTATTTTTAGGTAATAATGTTATTATGCCCCTGCGCTGCGAGGTTGATAGTTCGCCCTTTTCATAAGCATGGTTGAGGCTTCTAACTAAGTCTTCTCCAAGAATGTCAAAGAATTTGATATAAAATTCGGCGGTAAAGCCATCTTCGTCCGGCGATTTGTTCTTATATTACTGAATGATGATAACATTTTTCATATGTTAGAGGACCTTCTAACTTGTCACGTATATCTTCTGTAAGTGGAGGAATTTCTAAATTATTAGTAAACTGCAAATATTCATTTAACGTTGCAGTAGTTTCGGAAGAGTATAGATTATTATAATAAGACTCTATCTCTAGCAGAATAAGTGTTTCGTTCGTAATGTGTTCCCCGGTTCGGTTTCTAGTTCCGATATCACCTTTCTGTAATAGTTTCTTTTTCCAAATTAAAAAAGTACTTGGTGGGACGCTCGCCTTTTTCTACCCATCGGCACTTGGATCTAGACATTGCCGCACGACCTTTAAGTTCATAGATCTCACTTAATTCCCATTTTGAGTTCGTCATAATATTTTAGTTCTTCCTCCACGTTCTCTAGGTTGTCACTATTGCATATAACATTATCCAGTTCCTCCAGTAGTTTGTTAACTTCAAGTTCACGCATGTTGCTAATTTTCGCTTTACCTTTGGCAAAAGATATGGTAGCTGATCTAATTTCCCATTTTCAATAACTCCCAAAATAACTGGATGCCTTTGACGTTTTCGTATTTATTCCTCAAAAAAGGGTATAGCTCTCTCACCATTTCTAAATGTTCATCATCAGCAAGTAGCGAGTTATTAAATTTCCAAAAACCTAGTCCCCGGGAGTTGATTTCTGGAATAGACAAAATTACGTAAACTGTGCAGTGGTCAGGAGCGATTGAGGGTTGGATATCAGACTTTTTAAGGCCGCGGGTGATAGACTAGATCATCAGTATTCATTTATTTAAAGCGTATGCACGAAGTGCGACGAATGATAGCGACATTGCGCGAAATATTCATGAGTGAGCTCTGCAGTATAAAATCTTTGGTTTATGCATCAATGATTGCTCGTGCGTTTAATCGTGTGGCAGGAAATATTGTGCATTTTAAGTATTGTTTAATAAAAATTTTCATAATAACAATTATAATTATAATAAATGCGTTGAGCGCTCGCTTGTTGTATCTGTACCGTTCTTATTATTCTTTATCTGTTAGTTGAAACGTTAATTGCAACTTTTAAGAATTTTTCCAGCAAAACAAAACGAAAATAAAATACTGTTTCTATCTCTATCTCGAATATTTAACAACATCACCAACTTTGTGTCCAATACTTATCAACATCTGGGTCTTTCGTAAGTGGAACTCCGTGAAGTTTTTTCTGTGTATATATACACTGCTCCACAGACTAGAAAATAATAAAAGAGTTCGATTTCGTCGTTCTTTTTGGTTTTAGTGTTTAATTCTACGTTTAAGCGGAAAAATCCGCTTTGAAAATTTCGATAGTAAAATTCTCGCTCTATTTTGTATGTGGGATAAATGTTAATTGGTTCAGCACCAATGTTTTTTTCTTTCGTTTATTTTCGACGGAAAACACACTATTTTTTTAGATTGCATGCAACCTATTGTTTGTTTCTGGAGTGTTAACAATAGCTTCTTAATTTTTATATCCATAATTTGCATAATAAAATATTCTTGGCTTAAACACTCGTGTTTCTTCGATAAGCCTTGCGGAAGCCCTAAAACCACCAATTTTGTGCCCAAGAATACAGCGCGGATATAAAATTTCCTCAACTGACACAGCAGACAGGTAAAATAGGTGTGTTGTAGGTTGTCACAACAGAAGCACTTTTTTAAAACAGGTTTTTTAACAGAAGTTTTAAGTCTTCAAATTTAAGCAAGGACGATTTTACTAATTTAAAGGCTTATAACTTTCAGTGAAACTTGAAATCATAAAATCGGTTTCTGTTGTGACACAATAGAGGTTTTAACTGATCAATTAGTGGCAAAATCAAGAAGCGTTGTCCTCTCCACGAGGAGAAAACTTGGACAGGGAGTCGCATTTTACCAAATCTTAACTTTGGAAGCTCAAACCATCAAGAAACGCAATTTGTCAAAGGAAAAACAACCTTGTTGCACTTCCAACATTCCTCAAGCCCTGTATTAAGTTTCCACGAAATCGGCTCCCAAACGATCAAGATCTAAAGTTTTTCAACGTAAGACTTCCACCAAAATTTTGCCTTATAAATTTATTCATGACAGCTTGTCATCCGCGGCCTTAACGTATTTGGTTAGGTTCTTGGCCACATGAAGAAAGTCTATTCGCGATTTCACATCCAAAGCTTTTGAGAGATAGGAATATTTGTTGACGTTCGGATATTTCTCTCTTTGAATATCAATTAGATCGACTAGGAACACGTCCATCGTGATTAAAACCGCATTTCGGAAACTTGTTGGTTTCCATCTCGCACCGCCTTTCTTGTCATTCCTAAACAACGTCAGTTCCAGTCGCCTCCTACAATTAATGCGGTCAGTTCCGCCTTGTCAATTAAGAAGCTATTGAGTTCTTGAATAAACTGAAGCTGTTCCGATATATTGTTCGGCGCGTAGATGTTGCACAAAGAAAGCCTTAAACAATCGAATTAGAAAAATAATAATAATAATAATAATAATAATAATTTCGAAGAAATCTGAACGACTTCAGGCCATTTTTACCATACTTATAGCGGAAATGCAGCAAAGACCTTTCCAAAATTCACCAGAGAGGAAATCTATCTCACCTTGCTTAAAAATGCAAAAGTTTAATTCCTATCCAATTTTGATGTCAATTTAATCAATCAGTGACGAATCAATCAGTCGAATTGTTATTGTTGGACGCATCTTTGTTTAATGATAATAATAACAATAATAATAATAATAATGATGATGATGATGATGATGATGATAAGGGGCTTTATTTATAGAGGGTTAGCACTTGACAGTAGCCAGGGAGTCAACATTCAGGGGTCATGAACATGGTTCCATGGTTCCATTAGATGGTTTCCATGGAAATATTAAAGTAAAGTTCCAGAGAAGTCTAACAACGTCTAGCTAGCAATTAATAAGCAAGAATTATATCCTACTCAATAAGTAATTGTTCGGCACACAGTCACTGCTGATCAAACTCTAAACTTACTGCTTAATAGACTGCTTCTGAAAACTGCTTCTCGAGTACAATGACAGCCGCTTGCTTATAAAGTTATTATAACATGTTCTAGAAACTTCTAAAAAATCTGTCTTAGTGGCATTACATCATTGCCTACTAGTGAAAGAGATTACATAGTTATTAAAATGACTCAGCATTTTGAAATATAACAGAGGAATAGGCCATATTAACGGTTGAACTTCGAACTACTGTGGAATGGAGGCTCGTGCTGAGGATTCTCTTTCTTTAACAAATACATCATAATCATCAATTTCCATGTTTTCCCAAGCGGGGAATTGGGCCGCAATTAATAAATACAAATACTTTTAAATGATATTTTGCCATAAAAGCCTCATTTGCACGTTTGTTGCAGTTTGGCCGGGAGAATACGAATATGGTCTCAATTTTTTTCTCCTATTCAAGTATTTTTCCTGATATATTCTTTTTCAAGGGGGTACTGTACCTTTGGAGACGCTGAGTTCTTGTCAATAACACCAAGGTTCGTGGGAATTCACAGGTTATCTGCTATAGTATTGTTTCCTTTGACGGAAAACTTAGCTCGACACTGTCTTTCACTCAGAGGTATATTTAGAGTCTTATACTAAACTATTCATGACAGATGCTTAACTAAGATTATATAAGATAATAAGATAATATCTTTTGTTCCCCTTATTTATGTGATCTCATTAGATTTTAGGAAAGAAACCAAGTAGGGCAGTAATTTTCGCAGTGACGATCAAGGTAGCATTTACAGCAACAAGCTTGAATGAGGAATCAATGGACTCACCAGACAATTTTTTTGGAGGGTTTCCTGTAAAATAAAAAAAAACGTTAAAAACTACTTATTATGACTGCAAGTTATTGTAGTTTCATTAAACGTGTCCGTCCGTCTGTGCGTTCGAAATGTTTTTCCTTATCATTGTTTATTAAAAATTAATGATTCATGTTAAGCTGTGTTTGAGTAATATATGAATATGTAGATTAAGAATAATTTTATCACTAGTGATGAAAACGTAATGAAACACTAGGGATGAAAACGTGAGGAAATACTAGTGATTTTCAACTGGTATATTTTATTTTTAATTAGTATATTTTTATTTTTATTTTTAATTAGTATTCTTAACATGGACCATTTGCCCAGCCCATCGCTCTTGTCTGGGAATAGCGCAGAGGGAACTAATCGACGTTGGTCGTGTTGAGTTCTACCAGGGCTGTCTAAGTATGCCTCGAACGGGAAAGTGAGAAAAGCAGACCGTGGAAATGGCAAGTCGGAGTCCAAAGCTATTTTGCAACACATCGATGTCTTCCCTCCAGTGGGCTCTGGTAAGTACACTTTTTTCTCATACCCACTTCCGTGCATTCCTCGCTGTAATGGCAGACGTCATTAAGCAGATTAACACTACCATACCAGCCCTGAAGACAGTCAGTTTCCGGCAAGACAGCGCTGGCTGCTACCACTGCAGGGCCTGCAGGGCCACCATAGTTTGCGCAGAAGTACTAGGAGCAGAGCTGGGCGTGGTGTTCAAACTCTTGGCTCCCTTCCCTCCATGGGGAGGGAAGGGAGCCTGCGACCGCAAGGCCGGCGGAGACTAAGTCGGATACATTTGTCCTCCTAAACTGCGGACACGATATCAAGATCCCGGTGGAGAACCATCCTTAAGTGTCATCCGGTGCGCATCCATTGCAAGCCGTTTAGTTGCCACTTGAAAGATCGATGGTGTGAATATACAGTTTTCTAAAGAAGGAATCCGTCCGTGTATGAAGAGCATATGGCGTGGGACCTATAAGACCAATATCTGCGCTGAAAACTAAGGCCCTGTCATCTGATGGTCTACCGTCCATAGCAGTGCTCTAAGCGAAACGGAGCTCGTTCTCCTCAACCGTGAGAAGACGGAGAAAAATCGCACAACCAACTTTCTCTTGACAAACAAGGGGGTTAGTTTCTAGAGAAACTGTGGTGCTGCATCGGTGGGGAAGCGAAACACAAAACTTTGTATTTATCAACTGAGTTGATAAGGTAAATTGAGCCACCGTGAAGAGATTGAAAGCTGACGTTTCGAGCGTTAGCCATTCGTCACAAGGATGGTTCTCCACCTTCGTCACCTGCTCAGAAGATCAGGCGGAAAGCGACAAAGAGTCCTAAACATTAGGACTCCTTGTCATGATGAGTTTCAACATGAATTGAGTTTCAAACTCAACTTAATTTCGAGTTTCATGTATAAAATTGTAATCCGCTAGGTTTGCCATAAAATGGTTTCACAAGCTTATAAAGAACGAAAAGGACGGTTCCGGCACCCCTGGCCACACCCCTAGTTTGGGCTTGAGTAAACTCAACATACATTTTTACATTCTCACTCCTGGCTTGACCAACTTTTGAAGACCAATACATAGAGAACTAATAATAATTTCTTTTTCAAAGCCCTAGTAACAGGCAAGGTTTTGGCAAGGCTTCACTGCCTCTAATGATACTGATACATAAATACCGTTAACTGCCACTTATAAGCCCAACCGATTACAACCCCCCCCCCCCCCCGATTATAGGCCCATCTACCTGTAAACAAAAAAATACATCCGGTATAAACTCCACGGGATATAAGTCGCCCTCTAGTTTTCCCTGTTTCCTTAATATTAAGCACTCTCACAGAACACTGCGAAGATGAACTCTGAGCTTCTGTTTTGTTACGTTCCGGTTACGTTCGTGTTGTTACAGTTTTGATTTTGTTGTTAAATTAAAATGGAAATGAATTCGATTTATTGTGACGTTTCAAAGGTTAATTAAAAACTGGTAAATTAAAAACGTATTTCGATCAACACTGCTGTGGCTCATTTCGAAACTTATAAGCCCCCCCGAATATAAGCCCTCCCGTTTATAAGCCCACCCAAAACCCCTCACAAAGTTGTAAAAGCCCAGGGCTTATAAGCGGCAGTTGACGGTAATCGGTCCTTCGGTCCACAGATTTTCAAAGTTCTCATTGCTTTGTTTTTGTTTGTTTGTTTTTTGCTTGCTTGTTGTTGTTGTTGTTTTTTTTTTTTGGTTTTGTTTTTGTTTCCTGTGCATTTCCCCCTCCAAGTCAAACCCGACGTCAGGTAAAATCAAGTGCGCGACATTTTGTTGCGTGACTCAAACTAAACAGGCTTGTAAGCTTTCGGCAAGAAATTATCGTTTCGAAATTTTACAACGAATACAGATCAAGAAAAGACGTCTTATAGGAGAAAACTCTTTTGAAGTTCAAATAAGGAAAAATCATTTTATTCCTGAAGGTTCTTCATTTTAACAAAAGGAGGCGGGATGGAAATAAGTCATTTGGGTTAATTGCCGCGATGCTTCAGTGATGTTGTTGACCCCGGACGCCAAGATGGTTATTATGAAAGAGTACGCACAGTACCTGATATTTAGACAATACCATATTCAGGTGAGCTAGACATTACCTTTCTGCTGTGGATTACAACCGAATACCAACCAAAATAGAAGAAATGTCCACATTTTCGGTTATTTGGTCGGAGGTACGTGCTAATTGTTGACGTGTTAATGTTGTAATTATCGGGATTTTGAGATCGTTTGTACTCGGCGCTGATAAAGAGCCCGAAACTAATTTTTAAACCTGGTTTAAGAACGGCATTTCCTCTTTCAAGAATTCTGAATTTCAAGTGATTCGGTGTTTTACCGGGGAGGGAAACTTTCTCTTGAAAAACTGTGCCAAATTGAGAATTCAAAGCAAGCGAATTTTAGTGGTTTTCAGCAGCCTGCCATGACCTTGAAAATTAATCCACAAAAGAATAATTTGACTCAAATTACTTGTAATCTCTTCAACAGCAAATTTCTAAGCTCAAAACAGGATTGTTCCATGACGCGAATTAAACAGAGCGAGGTTTACGAGAAGGTATGGTTCGCGTTTATTCGGGGTGTTTGTAGAGACACGTAGTGCGGTAACGGTTTTTTAATTTTTTGGAGGTTTAAAAATAGTTTCTCAACAAAAAATGCCACCACGCTTCTAGAGCTACCATAAGGTATCTCTGGGCGAAAAACGGAGAATTTTGATTTTTCATCATGTGCCACATATTTGCGATTTCGCTCGGTCTTAGTCAGTGGACATTGCCTCTGAACTCCAGATTGGAGTTATAATAACTCCCACCAGCGTAACTCCAATTTAGGGGTTAACTTAACTCCCCTAAAGAATAGATTTAGTTTAACTCCACTACAGGAGTTAAAATAACTTTTTGAAAATTACTGTGTACAAGACGATTAACGAGCCCGATGTGTTCGTTTGCACGATTAACAACGATTAACACGGCATCGTGTAAATAAAAAGAAATTATTGTCCAGGCAATAAAAATTTTATGCTGCCCCTTGGTTAATATTTAAACTGAACTATTATGCTGACCAGAGTATTTCAATGGATATTGAACATTCTGGGAACCCTCTAGGCGATCTATCCATGCCTCGTGGTTTTGGCCGGACTCGACGAAAACAGAAGTGGTTGATCGTCGCCTAGGCCTTCTTTATTTTACCCACTTCCCTCCACCCTTGTCCTAGCCACATATACCTATTAGATGATGACTAGATGGAGATGTTTGCCCTCACCTTTGCTGGGTAGGGCTTCCTTTCGTTTGTCTGTAATAGATATTGAACTGAAACGATTATTAAAGCAACTATGTGGCCAGCCACATAGCCAAAGTGTATCCAAAAAGAAATTTGAGTTTGTTGATTCATTGTCAAACATCATTTCCAGCAAACAGAGCAAGCCCAAACAATAGTGTTTCTTGTTGTGGTAAATATTTGGAGAGGAGCAGGATAAATATCTGATAGTCTTTTTATTATTACCAAACAGCTACTAACCGTTCTAAACCTCTGTTAATCGTGTTTTTATGATCCATTGTATTCAATATACAACGTTAACCGTCATTTCTTTAAGTGTTGTTTAAGTACTTTTCATTCAAGCAGGTAAAAACTCATCCTCGGACACCCAGGGGCAGATAGTGGGGCGAGGGAAAGTCGGAACGGGCGAAAAAAGTGGGCGAAGAAAGGTCAAGGGCAAAGATAAGAGCCCCTGGGGAAAATGGTTCTCTAGAGTAGCTCTTAACGGTCAAGCCCGTTCTGGCTCCTGATTGTGTCCAGAAAGCGTTTGTATTTTTCTGACCAATCAACGAGCAGCAAATCTCTGAGTCCGTTTCGTGTGTCCTGACATAGAGTAGTACACAAGGGTCATTTGTCCACCATATTGCTTCGCTTGTTCATCGAAAATCTAAGGTTCTTTTTTATGGAGAATCTTACCGTAAATGTGCCTTGAAGCTTAGGGACACGGAGAAGAATTTGTCACGTTCAAGTGAAGAACCAAGATTGTGGTCTCTTGTCTAGTTGCTCGTGACTTATAAAAGGTAGGATAGAATTGTGCTCAGGTTTCTATAACAAAATGAAGGTCCTTTTCCGATGCATTTACTGAGTCAGTGTTTATTTTTCTTTCTTTCTTTTTTTTTGTCTTTGGCTATTAAAAAAATCAGTGATTATATATAAGCTTAATATTTACTTGTTTGTTTATAGTCCGCGTGGTATATGCGCTGCAAAGGCTTAGGTTTAAGCCTGTTTCGGATTCTTTTACGTGTTATTTCACCAGACAACGTCATAATTTTGTTGTAAATCAACGCAGAGAATAAAATAAATTGAAAATAAAGTTTATTAAATACTGAGTGAATGCTTTGTTCTTTATTTTTGTATAAGCTTAAATCGAACGATGCTTAATTCTAGGGACAGCTGTTAACAGGTGTGAAAGCAATCAAAAGGGAGAAAGTGTAAGAGATCAGCGAGTGATCCAGAAGGAAATGTTAAAAATCCATGTTATAGGTTGAGCCTCGGAAGTTGTTCCTTTGTGAACTCTCGTGCCTAGTTTTAGATGCACATATCGGACACTTAATTTCAAACTATTTGTTTCTTCAACCTGAAAATGCTATCAGCTAAACCCCAAATTTAATGCATTTGCAATAAACCTACATTGATGATATGACAATTTTCTTTCCAAAACCTAGAGCATTATCAGTTCAATGCTCGAATTGCATAAATATTTAACAGATGTACATGTGTAGGTGCCTCACTTTAACTGAGATAATACTTCATTAATAAAAGGAGGTTATCTTAATCAAGAAGTCAAGGGGTTATCAGAGCCTTTCTATATTTTTGTTTGGAGGTTTAAGGGGCAGGAATATTGCCCAAGAATATATATTATTATTAAAACTGGACTAGGTATATTGGATTTCTTGCATTTTGATTGGCTCAACGGAGCTAGGCTATCAGCTCTTATACCTGCTGCGACCAAATATGGTCAATGAACGCTCAACAACAAAGTGAGCTGAAAGTTTTTTCCTCGCGCCAGCGCCCCGGCGATAAAAATGGACGAGAAAAATCATTTGGCAGCGAATTTAAATCAAGCAGAATTTCCAACAGCGTCACTGCAAAGCATCGCCAACAGCGTCGTCTAACACAAGTCAAAATTGTTTGAAGATACTGTGCAGAAATAGAAAATTAAGCATTATAAGCGTTGTGTTTACAATTATAATTTCTTGCATCGATCGTCACGTCGATCATTGAAATTGAACAAACGGTAAGTTTTATCAGAAAGCATTTCCACTTCAAAATATCAAGACGAGACATAAAATAAAACAAAGTGAAATGGGGCAGGAGCATTCATGGCGAGTCGGTGCGAAAATCATGAGGCAGTCTAAACAAGTACTAAAAAAATACAGCTGCAAACTACCGAGAAGGAAGGGCGAGATTGTTTTTCGGCTTTAACACGCAAAATTGACACTGGTTTACCTGCACTTGTTGTAGCTCTGTGTTCCAACAGGTCCAAATGCTCAGATAGAAATCGGATGCCATGTAAACGGAGTTGAATCGCTTTTCCAGTTGTTTGAATGTTGTTTTTACCATTCCGTCCGCAACCTCTATTAGAGGTTTAAAACCGAGAACAACTGCATTTTGCGCTTTGCGTTTAACAAACTATGATGGTGAATTCTAATGTTCCTCGCTACAGTAATCTTGCTTCTGAGCTGCATAGAAATTACCTCTTCAAGTTCAACTGTTCAAATTTGTTCTGTCTTCAGTTCGATCAAACACGCACATGATGGCTCCGTTGTGCGAACAGCCGGATTACAAACTTGTTCAGTTTCAACTCCAGAAGCTATATGGTGAAATTGTACAGCTTCAATCCGCTTTGAACGATGATTGCAACAATGTTGAGGAAAAATCAAACATGTACCATATTTCAGAGCCAATAATTAGAAGATTTTTTCCTAAACGTGTGCTACTTTGTTCACTTTCGAGCAGTTTTCATTGATTAATTCAGCTTTGCAATGAAACGCTGCAACACTTCGCAAGGTTTTGGCGCCTTTTTCGTTCAGTCATGTGATCGATTCTTGTTCCGTTTAAATTTCTTTTCTCATCTTTCCCGTTATTTCTTGATTTTTTTTTTTAATAGTGGTTAAGTTTTTAATAAAACAATTATTCTACTCGGGCTTGCTGGATATCAAATGATTATAACCAACTCGGCGCTACGCGCCTCGTTGGTTATCTATCATTCGATATCCAGCGCGCCCTCGTAGAATAATTGTTAAATATGACGGTGTACAATAGAGGAAATCCAAAATGACTCTCTTAACATTAGTTTGTTTCCATATTTTTCAATTTGGCTTCACTTGATGCACTACGATTTTACAACTTGAACACTTTCTTTCACTAAAACAGTTCTAGGTGGGTAACTCGGGCGGGTAAATGAACATCTGGAGGTCAATACCTTTACATATAGAGCTGTATGTCTTGATTTTATTTAAAAAATAATAATAAAATAAAATAAAGTCTTATTTTAGTAACACACTTTCAGTTCAAATTAACGCTCAAAAGACAACTGCCCATGATAATTTATTTAACTCAAATTATCTCCCCTCCAAAGGAAAGGCATTTATCAGCTATTTAAGATAAGGTAAGTTGGAAGGGCATGTGGTTGGTGAAAAAAAAATAGAACGTCATGGGGAGATCTTTAAAACGGGAGAACTGGGAGATGCTATAGCCCATACCCATAATTACAAACTGTGAAGTAGTAACCTATCCCTAGCTAACCATAATTAACCACACAAAAACCAACTGGAATTTTGAAAATGAACACAATGTTTCTTTTAATATTTCATGTTTGTTAAGACAATCTGTATGAATTCCCATTCTAAACATTGTACAGTAATGCCAATTAAAGTACTTCTGCAGTCTAAATAAGGAACAGATCACTAGGCTATTCAGAATAAGGGGTAAGTACATAAAAATGCCCTGGGATACCACTCTAACCACACTATTAGAGATTTCATAGCCAATCTAACAATAATAATAAAATAATAATAATAATAATAATAACAATAATAATAATAATAATAATAATCTACTTCTTTTTGCTAATAATAATAATCTACTTTTTTTCCTACAAATCTGGCTTTCCTTTAACCAGATTACGAGAGTATTGAGGGCAGGGTGACTCAGACAGGTATAAAATAACCAGCATGTGTAATCCACACTAAGTATTGTGCTAGGCATAAAATAGCTGGCAGAGTTCACTTAAATTGTGGTTTCCACTGATATTATCACCTCAACATTAAAATCTGAACTTTTAGCCATTAATTTAGTTATGAAGAGAGCTTATCCAGAACAATTATCTTCTGCAATGAATAAATGAATTCTTTTGCTCCTAGCATCAGATGATTAATTCCCTTCTGGATCATTGGCTGATCACGTACAATCTTACATTAAGTATCAAGGTATATAGATAAAGAACAAAGCATTCACTCAGCATTTAATAAACTTTTATTCAATTTATTTTTCATTCTCTGCGTTGATTTGCAACAAAATTATGAAGTTGTCTGGCGACGTGACACGTAAGAACATGTAAAAGGATCCGAAAGAAGGGTTAAACTTAAACCTTTGCAGAACATATATACCTCGGACTATAATTAAATTAATATGTAATCACTGAATTTTTTCATATGGCCAAAAGAAATTAGGAGATACAAAAATTAGCACTGGAACAGTCGGTAAGTGGACACTATGGTAGTAAAAGCATCGGAAAAGGTCCTTCATTTTGTTATAGAAACCCGAGCACAATTCTATCCTACCTTTTATAAGTCACGAGCAACTAGACGAGAGACTACAATCTTTCGGATCCCGAATCAGAAGGAACACACGGGAATTGCAAACAGTAGTACGATTCGTTCGATCAGCACAAATTTTCCGGCGACTTGTTTCTTCACTCGAACGTGACAAATTCTTCTCCGTGTCCCTAAGCTTCGTGGCACATTTGTGGTAAGATTCTCCATAAAAAGAGCCTTAGATTTTCGATGAGCAAGCGAAGCAATATGGCTGACAAATGACCCTCGTGTACTACTCTGTGTCAAAACACACGAAACGGACTCAGAGATTTACTGCTCGTTGATTGGCCAGAAAAATACAAACGTTTTCTGGACCCAGTCAGGAGCCAGAACGGGCTTGACCGTTAGGAACTACTCTGGAGAAACATTTTTCCCAGGGGCTCTTATCTTTGCCCTTGACTTTTCTTCGCCCACTGTTTTTTCGCCCGTTCCGACTTTCCCTCGCCACCCTATCTACCCCTCCATTTGACATAACCGGATTTCTTGTACACATTCCCGCAGGATCTAATAACTACATTGACGAGTGAAACCGAAACTGTTTCTCTGATGTCTGTGGGACATTTTTTCAAAAGACTTAAAGGAAAAAACTAAGAATGAAATGAAACCCCTAAAGGCAAACTAATTGTCCACAAAAACCATAGCCATAGTGAAACGATAGTCGGGTAGCTTGTTGACAGCTTTTTTGAATAGGAGCTAAGGCAGCTCATGTTTGCGCCCAATTTATTTAATTCTTGCTCAACTGCGCGCAAAAAGCTTTCAAAACATCCACTTTGCTTGACTACAGATAATATAAGACCTCGGAGCTTTAAGTCAACGCAAATCCTGGATAAATAGCCCTATCGATGATAGGGCGCATTTTGTAGTTGAAGGTTTATTATTTAATTTAAGCTTAAAACCAATTGAAATAAACGAGAATACCTTTTATCCTTTTCACTTCAAAAATTAGGATTATCACAGACTCTGAAGCATAGAAAACGACCCTTTTCTACCTGAAACGTTGAATTTCTCCCAAAATAACCAAGAATCAGATGATAGCACGGATAATTTAAGAAAGCTGTCTTATTTATACCGTAATTGATTTTTCTCCGAAATACGAGCAGAAAAATTTTATCCTCTCAAGATTAGAGGATCAAAATTCGCGCGACTTCTTGAGTGAAGTCTTCGTGAACACAATAGTTGCCATGTGGACAACTTCATTTTTGACAATTTCTCATAGAAAAAAAAACTTAAACTCTCAGTAATTTTTTGCTTTTTCAACCGATTTTTTTTTCAAATTCAATGACTGTCAGCTAAGTGGTCATCGATAAAAAGATTCCTATTGTGTGGAGGTCCTTAGTTGCCGACAACAACTCGCTGCAGACAGACCTTAAAGTTGGAAGATTAATGAGTCGCCAATAAGGATTAAAACTGACGCGTTGCACTTTTTGAATAAGGAAACAATGTATTTGAGAGTTTGCTACCAATAACAGTTTCACACAAGGTTCTTTTAAGAGTTCTCGATAATTCTTTTATAATCAACAGCTAAATAGTTGCCGCGCACATTATTTTTCCTCGCCGTGCCTGTGTAGCTATTTTCTTTTAAAACCAAGTGACCAAATACAAGCTTTTGAGCACTTTCCTAATTTAAGTTATACAGTAGTTAATTGTTGTTGCTTGCGAAGAAATACAGGGTGACATGAGAAACAAAGTTGGTTAAGACAGTGTTTTTGCATATTTCTTAACCCCTTGATTACGAAATGTCTAAAGAAGCCACAAATGTTATTTTCTCACCGTCATCTCAGCACATTGCAGCCCAGCTGCATTAAACATTTGTTTTTAGCGTGTGAACACTTTTCGTATTCACATTCAATACAAATACTTGAATTTGTTTGTTGGGGGCATGCACAGAAAGCGAGACATTAACGAAATGTCTCATCTTTCCGTGAACGCTACTATGTTATTCATTCTCCCCCACCCCCTCCTCCCCCCGATCTTGCGTTCTTTTTCTACGACGGAAAGGTTTGCACTACTGTTTGCGGAAAGCAGGAACTTGTTACTAATAAGATTCTATATCCTTAAAGTGCCAGATCGAAAAAAAAATAAACGAAATATGCTCTTTCACTTCAGGCACATTGTTAATTAGCCAGTAAACTGTTTTTCAATATGCCATTTTCGAACTTGTCAGAAATTATGCTGATTATACAAAAAAGGAAGTAATTCATGCGCTTATTGGCTTGGATGAGTAAACAACTGCCCGATAATACTGCTCATTCTGTCCGTAATCTTGGGACCCTCTTAACGTGAAAGATCATTGCGTTTCAAATTGTCTGTAATGGTCCTTTTTATTAAACGTTAAATTCACCGCTAGATAAATAACATTTTGCCTCTATTATTATAAGACAACATGCTCTTTCCAAAAGTAAGACTAAAGACAAAAATAATTGAAGGAAATGTCCACAGAGCTTTGGTAAAAGGGACCAATAGTTATCCTCCATGACTGTCAGCTTTGGTCACCAGCCATTTAGGACTGAAAATGAACAGCTTAAGTTGACAGTTTCTTTAAAGTGTGAGTAGACGAGCCGACAAAATCTGACCAAAACAGTAACATTAGCACCACACCTGGACAAAAACTTTCTGTCTTACTGATTTACCATTTTCAGTGCAATTGAAAAATATTTCTAGAGTGATCACTCAAAAGCTAAGTGGAATTTTATAGCATTTATTCCCTACCTTTTTTACGGTCTACGGACCACATCCTAATTAAGTTGAAATACAAACTGAAAGACCTCCTTTTCTTTCTGACAGTGTCACTAACTTAGAGGCTTGAGTCAATAAAAGTTGCATCTTCAATTAATTTTAGCAAACAAGTGGACACGGTTGAAAAGCAACGCACATCAATTCACGGATTCGATTTTGCTCAACGTTAAGCTGTGTTTAACAAACAAATCATAACAATTAAAAGGTTCTTAAGAAAAAAATACACCTGATTACTCAGAACAGAAAAGAATCTGTCAGCATAAACTTAGGACTTAATTATAGTGCGAGAGGACAGCATATATAAACAGGCAAATGCGAGACTCGGCAAACTTGATCGTCACAGGTCAGTCAGGTGAAAAGAAGAGACGTTTACTGGAGAACAAAGTTAAGGTAGGTGGTTCATTATTTAAGGGATACCACATCTACTCACAAAGCTAACGAACATTAAAATTCATCCTTAAAATTGACCAAAAAAATATGATAATAATGCCCAAACTAAAGCAAACTCTTGTTTAGCGCTATTATTTTTGGGGGGACTTCTGAGTGGATTAAAAATTAACACCTTACGTACTAGTTCTTCTCCGCATAAAAAGGTTTTTAAAATACATTTTCGCTATGGTGTTTGTCTTGTTTTCTTTCCAGCCCTTTGTGTAGTGGGTGCTGTTGTTTTTTTATAACCTGTTGTTTTTCACTTTTCACCTAAAAACCTAAGGTTGATACGCAAAAATTCAAAATGGCAGTTATACATCGGAACAAAAGAAATTTAGTGGTGATCAGTAAATGTGATAGAATGCTTCTGTCTCAGCACTGTCATCATTCTGACAGTTTATACTTGGCAATTTGATGTTGTTTATTCACATATAAATACGTGAAACTTGTTGGGGAAAAATCGTTTAATCAAGAATTTCCAATTTTTCCAAGGGAACTATCAGTCGATAGTCCCGCCAGAGAAACACTCTACTGCTTCAGCATTCCTCAAGGTAAAATACGCTGAACTGTTCACGAAATGAAGCCAAATAACGCGAGGTACTAGAAACAAGAAAAGGCATCGGATACTTTAATGACCAGCAAAGTATTTTAAAAGCACCCAGTGTAGAAGGATATTGACTTCACGTAGTAGTGAGCCAAGTTTAAAGCAGCCAATGGAAGGTTTAGTTGTGTTATTGTTCTCATTTAGAAAATGGTACAAATAATTGGCGTGGTAACCGTGATGACGGTGGCGTTATTCGCTCCTGCCGTAGAATGCGTGACATCATACAACACTGGCGCGGGAATGGTGTACAAGCTTCGCGTGACAAAAGACGTCACGCTGGAAAGAGCATCCTCCAACTACAATTGGTTGCAATATCTCTTAGTGTCCAAGCATCCAGATTACCCCAATAAGCGCTCACTGGTTCAGTTTGAAAACCTTCCCAGTTCCTGCTCCGCTTCAAAGATAAAAGGGGCCAAGATGTATGTGTACTATGTGTACGCCCACAAAGCAAGCTCGCATCCCATCAGCAAAACCCCTTTCATTCCTCGCCATTTGCAGGTGCGCATCATTATTATAAAACATATTTCATTTTTAGAGTTTCGTTGCATCTACTTTACAGCTGATTCCACTTCCGTGTGCAGAAGCGGATATTGCAAACGTGATTCGCATTTTTTGGTACACTTATAACCAAGAACGGAGACACCTACAGTGAATCGCCAGTCATGATTTGTCCAGGGAAATTTCCCCCGCAGGGAATTAAGCAGACGGTCCGTGCTGGTGGTTCGTGCGTGATTCAAGCTAAATACACTTATCTTGCTGCCGATGGTTTAAGTGTGGAAATAGGCGCCTGCAAGTGAGATATTTCTTAAGTCAAAATTAAACAAATAATTAGGATTATTAAAAACTGGTCTAGGTATATTGGAATTCTAGCATTTTGATTGGCTGAACGGAGCTTGGCTATCAGCTCATATACCTGCTGCGACCAAATATGGTCAATGAACACTCACCAACAAAGTGAACTGAAAGTTTTTTCCTCGCGAGCAACCCAGCGAGAAAAATCGAAAAATCACTTGACGGCGAAAAATCACTTGGCCTGAAAAATCACTTGGCAGCGAATTTAAATTAAGCAGAAATTCCAACAGCGTCACCAACAAGCATCACCAACAGCGTCGTCTAACACAAGTCAGCATTGTTTGAAGAAACTGTGCAGAAATAGAAATTTAAGCATTAACCGTTGTGTTTACAATTAATTTCTTTCATCGACCGTCACTTCGATCATTGAAATTGAACAAACGGTAGTTTTTATCAGGAAGGCTTTCCACTTCAAAATGGGTGTCTGTAAAACCCGGAACACCCCGGAACACCCCGGAACACCCCGGAACACCCCGGAACACCCCGGAACACCCCCGGAACACCCCGGAACATCCCCGGAACACCCCCGGAATACCCCGGAACACCCCGGAACAACCCCGGAACAGCCCTGGAACATCCCATAATACCCCCGAACACCCTCGAAACAGCAAGGAACACCCCCGGAACACCAAAAATAGTGGTCAGCGGTCAGACTGCTCACGAATTGACTAAGCCGAAGACCTCTGAAGATTCCCAATTCTTCATAAGACTTTTGCGGATCACTCTGAGATTTCCGAGCATTTCAAGAATGCTTGGAATATTTTCGAAGCTTTTAAGGACAGCGAAAAAACCATTAATTAATGGGAAAAATATATCATGCACGTGACCTTCATATCAATAACTTACGATTTTCAGTGATATGAAAATTTGACAGTTGAACTGTTAATTCTCCATTGATTTTTCTCGTGCGAGGTTTGCATTATCACGTTCAAAAAACAGGTGTGACCTCAAGGACATAACAAAGCCAAATGATACAGTGTCACGCAATGCTATAAGGTCATTCTTCCGAGGTCACACGATCGTCATCGTTTTATTTCCACAGGTGCATGGAAATGTTTGGCCGCCGGTTCGTTACGCTAATACACAGTGAATATATACACCTCATTTAAAAAAACCTCAGTTCATATTAATTTGAAGTATCATACCGTAATGCACGAGTGCTTCAGGAATGTTAAAATCCGAGAACGTTTTTCCATGTCTAATAAAATTCCCATTTTGCAGCTTTCTCTTGTCATATTTGAATGACAACGTTTTTGCAGTTAGGCCTGCATATATTTTTGGTTAACAAAAGAGCGTAGCTCGGAAGATAAATGAGTAGGAGAAATGTGCGCCTGCAAAAACGTACTCACTATAATTTTGTAGAGGTATCCGAGGGCTTATAATGTCTGTAATGTAGGATGTCACAACGTAACCCGGGAGCAAAAGGATCGAACGAGTTTACCGAAAAGGAGCAAGTATTTCATTTACTTTCACAAGATCTAGTTAGACTTTAAGAGAAAAATTCAGTAAACGAAAAAAAGGAAAATATCAACGATGAGGGTACATATCAGATTTCCTTGAACTTTGCAAAGTTCGTGTGCTCCCTCAATAAGCCAACTTTATACGTTGCGATAAACCTTGAGTTACAACTTACCTCTCAAAACTATTCAAACATTTTTCTAATTGGTCTTTAGAAGGAGCGGCGGTGTTTCTTTGCCCAGTTCGTACCATAACAGCAAGTGGGGCACTTATTAAGAAAATGCGGTAGTACTAGCTACATAAATTGAAAAGGAACAGCCTTTACGGAAAAAAAATCCTACAGACGTTTAACAGCCTGCAAAATCTGTTTTGTTTTGCGTGCAAAATCTGTCACGCAATGCCCAAGAGTAAGTTATCGCGACCGTGACGTGTTACATGGTGAATTGAATTATTATTCGGGATGCCCACCCCCAGAAATTTACTTATAGACGTCACATCGGTTTGTCGAGAGTTATAATACAAATCTCGCATGAGTTACAACAACTTCAATAATGAATTGAAATATTCAAAATCAAATCTTTGTCGATCTAAAGGACACCAATGTTATTATTTTTTTTTTTTGTCATTTTGTCCTCGGGTGATCCGCAAAGGTCTTCGGAAAAATTCGGAAATCTTCGTTAATCTTCGGAGGTCCTCGGGTCAGTCTGTGCGTGAGCGGTCTGGCCCCTGACCAGAATTTTCGGTGTTCAAGAGTGTTCCTGGCTGTATTGAGGGTATTTCGGGGCATTATGGGATGTTCCGGGTTATTATGGGATGTTCCAGGGGTGTTCCGGGGTTGTTCCGGGCTGTTCCGGGCTGTTCCGGGCTGTTCCGGTGGTGTTCCGGGGGTGTTCCGGGGTGTTCCGGGGGTGTTCCGGGGTGTTCCGGGGTGTTCCGGGGTGTTCCGGGTGTGTTCCGGGTTTTACAGACACCCCTTCAAAATATCAAGACAAGACAAAATAAAACACAGTGAAATGGGGCAGGAGCATTTAATAAAAACTATCACACATTCATGGCGAGTCGGTGCGAAAATCATGAAGCAGTCTAAACAAGTACTACAAAAAATACAGCTGCAAACTGCCAACCGGCTTTAAAACGCAAAATTGACACTGGTTTACCTGCTCTCGTTGCAGCTCTGTGTTCCAACAGCTCAAAATGCTCAGATAGAAATCGGATGCCATGTAAGCGGAGTTGAACCGCTTTTCCAGTTGTTTGAATGTTGTTTTTACCGTTCCGTCCGCAACCTCTAAACCGAGAACAACTGCATTTTGCGCTTTGCGTTTAACAAACTATGATGGTGAATTCTAATGTTCCTCGCTACAGTAATTTTGCTTCTGAGCTGCATAGAAATTACCTCTTCAAGTTCAGATTTGTTCTGTCTTCAGTTCGACCAAACACGCACATGATGGCTCCGGTGTGCGAACAGATTACAAACTTGTTCAGTTTCAACTCCAGCAGCTGATATGGTGAAATTGTACAGCTTCAATCCGCTTTGAACGATGATTACAACAATGTTTCACGAAAAAAATCAAACATGTACCATATCTCAATGCCAATAATTAGAAAAATTTTTTCCAAAACTTTTGCTCCTTTGTTCACTTTCGAGCAGTTTTCATTGATTCATTCAGCTTTGCAATGAAACGCTGCAACACTTTTGCGCCTTTTTCGTTCAGTCGTGTGATCGATTCTTGTTCCGTTTGAATTTCTTTTCTCATTTTTCCCTTTCTTTCTTCATTTCTTTGTTTTTTAAATAGTGGTTAAGTTTTTAATAAAACAATTATTCTACTCGGGCTTGCTGGATATCAAATGATAATAACCAACTCGGCGCTACGCGCCTCTTTGGTTATCTATCATTCGATAACCAGCGCGCCCTCGTAGAATAATTGTTAACTATATATGTAGCTAGTGAACTCTGACTCGGTACCTTTTTGGGCAACGGCAGTAGTACTTCAATTCTTGTTACAGCATCGGTTTTTCGTCGTCAATGATAGAAGGTTTTCTAAGAAATAAGATGTTTACGTGGAAAAATAAATTACTCACTCACAAATACACACACACACACACACACAAAAAACAACCAAACAAGCCATGGACTAGAATAATTGGAGGGGACACGATATCCTTCAGCCATTCTGCTTGAAAAGAAAGAAATGAGGTATGAAAGAAAGTTGTCAAAAGTTGATGTGATTCCGGTTTGAATTCATAAATAGAGTAAGCCACATTTCAAACCCTTCATTACGGTTTGTGCGGCAGAAAATAATTCGCCTAAATGATTACTGGTTGTGTCCTCCCTTTATACCACAACCGTCTCAAATCATTAGTTATTTGTATCCCTTTGAGGATTTTTCTCACTAAAGAAATTATAAATTGATCATTTGTTATACGCTTAATCTATGGCAATACACGAGGTCAAATGACGTCTTCAATCTGAAGGTTTTTGATTCACTTTTAAGGTTCACGTGGTGAAAAAATCGTGGAATGAAGCTCAAGCCACAAGCAGCAAGAGAGACAACAGTCATTCGTGGAGCACCCAGTGGCTGGGACTGGATAACAACGACGCCGAGGGAGAACCCCAACCACAAACAGTAACCATATTCCCCTACCGACCCCGGGGCTTTGTGGAGTTTGACATCACTCACGCAGTACATGGCTGGAGTAGGGGAGTGCCAAATTATGGGCTGGTGATCCGTGCTACCAACGAGCTGGAAGCCGGCAGAGGTATCCGCTTTGCTAGCAACGCCATGGGAGATTCATCCCAGCATGCTTATGTCCTGGTGCTGTGTTCATATTAATAACATAAGCGCTTCACCTACCTCAAAGCAATAACATGAGTAGTTCCGAGCTATGATATGTAGCTGTATGCGTTGCCAAAGAATCAGTAAATCAAAAAGTAATGCTGCATGAGTATATTGTTGTCGTCTTTGTTGTTGTTGTTGTTGTTGAGGATGAAAAGGGACTTCTTCACAAAAATTAGTGCCAATTGGAACCTCTATCTGAGTCCATTTATGATCTCACCCCAACACCAAACCAACAACAGCCCAGCTTACAATGTTGGGAAATACGCCCCCCTACTCTTACTCTAACTATCCATGTAATCTGAGGCTAGACACAAAAATGGTATAAAAATCCCAACAAACAGTCGCCCTTGATGTGTTTTGGAGTACGTTGCTTACTATTTCCATGAATCATAGTTAATCATAGGGCTCAGATTTCATAGAACAGATACCTCGTCCGGTTTGGATTATGAACCGCTGAAAGAAAACTCATACCCAACACCGTTGGTGAGGTTTGATGAACCTCTCTTCCCCTTGGTTTGGCTTTTTTTACAATATTATAACAAGCTCTTACTTGAAATAGATTCTCTGTGATGTCGTCTACAAGATATGGTTGGTATTGATTATGGTAACGCTGGTAGTTGTGACGTCATCTAAGATGGCAACCAAGAAGGCCATTATCCTTGCCCCAGTTATTCAAAGGTTGGATAACTTTACTCGCTGGATAACCTGATATGCAGCGGATAAAGTGCACTCTAATCAACAAGTATTATCCGCTGGATAGTGACTTATCCAGGGGACAAAAAAGTTATCCAGCCTTTGAACAACTGGGGTCGGTGTTTACTCAAAAGCAAAGTTACAGAAAAGAACAAGAACAAACAATTAGCTGTGTTATTTCATGATATGCATATTATGACTTTTTCACCGAAAAAAGGTGCAAAGCATTTTCTAATTCAAAAATGGCTAGGCCTCATGCTACTTTCAAGTTAAAAAAGCGATCAACACCAAACTTTCGCAAAATGTGTTTAGGGTGTCACAAATATTTCATGAAAACACAGCTGGGATTTATAAAAATCTCTTACAAATATTAAAGAGGAAAAATCTTACCGGAGACATGGATAGCCAGTGCAATTGAAAAAGAAATAAATAGATAAATGAATGAATGAATGAATGAATGAATGAATGAATGAATGAATGAATGAATGAATGAATGAATGAATGAATGAATGAATGAATGAATGAATGAATGAAAAAAAGAAGGGGTATACATGGCAAATCAAGGGTGCCCGAAAAAACAATCCAGCAATTGCATTTTGTGCTGGTAAAGAGTATATTCTAACCTTAGAAAGCTTTAACTTAAGCTAGGAAAATATACAAAAAAGAGGAATAAATCTTTTCCCATTGATTAGTTTCGCTTCCATATCCCCAACCCTTTCTTTCGTCCTCTTTTATCTAACTGCTGTACGGGCCCAAAGACATCACTGCGCACAGAAGATGTTTTCTACATGATTTTATTCTACGGAGCTCCAGTTCAACATCGCCAAACTCAAAAGGTGACAAAAAAAAGTTACATATATCTCAAAACGACTAGCATGCATATTAGATGTTCACAACAGTCTCGTGGGACGCTGTTCGCACGTGGACTTGTACATCCTCCCCCACCAATGACGAACAGTCAGTAACATCTCTTTAGATTGTTGTAAGATTTAGTGGAAGACGCGTGTCATATAACACTTCTTCTCTATACTCTTCCAACAAGTGTAATTTCTGCACCGGTCTGTTGATCATTCCTTTCTTGGTTTGAACTCTAACTGTGCGAATTCTCCCGTCCTTGCCGGTAGACCTGCACGGTCCCTATAACCTGCACCGTCTATTGTTATCAGGGTTAGGGCTATTGTTTCGTTCTTTACCTATTGTTCTCCTCCACCAATCCTAGACCTCGTCTGGAAGCGGTGCGGGTCCTCCCGTCCTTGCCAGGAAAGGTTTCTGCAACTTTACCGATTCTCCATTTTCCTCTGGGAATGTTGTCTTCAGAAATCAAAGCGACAAACGGTAGATCTCCCAAGACTCTGCGATGTCTGAGTTCTTGAAACAACAACTTTAGTATCATCAGAAATGGAGTCAGCAAACCCATTGGATCGAAGACTTTCGAGTACAGGCTAATCAAGCTTCTCTTTGTCTTAGGATCTTCTTCTGTCGAGATGCTAGAACCATTTGTAAACGTCAACACGTCATCCTGTGTCTTCCATGAAGTACCCAGTGCCTTTAATGAATCTGACATCTTCTCAGCTTCAGTGATCGGCGCACGTGTCTGCGCTCTTTCATGAAGGGGTGTGATTTCTATAACCTTCTGGGAATTTGAAGCCCATTTCGTTAATGGAAATTCCCCTTTCGAAAGGAGATCACAAAGTTCATCCTTCATCTGCAGTGCACTGTCATCTTCCGAAGCACCAGAAAGTACATCATCCACGTACATGTTCTCATTCACTTCCTTAGCTGCCGTTGGATAATCTATCTCGTGTTCTTTTGCATGTTTTTGTACTGTAGCAATGGAAAGAAATGGAGAAGGTGTATCTCCAAATGTCACTCGAGTCATACAGTAAACGTCAGGCGCTCGATCAGTTTGTAAATCTCTCCACAAAAATCTGTGACTGTTCTGATCCTGACGTCTGAGTTAATTTGAAGAAACACCTTTTTGACGTCTGCCATAAGACCAATCTTATGGCATCTGAATCTGAGTAGAACATGTCCGAGATCTGGCTGCAGCTTCGGCCCTTTAAGAAGACATGAGTTGAGAGATACACCATCAGGAGATTTGGCACTGCTGTCGAATACGACTCTACACTTCGTAGTGGCTCTGTCTTCTCGGAATACCCCATGATGAGGGATGTATCGTATCTTGTCTGCTTTGTCATCTTCTTCGTCTATCGCTCTGGCATGGCCATCAACAATGTATTGTTTCACTGCCGCACAATACATCCTCGCCTTCTTTGGATTCATTGCTAGCTTTCTTTCGGTGGAGACAAGTCTTTGATAAGCTTGCTCATAATTATCAACGAGAGGTGGGTGGTCTTTCTTCCAAGAAAGACCAACTTCATATCGCTCGCTAACGAAACGACAGGAATTGTTAAACTGCTTAACTGCATCCTCCTCCTCTGCCGTTCTTTCATTTCTCTGATGATCTACAATTCCAATAGCGTCCAGTTCCAAGAAACGTTTAAGTTAATCATGTACATTGTCCATCTTCGTCACGGTTAGCATGGCTGTCGTCTCTTCATCCTTCTTAGATCCTGGGACAGGACCACTCAGGAGCCAACCCAGTCTTGATTTTGTTTGCGATTGGAGTTCCTGGTCGTCCTCTTTTAATGCCCCCTTGTACTAATTTGTAATACTGGTCAGCGCCAACCAGAAGATCCACCGTAGCAGCTTTCCTTGGGAAATTGCCAGCGAGTTTAAGATTCCGCAAATGATTACATCTTGTTCATCTACGTCTACAGCTGCAAGAGGAGCGCATACATTGTTTATAGTCCAGGCATCAATAGAAATCATTTGACCATCATTCGAATCCAGAGGTGCCAGCTTAAACTTCACCCCATTCATTGTTTTGTTCTGTTCTTGACCTCCCAGGTCTTCAATCTTCATGGTAATGGGAGATCCATGAGGCTTCAATTTTAGATCATCAGCAATGGCGGTTCTCAGGAAAGTCTCTTGCGATCCATTATCCAAAAGGATACAGACTGAGCATTCCTCATCTTCGTAAATCAATCTTGCACAAGCCGTCGGCAGTGCATTATGTTTGTTTGTAGACACAAATCCCGTCAAAGATTGTTTATCCTCTTCATTCACCTTTGACCTGTCTGTACCGATGTGTAGAAGCTCGTGGTGTTTTCTTCCACATTCGTCAACTGAACATCGTGGCGCCTTACAGGTCCTTGAATTATGGGAAACGCTTCCTGGTTGTAGACAATTAAAGCACGTTGGAGCACCCTTCCGTGTCATTAACATATCCCATCTCTCGTCGGGGCTTTTACTCAGGGCAGCTGGGCACTTTGTCGTCTCATGACCCTTTGCACAAAATCCACCCTTCATCTTTTTGCAATCAGAGGCACCAACTAGGGCTTGAGCTGACATTTTCTCTTCATCATCAGGATTCTTTGATCTTCTGTCTCTGCCATTCCTTCGTTTGTGTTTTGGCAGACTCCCTTTCGTGTCATCGTGGGCTTCTTTACATAGCACGTGGCCCTCCAAAAACTGAAAGAATTCCTTTATGTTGATTTCCTTGTCTTCCTCCTCAGTTTCGTATTTAGTGAGCTCCAACTCCCATTTCTCTTTAAGCTCACGTGGCAACTTTGTATCGAAGATAGGTAACAACACCATAGACAGACTTAAGGGTTATCATCAGGCTTAAGACCAAGTGACTCCAAACTTCTCATCCTGTTTCGCAATGTGTCGTACAAATCTCGTAACGATTTTCCATCAGCCTTTTCAGGGACATCCAGAATCAAATTAGACTTGACAAGTTCGTTTGCAAGTAAACGTTTCCGTCCAAAACGATTTTTTAGATCTTGAAAGGCCTTAGAGTAGTTGTCATTCGTAACCGAGTATACTTCAATACACTTGAACGCTCTGCCAGAAAGACATGACCGCAGATGAGCAAACTTTTGTACATTGCTTAATTTCTTGTGCGAATCAACTGAAGCAATGAACGCATCATGAAACGCAGGCCATTCCAACACATTTCCTGAAAACTTTGGCAGCAGTATTTGGCGGTAACTTGACTCCCGTAATATGCTCAGTAAATTCACTCGAAGCTGTGCATTGTGTATTGACTCCGTTTTTCGCAATAAAATCTTCTGCCCTTCCGGAGATGCGTAATATTTGTGAATGAAAGTCATCCCACTCGTTAAGAACTTCTTCCGTTAATTTTTCTTCTTCCACACTCGACAAAACTTCCTCCACAGAGTGTATTCATTCATACTCATTCAACTTCTTTAATTGACGCTCAATTCTCGCGGGTGCGGCTTCTCCACCATTAATTTCTCCAACTCGTTGCACACACCTTTCGCACTTTTCTCCAGGTAAATTAATCTTCTTTTGACCGCAATTTTATTCGAGCCATGGACAAGTCGATCCTGATCCGTTTCAATTCTTGCTTCGTCGGATGGCTCATCGAAAGACCGCATCATTTTCTCGGTAGAATCCTTGATAGCTTCTGTTAAAGACTCCCGAAACTTTGATAGCGACTCTTCAACATAAACTCCCATTTTATTAACGGAAAACTCTATTTGGTCAATTCTTTCATCCGACTTACGTAACTGGTCGGCAATAGACTCGTCTAATTTCTGTTCCACAGCAGCCATTATTTCTGAAACACTCGGACGCTTCTTTCTCATTCGAATGCGGGCTCTTGACTGCGGATCTTTTCCGTGGCGTTGGCACAGGAGTTCCGTCTTGAGTTAATCCAAATGTAAAACAAAACGTCCTCAAATCCTCGATACTCAACTTGTTTACCAATTCCTTCGCCTCCTCTAAATTCTTCGGAATTAGCAATACTTCTTCTGCATTTGTCATGTTCGTGCTTCGGCCGTAACTTCTTAAATAAATAACCTCGCTCTGCTACCAAATGTACGGGCCCAAACACATCACTGCGCACAGAAAATGTTTCCTACATGATTTTGTTCTACGGAGCTCCATTTCAACATCGCCAAACTCAAAAAGTGACAAAAAAATTTACATATATCTCAAAACGGCTAGCATGCATATTAAATGTTCACAACAGTCTCGTCAGGGACGCTGTTCGCACGTGGACTTGTACAACTGCTGTTAAATCATTTGCTCAAACCGGTACTTTCAAACTTTTGGTTTGGCTCAGTCGTTCCCTCGATCTTCATGGACCAGCTAAGAATTACGAAGGAAGAGACTTGTTTAAGAGTCTTCATTTCTTTTATTCATTGTAAAGAGACCTAAATGTCACCGTTAGAAATGCCAGTCCTTAAAACCAATACAACCGTTCAAAGGCATAATAATCCACCATGTCAACCTTTGGCATAAAACAAATACAATAAACGGGACTAATCTGTATAGAAACTGACTAAAATCACACAATTTTATCGGTAAGCTATTTCTAAATTAAAATGTTTATAGAGTCATCATACCAGGACATTAACAAATCAAACGCGTTTTACTTCGATATTAAGATAAGCCGGCATCGGAACTCACAAGGTATATTGATTGGACAGTTCTGAAGTGAAAGCTTTAACATTATCGACAACAAAATATTATTTGCTTCTTCCTGAGTCCTTCAGACTACCATTGAAGTGCACTTAAAGGATGGCTAGTGCGTATTGGGTGCTGTAGACTTTAATCAAAAATAAATACTCGCAAACAACTCGGTCACGTTCAAATGTTTGCATGCAAGTTATAATCGTTGGTTAATTAAGGTCAAATTCGAATTTGTCCGAAAAATGGTCTATTTATTGGTAGACAAAAACAATTTTGCTCGTAATATTCGAAATTAAACTGGAGCCAAACGTCAACATTTACTCTCATAGGACAAAACGTTTTCCTTTAGAAAATGGATTGCATTGCTGTTTAATATACTTTACTGTTTACAAAACATCTTTTTACTAGCTCTTTACATCTTTGTCTTTGCATTACTCGTTCCTCGAAACTCGTTAATAACGTAATTTGTATTTCCCATCGTTTGATAATCTCACAATAAAACCTTTCTACCCCATTTTTGACATCACCAAATCTGCATGTAGATATTCCAAACATCCTCGACGCCATTTTGTTTTGCATTTTTAATTTTCAGTTTCATCCATAAAGGACCTTCTCGTATATATAACCGTAGAACTGCAAGACGGCCTTCATATGATAAACCTATAACTAGTTAAATAAAGTTGCTATTCTTAGTCGATTCGTAATACATAAGTTGGATATTTGAATTTCAAGTAAACATGAAAAGAAAAATAAACATAAGGAAGCATAGCGTAATAGTGTCATCATTTACAATAGAAAGCTAGAAACGATTCAGGAACAGTTATTTGGCAACGATAAAAGTAAAAACCCGAAACGTCTGTGGCTTTCACATGTGTTGCCCAATATCCGACCAGTTAAACTTCACTTACAGTTTTGTGACGCGCTTAGAAATTTGGGAAACCTAGGTGTTCCTAAAAAAAGCCAATTATGTCAGCTACCGATTGTTCATGTTAACGGCCTTAAATCTCAACGGGGACTTGCAGAAGGCGCCGTTCTGTTTAGATGAGTAAAACGTCGAAGATGAAATTTGGCCCCTTTCACTACACGGTGAGCTTTGGCGACAGAAGGAGTTAAAAGTTTTTCCTAAGTTTCGATTTAGGGTGCCTAGTATCCGAAAAGTTTTCAATACAGAATGGTCTCAAAAGTTTTTTTATTACTGAAATGGCTAGCCACCGAAAATTCGGTAAAAAGTGGCCTTAGTTATTGGAGGCAAATCATTTTCTGTGAGTTTATCAGATAGCAAAGTCAGTTTTAACCGAAAGCTCACGAAAATTTGATCGCTGTGAACGTTCTGCCAAAATCACCACCGTTTTCGAAATCGTCCTTAAATTTGGTGCATTTTGATGATAAATTTGTTGTCGGCCTCACGTCTGGGAAGTTAACCTCCCTACATTTCATCAACTATTCGGGTTGAGACCCGTTCTAAGGTTAAATGCCTGAAATCCCTGTATAAAATCATTCAAATGCACTATCGAGCTCCCCTCGGTTTAATGTTTATCTAAACGAAGTTTCTGGTTTAACAAAATCATTTTGACGTTGCCTTGGCTGACATGGTTGAATCTAAGCAATAATTCATTCCAAGGTGAAGAACGTTTGATATGGTGACTCGAAGGCAAAACAACAACAATATTAAATCACTAGGGCTGAGACCCTAAAATGCATTTCTATTTCCTAGACCTTAAGTGGCTGTCTCCCTAAGATCCTCATAACCCAAATTGGTCGCAAAATAGATTTCCTTCAAATCTTGTATGTGAATTACACTTTGTCTGGGTACTTTAAAAACACTTTTCGTTTGGGCTCTAAATGTTTTCTTCGACAGTTTACAAGGGGGGTCCCCTGGTGGACAAAAATGGACATTTTATTGCTACAAAAATGCCAATTTTCAATAACTTTGGTAACTCCTCACAACGCTTAAAATTTGATGCAGGACAAAATTCTACTGTTGGTTGATAAGTACAAATCTTCGTTATGCTACAGTGTTACTGACATTTCCATGTAGTCGTTTTGAGTAGTTAAAACAGTTCCTTTTATCAACTCAATTTCACAACTTTTAAAAAAGTAGGAAAAATGGGTAAACAAAAATACATGTTAACAAAAAGTGAGACCTCGTATAGCAAATTCCTTGCAGTCATGGCAAGTTAAAGACTTGGTCTTGGTTATAATAAAATAAAATCGTGCGGCCAGACGGTTTAAACACCAGTATTTCTAAATTTAGGCAAATTACAAACCACAACCTATGCGTGGAATTTAAGAGCAAATGTGATGCGAGTAATGCTCCCTTACATCTGGAAAACACAAAAATAGTTTCAAACTACAGCACGACACAAATGTAAACTGGTAGTATTTCGCATATAGCTTTAATTAAATTGTACAGCATTCAAATAGCTCATTAACTATGCTCAATTCATAAGATAAACAAGTTTTAAAGTACACGCCACTCGATGATTGCTCAATGCGCTTAGCACGTAACTTTACAAAACAACCTTGATCTAGAAGTATTAATCTGAGAATAAATCAATAAAAGCAAGTCATATTGAGTATATCACAGCTTGTGTTTTCCAAACTAATCTAGCGAACACTTGTTCTGTTTTCATTTGCACCCATTACCTCAATTATTCTGTCATCTTCGATCAAAAACAGATCCGTGCATTTCAGAGATCATCTTAGAAGCGTTAAAACAGTTGGTTTTGAAAAATTCTTCGTTCAAAAGCCTTCATTTAGACCAAGCTTTCCATTCATTATTTCTCTCGTTTTATATCTTTCAGGCAGTAGCCGCTGACCAGTAGCTAATGTTAACAAAAAGACCTGGTACTGCTCCGTTTTGTCCTCGCATTTCTCTTAGCTATCTTAAATTTGAATGCAAGATCGCTCACCAATGAAGGGTGAATTCATTTGAAAATAAGAGTTGGAGGTCTTGAGGGAAAATGCAAATCTTTGCCCTCAAGGGCTGCAAGCACATAACCACAGTGTGTAACGTGGTTGCTAATTTTTCTATATTTTTAGCAAGGTGAATTAACGTGATTACTCGGACTTTGGGAGCGCATCTTCACAAGTTTGAAAATAAACTTCTAGTTTCATTCAAGCTGTTAAATTCTGGAATCTGACCCTGGCGAAACGTCAGTAAAGCAAAAATATTACTACTTGATAGAAATATCCTCCGTTGAATACTTTCTGTTTGATAAAATGACGACTTAATGGTTGTGATCCAGTTTGCAATATGTAGCCCCCAGGACCACCTAATAGTGAAGTACTGCTCTACCAAATGTGAACATACGATACCCAAAAAGACGTCTAGCTTTTGTAATTTCGCCTCGACTTAGTTTTGCTGCGCTTTCTCTAGATTAGCAATATACCGCCAAACATAGTCAATGTCACTTCCGGAGTTGATCACAGACTAGCCTGGGTAGTATGAGAACCAGGCTTAATCAGTGGAAATTACGAGTATCCTGACCAGTAACTAAATATCAACAACAACACCTGGGTACTGCTCCATTTTGCACTCGCGTTTTGGCTCTTAGCTATCTAAAATTTGAATTCCTGATCCTTCACCAATTAATAGTGAATTTATTTGAAAATAAGAGTTGGAGCTCATAGGGAGAAAAAACAAATTTTTGTCTTATTCAATCCCTAACAAAAATCTCAGGATACTCGTAATTTCCGAAGAACGAAGAACGCATTTCCGAAGAACGCATTTAGAGCCCAAACGAAAAATGTTTTTAAAGTACCCAGACAAAGTGTAATTCACATACAAGATTTGAAGGAAATCTATTTTGTGACCAATTTGGGTTATGAGGATCTTAGGGAGACAGCCACTTAACTACTTACGAGATTCCGAAAGAAAAGCATACGTCGCTTCGGTGATGAATTTTTCATGGTTAACAGACTTATTGTCGATGTCCTGGTCGGATAAAGGGACCCGCTGTACGGATACTGGTTAAAGTACCCGTGGAACAATCAACATTATTGGTCTAGTATCCGTGGAACAATTAAAATTTTTGAAAGCAACATTTTTACAATATACTCGTAAATTAGTGTATTCTCTCAGGGAAATTTTCATAATTCTTTTTTTTTTTTTTCAAGTAAAGGGAGATTGGGGTTGTCGCAAACTCAAGAAGTTGGATGTAAATTACTCGATTAATTAAACTTTGATTCATTGCATTCCTTTTTTTCGTTGCGGTTTGGTTGCCTTTTAGTAGGAAACTAATCACGGCACGTGGTTTGTATAATTTAGCCACGGGCTGTCTATATTTGTTATGTGAATACTGTGAGCGAGATTTACTGTGGGTGAGATTTCGGAGGCTAAGAAATGCATTTCAGTGTGATCTCTTGAGAGTAAGATTAAAACGTTATTCTTTAGTTTGAGCTGGAACAAATTATTTGGTCGTTTCTAATCTAAATCTGTAATCTCTGAATGTTTTCTTGCCGCACGTATGCGTATTTCTTGAAACAAAAAAGTCTTTTGGAGTGTTTTTTTTGCTATCTTTCGTGCACCAAGCCTGTTTCGTGTTTTGTTATTCAAAAAATCATCAACATCTGAAACCTGGCTTGTCGAAAAGTAACAAATTAGTTCAGGAAATGCAGAGCTCTTACCAACGGTGATCATATGTGAAATTAGAATATAGCAGAATAACGTTCTGAGTTCAGCCCGACCGCAATTGCCAACAGGCTTGTTGACGTAATATGTCGATATGGTCGGCTAAATATTATGCTTTGTGCTATCATCAATTTATCTTAGAGTTTAGAGCATCTTTTGTCAAGAATGCAATGAATAACCGGACTATGAAAGATCTCTTGGTGATGCAACTGACCTCTGTGCACTCAAGATTCTTGACAAAAGATGTTACCGTTCAAATCTTAGAGATATAGATATTTTAGAAAGTGTGTCGTCACTTTTTCAGTTTTCCCATATTGCTGGTTACCTTTTCAAATACAATTCCCTACCACCAAGAGAGGATGAGAATGAAGGTAGGGAGCGAATCTCCCATACATGGGCCTCTTCCGATGAAAATTATTTCAAATCTATTGTTGGTTCTGTGTCATACCGCGTGGTTATTTTAAGGAAGACACCTCATTGGTCACTTAGAATGACGTCATGTAACTTTAGATTGTTGACATGGGAACAACAGATAAGAATAACCTTCGCAGCAAGGGTGCGAACTAATAATAAATTTCAAATAATTATCATGGGGCACGGCGATTCACTCTCTTCCTTCACCCTCTCTTGCTACCACTGAACCAGGCAGAATCTGTATTTAACAATTATTCTACGAGGGCGCGCTGGATATCGAATGATAGATAACCAACGAGGCGCGTAGCGCCGAGTTGGTTATAATCATTTGATATCCAGCTAGCCCGAGTAGAATAATTGTTTTATTAAAAACTTAACCACTATTTAAAAAAAAAATCAGAAAGAACTGGAAAAATGAGAAAAGAAATTTAAGCGGAACAAGAATCGATCACATGACTGAACGAAAAAGGCGCCAAAACCTTGCGAATAACGTTCTGAGTTCAGCCCGACCGCAATTGCCAACAGGCTTGTTGACGTAATATGTCGATATGGTCGGCTAAATATTATGCTTTGTGCTATCATCAATTTATCTTAGAGTTTAGAGCATCTTTTGTCAAGAATGCAATGAATAACCGGACTATGAAAGATCTCTTGGTGATGCAACTGACCTCTGTGCACTCAAGATTCTTGACAAAAGATGTTACCGTTCAAATCTTAGAGATATAGATATTTTAGAAAGTGTGTCGTCACTTTTTCAGTTTTCCCATATTGCTGGTTACCTTTTCAAATACAATTCCCTACCACCAAGAGAGGATGAGAATGAAGGTAGGGAGCGAATCTCCCATACATGGGCCTCTTCCGATGAAAATTATTTCAAATCTATTGTTGGTTCTGTGTCATACCGCGTGGTTATTTTAAGGAAGACACCTCATTGGTCACTTAGAATGACGTCATGTAACTTTAGATTGTTGACATGGGAACAACAGATAAGAATAACCTTCGCAGCAAGGGTGCGAACTAATAATAAATTTCAAATAATTATCATGGGGCACGGCGATTCACTCTCTTCCTTCACCCTCTCTTGCTACCACTGAACCAGGCAGAATCTGTATTTAACAATTATTCTACGAGGGCGCGCTGGATATCGAATGATAGATAACCAACGAGGCGCGTAGCGCCGAGTTGGTTATAATCATTTGATATCCAGCTAGCCCGAGTAGAATAATTGTTTTATTAAAAACTTAACCACTATTTAAAAAAAAAATCAGAAAGAACTGGAAAAATGAGAAAAGAAATTTAAGCGGAACAAGAATCGATCACATGACTGAACGAAAAAGGCGCCAAAACCTTGCGAAGTGTTGCAGCGTTTCATTGCAAAGCTGAATGAATCAATGAAAACTGCTCGAAAGTGAACAAAGTAGCACACGTTTTGGAAAAAAATCTTCTAATTATTGGCTCTGAAATATGGTACATGTTTGATTTTTCCTGAACATTGTTGTAATCATGGTTCAAAGCGGATTGAAGCTGTACAATTTCACCATATGGCTGCGGGAGTTGAAACTGAACAAGTTTGTAATCTGTTCGCACAACGGAGCCATGATGTGCGTGTTTGATCGAACTGAAGACAGAACAAATTTGAACACTTGAACTTGAAGAGGTATTTTCTATGCATCTCAGAAGCAAGATTACTGTAGCGAGGAACATTAGAATTCACCATCATAGTTTGTTAAGCGCAAAGCGCAAAATGCAGTTGTTCTCGGTTTAGAGGTTGCGGACGGAATGGTAAAAACAACATTCAAACAACTGGAAAAGCGATTCAACTCCGTTTACATGGCATCCAGTTTCTATCTGAGCATTTGGACCTGTTGGAACACAGAGCTACAACAAGTGCAGGTAAACCAGTGTCCTGATTTTGCATGTTAAAGCCGAAAAACAGTCTCGCCCTTCCTTCCTTCTTGGTAGTTTGCAGCTGTATTTTTTTTAGCACTTGTTTAGACTGCTTCATGATTTTCGCACCGACTCGCCATGAATGTGTGACAGTTTTTATTAAATGCTCCAGCCCCATTTCATTGTGTTTTATTTTATGTCTTGTCTTGATATTTTGAAGTGGAAATCCTTTCTGATAATACCTACCGTTTGTTCAATTTCAATGATCGACGTGACGATCGATGAAAGAAATAAATTGTTTTCACAACGCTTAATGCTTAAATTTCTGCACAGTTTCTTCAAACAATTTTGACTTGTGTTAGACGACGCTGTTGGTGATGCTTTTTGGTGACGTTGTCGGAATTTCTGCTTAATTTAAATTTGCTGGCAAGTGATTTTTCTCGTCCATTTTTCTCGCCGGGTTGCTCGCGAGGACAAAACTTTCAGTTCACTTTGTTGTTGAGTGTTCATTGACCATATTTGGTCGCAGCAGGTATATGAGCTGATAGCCTAGCTCCGTTGAGCCAATCAAAATGCTAGAAATCCAATATACCTAGTCCAGTTTTTAATAAACTTGTATATTCCAACCTTAGAAAGCTTTAACATAAGCTAGGTCAATATACAAAAGAAGAATAAATCTTTCCCCATTGATTAGTTTCGCTTCCATATCAGGAACCCTTTCTTTCGTCTTCTCTATAATTGCATTTTATATAATTGCTGTTAAATCATTTTCCCAAACCGGTAGTTTCAAACCTTTGGATTGGCTCAGTCATTCCCTTGATCTTTATGGACCAGCTAAGAATTACGAAGGAAGAGACTTGTTTAAGAGTCTTCATTTCTTTTATTCATTGTAAAGAGACCTAAATGTCACCGTTAGAAATGCCAGTCCTTAAAACCAATACAACCATTCAAAGGCATAGTCCTCCATGTCAACCTTTGGCATAAAACAAACACAATAAACGGGATTAATCTGTATAGTAAACTAAAATTACGCAATTTTATCGGTAAGCTATTTTTAAATTAAAATGTTTATAGAGTCATCATACCAGGACATTAGCAAATCAAACGTTTTTTACTTGGATATTAAGATAAGCCGGCATCGGAACTCACAAGGGATATTGACTGGACAGTTCTGAAGTGAAAGTTTTACGTTATCGACGAAAAAATAGTAGTTGCTTGTTCCTGACTCCTTGAGACTACCATTGAAGTGCACTTAAAGGATGGCTAATGCGTAGTGAGTGCTGTAGACTTTAACCAAATATAAATACTCGCAAACAACTCGTTCGCGTTCAAATGTTTGCATGCAAGTTATAATCTTTGGCTAATTAAGGCGAAATTCGAATTTGTCCGAAAAATGATCTATTTATTGGTACCCAAAAACAATTATCCGACCATTTAGACTTCGAAGACGCGCTTAGAAATTTGGAAAACCTAAGTGTTCCAAAAAAAAAGGCCAATTATGTCAGCTACCGATTGTTCAAGTTAACGGCCTTAAATCTCAACGGAGACTTGCAGAAGGCGCCGTGCTGTTTAGATGAGTAAAACGTCGAAGATGAAATTTGGCCCCTTTCGCTACACGGTGAGCTTTGGCGACAGAAGGAGTTAAAAGTTTTCCCTAAGTTTCGATTTAGGGTGCCTAGTATCCGACCAGTTTTCAATACAGAATGGTCCCAAAAGTTTTTTTATTACTGAAATGGCTAGCCACCGAAAATTCGGTAAAAAGTGGCCTTAGTTATTGGAGGCAAATCATTTTCCGTGAGTTTATCAGATAGCAAAGTCAGTGTTAACCGGATATTCACGAAAATTTGATCGCTGTGAACGTTCTGCAAAAAATCACCACCGTTTTCGAAATCGTCCTTAAATTTGGTGCATTTTGATGATAAATTTGTTGTCGGCCTCACGTCTGGGAAGTTTGCCTCCCTACATTTCATCAACTATTCGGGTTGAGACCCGATCTAAGGTTAAATGCCCGAAATCCTTGTATGAAATCATTCAAATGCACTATCGAGCTCGTCTCGGTTTAATGTTTAACTAAACGAAGTTTTTGGTTTAACAAAATCATTTTGATGTTGCCTTGGCTGGTATGGTTGAATCTAAGCAATACTTCATCCCAAAGAGAAGAAAGTTTGATATGGTGACTCGAAGGTAAAACAACAACAATATTATATCACCCTACAATGCATTTCTATTTCCTAGTCCTTAAACTACTTATGAGATTCCAAAAGATAAGCATACGTCACTTAGGTGATGAATTTTTCATGGTTAACAGACTTGAAAAAGGGGCCCGCTGTCCAGATACTAGTTAACGTATCCGTGGAACAATTAAAATTTTTGAAAGCTGAGATTTCAAAAATTTTAATTGTTCCACGGATACCAGACAAAACAAGTCAACATTTTTACAATATATTCGTAAATTAGTGTATTCTCTCAGGGAAATTTTCATAGTTCTTTTTTTTCTTTTTTTTTTTCTTTTTTCAAGCAAAGGGAGATTTTGAGTTGTTGCAAACTCAAAAGGTTGGATGGAAATTACTCAATTTTATCACACTTTGATTCATTGCATTCCTTTTCTTCGTTGCGTTTTGGTTGCCCTTTAGTAGGAAACTAATCACGTCACGTGTTTTGTATATTTTAACCAGGGGCTGTCTACATTTGTTATGTGAATACTGTGAGCGAGATTTACTGTGGGCGAGATTTCGGACGCTAAGAGTTGCACTTCAGTGTGATCTCTTGAGGGTAAGATTAAAACGTTATTTTTCAGTTTGAGTTGGAACAAATTGATTGGTCGTTTCTATCTAATTCTGTAATCTCGCTGCGTATGTAAAATTAGAATATGGCAGGGAAACGTTCTGAGTTCAGCCTGACCGCAATTGCCAACAGGCTTGTTGACGTATTATGTCGATATGGTCGGCTAAATATTATGCTTTGTGCTATCATCAATTTAACTTAGAGTTCAGAGCATCTTTTGTCAAGAATGCAATGAATAACCGGACTATGAAAGATCTCTTGGTGATGCAACTGACCTCTGTGTACTCAGGATTCTTGACAAAAGATGTTACCGTTCAAATCTTAGAGATATAGATACTTTAAAAAGTGTGTCGTCACGTTTTCAGTTTTCCCATATTGCTGGATACCTTTTCAAATACAATTCCCTACCACCAAGAGAGGATGCGTATGAAGGGAGAGAGCAAATCCCCCATACATGGGCCTCTTCCGATGAAAATTATTTGAAATCTATTGCTGGTTCTTTGTCATACTGCGTGGTTATTTTAAGGAAGACACCTCATTGGTCACTTAGAATGACGTCATATATCTTTAGATCGTTGACATGGGAGCAACAGATAAAAATAACCTTCGCAGCAAGGGTGCGAACTAATAATAAATTTCAAATAATTATCATGGGGCACGGCGATTCACTCTCTTCCTTCACCCTCTCTTGCTACCACTGAACCAGGCACAATCTGTATGCTTGAATATCCAACCTTAGAAAGCTTTAACATAAGCTAGGTCAATATACAAAAAAGAATAAATCTTTCCCCATTGATTAGTTTCGCTTCCATATAAGGAACCCTTTCTTTCGTCCTCTCTATAATTGCATTTTATATAACTGCTGTTAAATCATTTGCCCAAACCGGTAGTTTCAAACCTTTGGATTGGCGTAGTCGTTCCCTCGTTCTTTATGGACCAGCTAAGAATAACGAAGGAAGAGACTTGTTTAAGAGTCTTCATTTCTTTTATTCATTGTAAAGAGACCTAAATGTCACCGTTAGAAATGCCAGTCCTTAAAACCAATACAACCATTCAAAGGCATACTCCACCATGTCAACCTTTGGCATAAAACAAACGCAATAAACAGGATTAATCTGTATAGTAAACTAAAATTACGCAATTTTATCGGTACTCTATTTCCAAATTAAAATGTTTATAGAGTCATCATACCAGGACATTAACAAGTCAAACGCGCTTTACTTCGATATTAAGATGAGCCGGCATCGGAACTCACAAATGATATTGACTGGACAGCTCTGAAAGTTTCACGTTATCGACGACAAAATATCATTTGCTTCTTCCTGACTCCTCCAGACTACCATTGAAGTGCACTTAAAGGATGGCTAATGCGTAGTGGGTGCTGTAGACTTTAACCAAAAATAAATACTCGCAAACAACTCGTTCGCGTTCAAATGTTTACATGCAAGTTATAATCTTTGGCTAATTAAGGCGAAATTCGAATTTGTCCGAAAAATGATCTATTTATTGGTACCCAAAAATAATTTGGCTCGTAATATTCGAAATTAAACTGGAGCCAAACATCAACATTTACTCTCATAGGACAAAACGTTTTCCTTTAGAAAATGGATTGCATTGCTGTTTATACTTTGTTTACAAATCATCTTTTACTCTTTACATCTTTGTCTTTGCATTACTCGTTCCTCGAAACACGTTTATAACGTAATTTTTATTTCCCATCGTTTGATAATCTCACAATAAAACCTTTCTGCCCCATTTTTGGCATCACCAAATCTGCGTGCAGATATTCCAAACATCCTCGACGCCATTTTGTTTTGCATTTTTAATTTTCCGTTTCATCCATAAAGGACCTTCTCGTATATATAACCGTAGAACTGCAAGACGGCCTTCATAAGACAAAACTATAACTAGTTGAATAAAATTGCTATTCTTAGTTGATTCGTAATACATAAGTTGGATATTTGAATTTCAAGTAAACGGGTGAAAAGAAAAATAGACATAACTGAAGCATAACGTAATAGTGTCACCATTTACAATAGAAAGCCGCAAACGATTCGGGAACAGTTATTTGGCAACGATAAAAGTGAAAACCCGAAACGTCTGTGGCTTTCACAAACTTTGGCAAGACTGAGAAACAAATATTTCGCACAAGAAAATATGGAAATATCTTATTATAGGATAAATACCTTTGTTTATTACAGTACCCGTGTTGCCCAATATCCGACCATTTAGACTTCAAAGACGCGCTTAGAAATTTGGGAAACCTAGGTGTTCCAAAAAAAGGCCAATTATGTCAGCTACCGATTGTTCATGTTAACGGCCTTAAATCTCAACGGAGACTTGCAGAAGGCGCCGTTCTGGTTAGATGAGTAAAACGTCGAAGATGAAATTTGGCCCCTTTCACTACACGGTGAGCTTTGGCGACAGAAGGGGTTAAACGTTTTCCTTAAGTTTCGATTTAGGGTGCCTAGTATCCGAAAAGTTTTCAATACAGAATGGTCTCAAAAGTTTTTTTATTACTGAAATGGCTAGCCACCGAAAATTCGGTAAAAAGTGGCCTTAGTTATTGGAGGCAAATCATTTTCCGTGAGTTTATCAGATAGCAAAGTCAGTTTTAACCGGAAGTTCACGAAAATTTGATCTCTGTAAACGTTCTGCCAAAATCACCACCGTTTTCGAAATCGTCCTTAAATTTGGTGCATTTTGATGATAAATTTGTTGTCGGCCTCACGTCTGGGAAGTTTGCCTCCCTACATTTCATCAACTATTCGGGTTGAGACCCGATCTAAGGTTAAATGCCTAAAATCCCTGTATGAAATCAATCAAATGCACTATCGAGCTCCTCTCGGTTTAATGTTTATCTAAACGAAGTTTTTGGTTTGACAAAATCATTTTGACGTTACCTTGGCTGATATGGTTGAATCTAAGCAATAATTCATCCCAAAGTGAAGAAAGTTTGATATGGTGGTGACTCGAAGGTAAAACAACAACAATATTATATCACTAGGGCTGAGACCCAACAATGCATTTCTATTTCCTAGTCCTTAACTACTTAAGAGATTCCAAAAGATAAGGATACGTCGCTTAGGGGATGAATTTTTCATGGTTAACAGACTTATTGTCGATGTCCTGGTCGGAAAAAGGGGCCCGCTCTACGGATACTAGTTAACGTATCCGTGGAACAATCAAAATTATTGGTCTAGTATCCGTGGAACAATTAAAATTTTTGAAACTGAGCTTTCAAAACTTTTAATTGTTCCACGGATACCAGACAAAACAAGTCAACATTTTTACAATATATTCGTAATTTAGTGTATTCTCTCAGGGAAATTTTCATAGTTCTTTTTTTTTAAGCAAAGGGAGATTTTGAGTTGTTGCAAACTCAAGAGGTTGTATGTAAATCACTCGATTTTATTACACTTTGATGCATTGCATTTCTTTTCTTCGTTGCGTTTTGGTTGCCCTTTAGTAGGAAACTAATCACGTCACGTGTTTTGTATATTTTAACCAGGGGCTGTCTACATTTGTTATGTGAATACTGTGAGCGAGATTTACTGTGAGCCAGTTTTCGGACGCTAAGAGTTGCACTTCAGTGTGATCTCTTGAGGGTAAGATTAAAACGTTATTTTTCAGTTTGAGTTGGAACAAATTGATTGGTCGTTTCTATCTAATTCTGTAATCTCGCCGCGTATGCGTATTTCTTGAAACAAAAAAGTCTTTCGGAGTGTTTTTTGCTATCTTTCGTGCACCAATTTTCAGGTAACAAGCCTGTTTCGTGTTATTCAAAAAATCATCAACATCTGAGATCTGGCTTGTCGAAAAGTGACAAATTAATGCAGGAAATGCACAGCTCTTAACAACGGTGACCATATGTAAAATTAGAATATGGCAGAGAAACGTTCTGAGTTCAGCCCGACCGCAATTGCCAACAGGCTTGTTGACGTATTATGTCGATATGGTCGGCTAAATATTATGCTTTGTGCTATCATCAATTTAACTTAGAGTTTAGAGCATCTTTTGTCAAGACTGCAATGAATAACCGGACTATGAAAGATCTCTTGGTGATGCAACTGACCTCTGTGCACTCAAGATTCTTGACAAAAGATGTTACCGTTCAAATCTTAGAGATATAGATACTTTAAAAAGTGTGTCGTCACGTTTTCAGTTTTCCCATATTGCTGGATACCTTTTCAAATACAATTCCCTACCACCAAGAGAAGATGAGGATGAAGGGAGAGAGCGAATCCCCCATACATGGGTCTCTTCCCATGAAAATTATTTGGAATCGATTGTTGGTTCTGTGTCATACTGCGTGGTTATTTTAAGGAAGACACCTCATTGGTCAGTTAGAATGACGTCATGTAACTTTAGATCGTTGACATCGGAGCAACAGATAAAAATAACCTTTGCAGCAAGAGTGCGAACTAATAATAAATTTCAAATAATTATCATGGGACACGGCGATTCACTCTCTTCCTTCACCCTCTCTTGCTACCACTGAACCAGGCACAATCTGTATGCTTGTATACTCCAACCTTAGAAAGCTTTAACATAAGCTAGGTCAATATACAAAAAAGAATAAATCTTTCCCCATTGATTAGTTTCCCTTCCATATCCCCAACCCTTTCTTTGGTCCTCTCTATAATGGCATTTTATATAACTGCTGTTTAATCATTTGCCCAAACCGGTAGTTTTAAACCTTTGGATTGGTTCAGTCGTTCCCTCGATCTTAATGGACCAGCTAAGAATAACGAAGGAAGAGACTTGTTTAAGAGTCTTCATTTCTTTTATTCATTGTAAAGAGACCTAAATGTCACCGTTAGAAATGCCAGTCCTTAAAACCAATACAACCATGCAAAGGCATAGTCCACCATGTCAACCTTCGGCATAAAACAAACACAATAAACGGGTTTAATCTGTATAGAAAACTAAAATTACGCAATTTTGTCGGTAAGCTATTTCTAGATTAAAATAGAATGACGTTAGAATGACGTCATGTAACTTTAGATTGTTGACATGGGAACAACAGATAAAAATAACCTTCGCAGCAAGGGTGGGAACTAATAATAAATTTCAAATAATTATCATGGGGAACGGGGATTCACTCTCTTCCTTTACCCTCTCTTGCTACCACTGAACCAGGCACAATCTGTATGCTTGTATTTTTGTCGTCTTGTCCGACAAACCCTCTTAAAGTGTTTAAACATTACCTTGGTCTTAAAAACACTCTACAGCGATATCTGCTTGTAGATATTGTGTTTAAAATGAAGTAAAACGGATATCTCGGGTAAATTGTAAGAGCTGTACTGTAGATGTTTAACCGCATGCGGGTAACACTTAAGCGAAAAAGCTAATTGTGACCTTTTCCCCTAGTGGAATATTAAAACTCACCTTCCTTTTAACTCACAGTCAGTTATATGTCTGATTTACTGATTAATGCCTATTTCGATCATTGGTGTGATTAACGCATTGGCTTTATTTAACAGGGTAAGGGGAATTACTCTTATTTCAAAAGCTATAATTTGCTAACTTTAATTAGACTTACAGCCATTAAACGGCCGTTTTGGCCACGTCATAAGTTAAAAATTATATATAATATTATCGCTCCAATGGAAGATATTGCACTTGAAAGTTAAGATCGAACAGATATCCTGAAATAAAACTAGAATCTCTCAAATCAGTTTGAGTACTTGCGGGGCTTAAAGTGTCTTATATACGACCTACACTTTTTAGCCCTGAGAGTCTTTTATATTAGTCTAAGGGAACATTAAAAAGCGTACATTTTTCTTAACATTTCGCAGTCTCGTTCAGACTTCCACGAGTACAGATCTCCGAAGGAAAGGAAAACAAGGTATATCACATTTCAGTGTTGGTTACTTCCTTACATTAGGTTTCATTAAATTTTATTTTAAGTTAAATTTCAAACAGTCAAATTCTTAGTTTGAGATCATCGTTTCCTAGCTTCTGTGCTATGAACTTTTTTAGTGCATTTAGCCTAGTTTTCATTTGAATCACACAAAGATCTGAAAACAAAAAAATAATCAAGGGAAATGCCGAGAAAACTTTCAGTGAAAAAAAAGGAGCAAAATCAAAGAAACTGATGTAATTAATAAGTTGTGCGGGTTTAGGTTTCCGTCTGTAGTAAAGTGACGTAAGTCCAGGCGGGAACCATATCCTTGAACCATTACTTCATTAAATTTGTCTTGCATTTTCGAACAGAGATCGCAGTAAGTTATAAAGTTTTGGCGTGCGGCGGTTTTCTCACAATGAAGGCCTCTATGTTACCTTTACTAAATCTTAACTTTCTCATCTTGGTTGAATTGCTAGGGGACCGATTCCGCTGGCGTGACCCTAAGAACATAAGCTGAGATCCCACTAGGCTTGCACGCTTTGTAACTGAAAGACTGAAAAACTGCCCTAATGTTAAATCTTTTATAAGAGCGTATACAAGTCACTTTGCTGCCATGAACGTTGACCTAGACCATTTTACCGTAAACTAGTCTTATTATATTCATGTCCTTTTCTTACCTTTTATATGTAGTTTTCCATTTATTTAGCGTTTTCTTTCCTTTCTTTAAATAAATTATGTAAAATTTTCATAGAGGGCCACAGGTTCGTCATTTTTTAACTGTAATGTGTTTCACCCTCATGAAATAAAGTTATTATTATTATTATTGTTATTATTACTACTACTACTATTATTATTATTATTATTATTATTATTACAAGTGGGACCGGAAAACAATATTATAATGATTAGTTAATTATTGGTAATACACCTCTCATTAAATTAGAACCTGTCTTATGAATTTTAAATAAGCCCCTGTTGTAGGTCGTAAACTAAATATTGGGTGCAATTTTTGTTCACCTTGCCTCAGGTGAATCAATTCCTTCATCTATTTAAATACCAATCAGTCGATCAATCAACCACTCAACCACTCGGTTAATGAATCAGTCAATCAACCAATTAAATATCAAAAATCAATCAATCAATCAATCAATCAATTATCCAGTCCGTGACTAAAAGGGTTGCCAATGAGAATAAAAAATGGTCCAGTACTCATTAGTGACTTTATTCGATGCACAGTTATGTCTCACTCTGTCACTACCCCAGACCGTGATGGAAGTAAATCTTGTGATTTCAATTTTGTTTTCGATTTGATTATTAGCCTTTCCACTGTATCTAATACCACCACTAAGCATTCCTACTAATAGCCATAATCTGGTACATGGATTTTGTAACTCAAGTGGGTATAAGGTTTTCATGGCCCACCTGAATGGAAGTTTTAATGGATGTTGTTGGACAATTTTATCCTTAGTTCAATTTTTATTTTCCTTTGAGAATAATAGGATTGCCAAATTTTCTTTGCCCAAAAAGGCTGTTTTAGTCACTCAGTCTTTTATGCGTTTACATGACAATACAAAACAGATCATCGTCAAATTCCACACTAAAAGGTAGATGGTTTACAGTGTAAATATCTGGTATATTTGAATGATTTTAACACTGTTTAATTGTGCCTAATTACATGTATGTTTGACTGGATTCAGAAATTGAATGGAATCAAACACAGTGATATGCATATTTTTAGTGTTTGACTACCAAGCTCAAATTAACCCGATCACTGCGTTCAATCCAGTTTAAATTACTGAACAGTTAGGTTTCACGAGCTGGGATAATTATATGACTGATTTTACCTTCACTGTAAGAAAAGACTGCATCACTGATCACTGCTGACATATACATCCCTAGAGCAGATAAAAAAGGATCAGTGGCAATTTAAAATTGAACAGGCCAACTATATGTTGAGTTTTGATCGCCTGACAGGCTACTAGGCTTAAAAAATGTTACAATGTAGTTACAATAATAATAATTATATAATAATAATAATCATTAGAGTACCTTTCTTTTCTTTCCCTTCCTCAAATCTAAGTTCATAAATATGATTGTAGTAAATTCTTAGTTCTTGGAGCGCAAAATTCAAAGCCATTCTGGAGTATTTACATCAAATCCGCAATATATCAAGACGCCATTTTGTTTTATTGACTTGTGACTCCAGACTTACCCATTGTTGAATGTTGTACTTTTTCCCATGTGACTATTGGCCAAATCCCTCGATAAAAGACTTACTTCTCACCCAGGTTGGGAGGGCTTTATTAAAGTAAATATGGTTTAATTACTTTTGTTTTAGACTAGAGGAATTAAAAGCCACTTTATTTTGGCCTGGGCCACCAAGAATTCAAGAATACTAGCTGAACAGCAACCAGGCACTGAAGTTAATTTTTAACCCTGCAAATTATGGAATAATCGGTGAAAATTGAGAAGATATATACAAAATTACATCCACCTTCTTTTAACTCTATTAAACCTTAAATGGGTCTTAAACGCATTTCCCCAAGAGTGATCAACACATAATGTACCAGTCAAATTGAAGCTTCAACATGCCCCCTCATCCCCCCCCACTCCTGGGCAACCCCCTGGGCATTTGAACTTTTGAAGATTGGCTTGTTAACTTTCCCTCCCCTCGGGGCAAAAAAGCCGTTCAAATACCCCACCAATTAGTACTGAAATACCTTTCCTCAAAGACAAATATCGTCTTCAAGCAAACACTGTTCGCACTTTTCAGAGAGAGATATGCTGTAATGACACCTTCAAACTACTTTAAAGACCCTTTTGAGAGAGGCGACATTCTACCTTGTAAATCTGTCAAACCCTGCAAAAACCGACAAAACAGCGTATTACGCTAGAACAGAAGATAAATCTGGCTCAAATTCCCCACCCTTCCAAGGCAACGTTCAGATTCCCCCTCCCCGGGCACTATGTGCAGTCAAATGCCCGAGGTATGCCGTGGCAGGGGGGATGTTGAAGCTTCAATTTGACCAGTACATAACCTGGAATAAAAGGTACATGTGTACCTTATTCGAAATTTAAGTTTATTCGTCATCAAAACATGCCAAAACTATAATCCAAAGTTTTGTTCAAAAGACAATATTCTATAGAGCTTTTGAACGTTACTTGATATAACGAACAATAATAACACGTTAGACATATATAAATATTTTGAAAGGAGTCAAGAAAAGCCCAGCTAATCAACAATCGAGTGGGAGATGTTAACAATACTTAAATGATGCTACACAAAAGAATTTAATCAATATCAACATTCGGGAATGGCCTGGATTACTTGCTTTGAGCAAAAACTGTTTGAAACATTAATTTCAACAGCAACACTGTAATTAAGGCTTATTGAAAACAAAAAGGATGCTTCGTTGCCCTTTTACTTGGCCAACAAATGACATATCATGTAGAGTTGAGTGTACAAAAACTACATCTGTCGACTGTTTACAACCAGAATGAAAGTTGAATTATTTAAGCACTGGACTAATGAGAAATAAGAAACATCAAGCTAATGATCGATCGGAAAAGCTCTAAAAAAGCTGTTCACTGAACAGGAATACGTACGTGTAAATTGTACGCTCGACTAAGCGTATTTCACAACAAAAGTCATGCACTTACAAAAATTACACCTACCTAACATTGTAGCCTGTTTGACAATGCAGCGAAAAATGAAGTGCTTTCCAAAGTGGAAATACACAACAGACACCTTCAAAACCGTCCTTCAACCAACCTCGTCCCCAGGGCCTTCTCCTCGTTCAAAATGGCGGTCGGAGAAACCCCTGGCCAAGGCTGCTAAAGTGGCTCCAAAAATTCATTAGAATTTCGTCACATAAACACGATGAAATGACTTCGTTTCGTTTGAACAACGGTTTCCGATTGCAGAAAACAAACAGGGCGGCCATACGCTGGAAACAACCTCTGAAAACGCCATTTCATCATGTGTCACGTGACAGAATACTCCACGATTCTTGGAGTATTTCAGCAGCCTTGGCCAGGGGTTTCTCCGACCGCCATTTTGAACGAGGAGAAGGCCCTGGGGACGAGGTTGTCCTTCAACCATTTGTACGAGATTGCTTTGTAGCCGCGCCTAAAAAGGGCACCAGTCTCCCTCAATAATCCGTGACATTGGTGCCCAGTATTCCGCGTGCGTGCAAATTCACATCCCTAAGCTATATGAAAACGATATTTTTCAAAAAAACTATTAACATATTTGGAAAGAGCATAGTCTGAAACCAAATATGCTGATTCGTTTTTACATTTATATTACAACCTCACAAAACAGGGGATTATCAAAAGTTTCAGGTTCATTTTTTATTTCGTTTTTTTCGAAAGAAAAAGTAATAACGGTCGTTTTTGAATAACTTAGAAATTTTTCTGCAATATGACTGGGAGAAATTAAGGATTTATTGAGCTTAATGCAGTTTTAAAGTGATTTGAAATATTCCGTGCGCTCTGGTCACGTGACCGATGACGTCACAACAATAAGGTTACTATGGACGTTACTTTCATGTGAAGTTCTATTAACCAGCCGAAGTTTGCTTATCTCCGGCTTAGACTGCCATAGCTACAGACTCCTTACCAATTCCCTGGGAAATGCTCCTGTACAAAGCCACCTTAACTTTCAAATGCCAGATGTAGACTGGCAATTTCAATTGCTCTTTCCAGTGACCATCAGGGTACGTTATCTGCTTTTGAATTGATAGAAGCCTGTTCTTGCAGTGAGCTAAAACATCTTTTATTGCCACAGTCACGTGACTGATGACGTCATCACCGCGACATTGATATGAGGGATAACTTTCACGCAGGTGTAAATACCACATGGTACAGCGTCCTCTTTGACCACAAGTTAACTAAGTTATTTAGCATTGAAATTTTTCAGGTGCAAAGCATGCTGGGAAGGTTGTTATTATAATTATAATATTGTTTTTAATTATTATTATTATAACTAATCTAGAGCTCATACATGAATTGGTCTAGACCAAGTGGACGATAGTAAATGAATTTTTTCAATGCAGGAAGAACAAACCTTGATTAGTCAGTTTTGCAGACACAAAGAAATAACTTGACAAATAACATGACAAGCTTTGAGGTGCGAAAAATGTTATGCAAATTAGCTGGCTGCACATTCAATGTGCAGCTAGCTTATTTGCATGAGTAATTCAAAGCCATGGCTTGACACCTCTCCGTCTCTTGAGGTTTTAGCTGAACACACTAGGAAATCAGGCAAACGCCCACGAAAAAGTAATTCGAGCTCTCCTAAACTGAAATGAAAGTAACCGCAATTTCCGGATTAATGAAGATACAACACTAATTAGTGAGCCCTTTGTCCATTTACTAAGGAAAAAACGATCACACAACTTAACAATGGTTCTTTTTTGAAAATTGTTCCTCAGCAGAACAAAACTAAAATACAAGTAATATACGGTAGTCAAAAAGCGGCATAAACATTAATTTAGTAGCCTTTTTCAATTTCAGTCAGTCAACTAATATAAAATGTTGGTAAACTCAAGAATACAATTGTGTAACCGGTAATATTGAATTGAATAAATTCTCCGCCCCGCTACCTGTAAGACCGAGAAAAAGGTTTTCAAAAAATATGATGATCTTAGAGTCGTAATACAACTTAACCCTATTTAGCCTGGGGGGGGGGGGGCACATTGCGCCCGCGCTGACTTTAACGAACTATAACTTTTAAACAGCTGGCCGAATAATTACCAAATCTCGTGACTTTTCCTAAAATTCATCAGAGAATATTTTCCTGTGTCAATGACGTGTCTATGATGTTTGACGTTTCCATAGCGACCGTCTTCTCAGGAGTGTATTTTGACTATTTTCTGTCGTTTTTCAGTCGTTTTTTCAGTTTTGTTACCCTTAGTTTGTAAGAAAAAGATAATCCTTTGCTTTTTTGTGCTCATTTTGATTAAGTATGTTTCCTAGAACAAATTCATATATTTTTCGATGTCGTCATTGTGAACTGTATGACTGCAGGTCTGGGATCAAAGACGGCGGCCTCAAATTCAAAATGGCACTTTGTGCCCCCCCCCCAGGCTCAGAAACTCAAAAAAAAGCCCAGGCGAAATAGGGTTAACATTCAATGTACATTGATTGTAAATGAAAACCTGACAATTGGTTAATCTTTTGTTTTGTTTTGCTTCTTTTTTATTGCACAAATACCAGAATCGTACAGGTATATGCATGCTACCTAAGGAAGACAGAATAAGCTATAAAGCGATGTTAGACATTCCACTTCCAGGTATATGCTACCCAAGGAAGACAGAATAAGCTAAAGCGCGATGTTAGAAATTCCGCTTCCAGGTATACGCTACCCAAGGAAGACAGAATAAGCTCTAAAGCAATGTTAGACATTCCGCTTCCAGGTATATGCTACCCAAGGAAGACAGAATAAGCTAAAGCGCGATGTTACAAATTCCGCCTCCAGGTATACGCTACCCAAGGAAGACAGAATAAGCTCTTTAAAGCAATGTTAGACATTCCGCTTCCAGGTATATGCTACCCAAGGAAGACAGAATAAACTAAAGCGCGATGTTAGAAATTCTGCTTCCAGGTATATGCTACCCAAGGAAGACAGAATAAGCTAAAGCGCGATGTTAGAAATTCCGCTTCCAGGTATACGCTACCCAAGGAAGACAGAATAAGCTATAAAGCGATGTTAGGCATTCCACTTCCAGGTATATGCTACCCAAGGAAGACAGAATAAGCTAAAGAGCGATGTTAGAAATTCCGCTTCCAGGTATATGCTACCCAAGGAAGACAGAATAAGCTCTAAAGCAATGTTAGACATTCCGCTTCCAGGTATATGCTACCCAAGGAAGACAGAATAAACTAAAGCGCGATGTTAGAAATTCTGCTTCCAGGTATATGCTACCCAAGGAAGACAGAATAAGCTATAAAGCGACGTTAGAAATTCCGCTTCCAGGTATATACTACCCAAGGAAGACAGAATAAGCTAAAGCGCCATGTTAGAAATTCCGCTTCCAGGTATACGCTACCCAAGGAAGACAGAATAAGCTATAAAGCGATGTTAGGCATTCCGCTTCCAGGTATATGCTACCCTAGGAAGACAGAATAAGCTAAAGAGCGATGTTAGAAATTCCGCTTCCAGGTATACGCTACCCAAGGAAGACAGAATAAGCTTTAAAGCGATGCTAGAAATTCTGCTTCCAGGTATATGCTACTCAAGGAAGACAGAATAAGCTTTAAAGCGACGTTAGAAATTCCGCTTCCAGGTATATGCTACCCAAGGAAGACAGAATAAGCTAAAGCGCGATGTTAGAAATTCCGCTTCCAGGTATACGCTACCCAAGGAAGACAGAATAAGCTATAAAGCGATGTTAGGCATTCCGCTTCCAGGTATATGCTACCCAAGGAAGACAGAATAAGCTATAAAGCGATGTTAGACATTCCGCTTCCAGGTATATGCTACCCAAGGAAGACAGAATAAGCTAAAGAGCGGTTTTAGGAATTCCGCTTCCAGGTATATGCTACCCAAGGAAGACAGAATAAACTAAAGCGTGATGTTAAAAGTAATGCTTCCAGGTATATCATACCCAAGGAAAACAAAGCGTAACGATAGCGATCAAGTTTCCGAGTACAGCATATTATGTGAGAAAATCAGAATAAAGCTAGAGCGCGATGCTAATATTTCGCCTTAAGGCATACACGTATTTAAAATCGTAATTCTTATTGCCACTTACCAAAGGTCTCTCGTCTCTTTTTGTCTCGATTCCACAGCTTCGTGGACCGATCGTCGTTAAGACGCGCGCGATTTTCAAAACCTTACATTTCCCGCCACCACTGTGTTACACGCAAAACACAAATTCAATATAATGTTTTGAAGAAAGCCTGGTATTACCCAAGCAGTCGCTAGGTATTTAGGTTGAAAACCTTCTATACGTGGAATAAAGTAAGTAAAATATCTAAAGGAAACGCAATGACTCGCGGCTGGGAAATGTTTAATACATGATACTAGTGTAGCTCGAATAAATTATAATCGAGTCGTGAAAGCGCCACCACGTCCTGTGGGTCCTCTAACGTACATTTCTTCACATAAAAGTCAGTAGCCTAAAAATTTGATCGATCATTCGGGTTCTTGCTCGACCTACATGCAAATCAGCAACGCAGCTTAATAAAAACAACTATGAACTTTCAGTTTTCTAAGAAGCATCGAGGAGAATTTGCAGGTTTACGTAATGTTGAAATAAATTCCTGCCAGATAATTCTCACACAAAATTAAAATTCTCTTTTTACAGCCTGACCAGGAAAATCTACTAAAATCGCAATTGCATGCATCGGCCGGTTTTAATAGTCACAAAGGACTATAGTGGCGGTCTAGCAAAGAAAATATACCATAAAACTGAAACGACGAACACATGTCGCACCACATCATTACAAACGGCGTGACAAGACTGAATACTTCTCTGGGCCTGTTCTAGATTTCGTTTCCTGGCGTATGGTGACAAGTCGTGCGACCTAAACCCTTTGTGTTGCTGGAATTCGACAGAGCCAAAAGGAGGTTACCCGAAAAACAGACAAAATTACCTGAAAATCTACGCACTTGCGCTGACTGCTCTCGTTCTTTCCTGTAATAATTTTTACTTCACGGCAAGATCGCCTTTCTCATAATCTTAATGTATGTCATGCTGTTAAGTTACCGCAAGGGCACATACCGATCGCACGCGTAAAATAACGCGTTTAATGAATGCATGCAGCGAATTTTTTTCATGGTCAAAGTCCGTCATGATATATATATATATATATATATATATATATACACCCGTTTTCAAAAACATTGCTACTTGAAAAATATATATACATATATATATACCTTTTGTTTTCATATTTATTCTTTTGTTTTCGCGTTGTGAAGACAAAAGATGTATATATGTATATATATTTTTCAAGGTGCAATGTTTTTGAAAACGGGTGTGTATATATATATATATATATATATATATATATACATTTTTTTCAAGAGGGAATCCATTGCAGTTCGTAGCAAAACACACCCACGAATAGTTTACGTGCTGTAGAACAGCCACTTCAACCTTATTCAGACTGGGGGGGGGCGGATTCTGCCCGCGCGGACTTTGGACGTTTATAACTTTTTTAATCAAGAAAGCTAAAGCCGCCAAACTTGGTGACTTTTCCTAAAATTTACCTGGAAACAATTTGGTGTAGTAAGTTCTTGTGTATTAAGTTTGACGTTACCATGGCAACCACTTTTTGACAAGCGGTTTTTTTCAGAATTTTGCGTTTCCCTCTTTTTAATAAAAAATCATTAGTTTTTGGAAGAAAATTTTACATTTTTAGATCATTTGCAAGTTAATTTATTGATTTTGATCACTTCTTGATCAATTTTGGTGCTTGTGAAGGGTTTTGTAAAATTTAAGAAATCCAAGATGGCGGATCCAAGATGGCCGCCGTTTGACAACAAAACATTATTGTGACGTCATATGACGTCACCAGCCGAGGTTGCGGACCTCAATGGAAACATTTTTGGACGTACTATCTGTCCTTTAAGTCTCGTTGTCATAGCTTTAATATTCTCGGAGTTAAGAGGTGGGGGCAATAGTTTCCATCGTGGGGATGGTTAGGTTCTAAGGATATTTACACTGTCTAAAATGTGAGAACCATTTTGGATAGCATAATGAATAGTACCAATAGGAAAGTATTGCTGATGGTCATACCTCAAGATCGCACATGATTTCATCCGAAGACACAAAAGATAGATTGAACCACCTTTCGCTTGGGTATTCAGACCGTGCAGATATTTTAAGCAAGTCATATTTACAGAATTAAAGACAGGGTTTCTTTCTAAACTGTACATATTAAACAGCACCACAATAAAGGACTTCTTTGGAAACTACAGACTAAAAGATCGAAAACCCATTTCATGGCTCAATATCACTCTAATGGCCGAAACTCGGCAAACTTGAATGACATACCTCTTTTTTAATTTAATGTTTAGAGGTCTTTAACTTCACCCAGTTTTCTTTTTTTTGTTTACTTATCGGAAAATCAAAAGTATAGTCTTGTCTCCTCGTCTCTTTTACGAAAGTAAGCTGTACAACACGTAAGGTATAATGAAAGACATCGGATACAGTTCACGACCAAAGAATTTTAGAAGTAGGAAAGTTGATTTCAAATACCCCACGCTAACCCAAGTAGAGGCTGGAAGGTTTATTTGTGTTTTTGTTTTCACATAGAAAATGAACCAAATCGTTGGCGTGGTAACCGTGTTGATAGTGGCGTTATTCGCTCCTGTTGCGGAAGGCGTTACAATATACAACACTGGCAGAGGAAGGGTGTACAAACTTGGCGTGACACAAGATGTCACCTTGGAAAGATCATACCGCAACTTCAATTATTTGCAGTATCTTTTAGTTTCCAAGCACCCACGGTATCCCAACAAGCGCTCGCTGGTTCAGTTTGAAAACCTTCCAAGAAGCTGTCCCTATTCAAAGATCCAAAAAGCCAAGATGTATCTGTACTTTGTGTACGCCCACAAAGCAAGCTTTCATAGCATCTACCTAACCCCTTGGATTCCTCGCTACATGAAGGTGAGGCAGTGTGTATTCTGTATTATCATCTCTGCTCTTGGTTCAACATACAACAAAATGATGATAGTTGAAGTGAACGCTGAATTACTGAGCAACAAGGTGCAACAACGAGGACAAAATTAGTAAAAGCAGCGCCTGCTCATCCTTCAGATAACTCCACTATTGTACTTCCGGGGGAATTGGTTACCGTCAAAGTTGGAAATTACGAGACCTTAGCTGTTTCTTACAAGTATGAACATGTTTAAAAGCAAATCATTTCTTAAATCTAAAATAACAAAAAGGAGCTGGTAAGGCTACGGGTGTGTATCCTTCCGGGTAAAGCCAGTAAAACGCCCAGGCCTGCAGAGAAACCCGAGATAAAACTGGTCAGGTTGACCATAATGCTTGTCACATCATCAGTTTTTGGTCATCAGCCATGAAAGACCTCTTTCATATAAATGAAAAATGGCTACATGGGAAAATTAACAACACACCAACAAGTTTGTTTGTTTGTTTGTTTGTTTGTTTCATTCTTCCCAAATGGTACCAATCCTCATTCGTTTGCCAACATTGTTCATTTTTAGCTCTAAAAAAAATTCTATCTGAACAAATTATTATTTGATCATTTTTTTGTTCAAACCAAGCCATGACTGTTCAAACTGAAGCTTTTAACTGGCCTTTTTATAGGTTCACTTGGTGAAAAAATCTTGGAAGGAATCTCAAGCCACCAGCACCAAGAGAGACAACTATGGTCATAGGTGGGGCACCCCATACCTCGGACTGAATAACATTGACGCCGAGAGTGCACCTCAACAACGACAAGCAGTCACCATCTTTCCTTACCGGCCCAGAGGCTTTGTGGAGTTTGACATCACTAACGCAGTACGCAGCTGGAGCAGAGGAGTGCCGAACAACGGGCTGGTAATCCGTGCTACCAACGAGCTGACACCCGGAAGGGGTATCCGCTTTGCCAGCAACGCCATGAGAGATAAACGCCAACATGCATATGTCCTGGTGTTGTGTTCCTACTAAGGCGATGAGCGCTTCACTCTCCTCAAGGCAGTGACACGAATAGTTTTAACCGATAAAATGTTGCTGTATTGGAGGTTAAAGAATGAATAAAGCAAGTAGTTTTGCTGCATGGATGTTTTGTTGTTGTTGCTGGGTCGGTGGCCTAAATCAATAACTATACCTCTTGCCAAAATTAATCGAAGTTCTGGGAGTCTAAGCATTTCATATACATGTTCAAATGCGTTTTAGAACAACTAAGGTGTGAGATTTGAATTCCGCGTGTAAAGGTGTCCTAGCAAGCGTTAACTGAGTCTCAACACATCCGAGCGGGCAACTCTTAACGATTTTAGGGCTATGCAACAAATACCTGGAGGGCGGGTTGGGAAACCAGACGGGGGGGCATAGGGGAAAATCGCAACTAAAGAGAGGGGCTTTGGATGTAAAATTTAATACATACAAGGGGGCATTACTATTATCACTCTTTTTCACAAACTGGAAAAGTGGTAGAAGATCTATTAGAGTTAAACATTTATACTTGCTTACGCTGGAATTAAACTGGGAAAATATCAACTCCAGGTATTTTGGTCTCTAAACTGGCTGATTATTTAATATTTTCCTATCTGTCATGCAGTAGGAAAGGAATGGCTCTGTTGTATATTAAAACAGTGCTACTTTATTAACACCAGGTTTTAATAAAACAGGGACCCTTAAACGTTGTACAAGTTGCACTATGATGTTATTCAATGAAAAAGAAAGATGCCAATGTAGGATAGCCTACATGGTATTATAATTAAAGAAAATGGAAAACCAAACTGTTGAATTTAATAGCAATAAATTGAACTATGTAAATATAAACAGTTTGATTAGTTAGCAAAGTAAGCTTATAAACTTCTCCCGAGTGTCCAGATAAAGAAATTGTTCAACGAGGGAAAATTTTCCTCCTGTGAAGAAAGGCCTTTGCAAGAGTTCTGTTCCCAGTACAACGAGGACGAGACTGCGAGTAAAAGTTATGTAGAACACCTTGGGTTCTTGGATGCAAAGGCGAAAAAAAGAGTAAGAGAAAAGAACACCCTTCCGTCTAATATTTATTGGAAGAATTTAAAAGAAGATGTGGAAGCGCTTATGAACAACCAGCTGAAAATGTATTTGAAACAACATGGTCTCGGGATAAGCGGAAGTAAGGCTGATTTAACTAAACGGGTTTTCAGCCACGCACGTGTAAATGCTGCCTGAGATGTTCTGGAATCGGAGTCAAGTGACTCCGATGGAGAGAACACATACGTTGAAGAGTCATTTAAGTAGTTTTTGTGCCTGAGGAAGACATCCAACACGTAAGAGGCCGTCTCCCTAAGAGTGTTCCACTCGATCTCGGACTCAAAAATAGATTTCCTTCAAGACTTCGCACCATCACAACCCTCCATTTTACACCCATTTGATAGCTTATTACTTCTTTTTACTGCTCCTCTGTCATTTGGACATTATCTTGACCGAAATCGTATGAAACTGAAAATGATAAATGAACTAATTTAATAAGTCCCTCGAACTGGACGAAATAGTGCTTTTGAAACATGCCAAAATTCTCAATTGAGGCACTTAGGCCAGACGTAAAAACCCGTTCTAGGCATAGACTAAGCAGTGTTTCCTAGAATTATACAATAAAACTTGCGGCAGAATACGATTCTGAGAAATTGTGTCGAGGTTTAGTTAGCCATTTTTGCGAATGGTGTCTTGCGTGACAAAAACTCCCATTCCAGTCAGATGACTTGTTGTCTTATTATGGTCGCTTAATTTATCAATAATTCTAGCCAAATGAAGCGAAATCTGATTACATTTCTACATACAATGGCCTGTTCTTTCTCACGTGGCTATATCAACATCTATTCTTACGCTCCTTGACCTGAGAAATCAACTCATTTGACGCCTACCTTGTTATTTAAAACTCTTCCCGTCGAACGCTTTGGCGGTTCATAAAATGTGCAACGTACAGTTCATCACAAGATACAGAGACGACACAGTAGAGATTTATGAGGAAGGTACCGAGATCCAGTCGCTCTATTTCTGGAGAACAACCGATGAATTAAATGTTTCACGACTTGTGTTGCAAAATATAAACAGGCCAGGACTGTCCGGACTGCGGACAACGGACTTCGGATTATGGAATACAAACTTGGAACATGGGACTGAGTGTCTAGCGGACTAGCATAAATATTTCTCTGTTACAATCGATTTCACTCAACGTTTTCAATATCTGAACTTAGCAACGTCATTCCGCCAGTTTGGAATTGACATGAGAATGAAAAAAGTGTGAGCTCTGGTCTTCAAAACTTTTCTGGAAAATGAAATGATTTCGTAGATCAGTGGTCCCGAGCAGTCTCAGGGTGCAAGCGTTATGCATTTCGAGTCAATTCGTCCGGCAGTATTAGTACGAATCATTTAAGCTAGCGAGAATTTTATATTGTGGAACCGAGTGAGTATATAAAAAGTATATTCGAACTCGAAGTCCATATTGAGTGGTCCACACGCGAAGTCTCCGTCCGCCTCGAGGAATGCAGTAAGCTGATGCAAAAAGCACAGACGCAAAACGTATCCCATATGACCGAAACTGCACAAGTGAAAACAGCCCGCGATTTCTTGCGAGCTGGTAGGGCGAAATGGACAAACTAACAAACTGCAAACTAGGGAATAAGTTTGAAAATCAGGGAGGTTTGCGTGCAAGCAAAGATCCTTATTCGCTTATCAGGGAACGACATTGCACGACAACATCTCGAAGAATAAAAGGAAACCTTTGATGAACACTGACCTAAATCATTGACGCATGTGGATAAATTATTAATATCATTTGGATATCGCGTCGCATCTGCGTCTGTTAAGACATACCCCACCCCTCTTTCAGGGCCACTCCCTTGTAGACTTTAAAAGGAACGAGTCGCTAAATAAGTGATTCAGCCTCTGTCTCCATTGAGGTTCCTTTTACTGGAGCTGGTTTCAGTTAGTCAAGCAAAGTTATTTCCTTTTTACTACCTACGGGGCTTAGAGTGTCGCAGGGTAGAACAGCTCAGGTGGTTTCCGGGACCTAGTGTCTCCTCCCTGTGCAAGCTTCAGTCTACCCCACCCTTCTTAAACTAAGTACAGTTTGCGCGTTTAAAATGTGACTTTAGACCTTTTGTCGTACTACAACTTGAAGTGCTGTAAATGTTCGTTCGTGCGATCAACATGAACACTTTAGAACATACATTCTAAAGGATGAGGGAGGGTGCAAAAGGACAAAATTTAAAGTATAAATTAATTTTGTATCCTGACCACAAGAGCATGGCAAAGTTTGACATAGGTGACAGGCTGACCCAGAACAAGTTCAAGCAAATAGCATACGTAATGCACGAAATGAAAGAAAGGAAAGGCTGTTTGAAAGAGAAGAATGGCTCACGAAGACCCAGATTACCAGCTTCTTTTCACGTTTAGTTTCACGACAGAAGTCCCGCGGCCAGGATGCTAGCACTGCAATCAACGGATGCGACAGCGCGGTCAGAAGAAGATGAAAATCAAGATATTAAGGCCGTTAATTCTGGTATGGGACTGCTGCGCTTTGATAGTCGATATAAATGAAGAAATCGGGCTCACAAATCCCATAGTTTTGACACCTATGATTTTGTGACTATTATAAGAATTGAAAAATAGGCCTATTCAGTGTCGCCTTGCTAAAAACGATACTTCACCATTTGAAGGTTCTTTTTCGAGCAAAAGATCGAAATGCGGACCTGATTCGTTTGGTGAAAGACGTTATTCCTGAGTGTCGGTGTTGTAAATAAAATGATGCTTAATTATGATCCTGAGACATAGAAGGGGAGGAGGCCTGCAGGCTATCAATTTGTTCAAAAGGATTTTTTGTCAGCACCTGCCGTTTTCAGTAGCTTTACGTATGTATCCGTTCGCCACATTGTGGCAAAGTTTGATATAAAATGCTTGGTTTTCAACTTTTTTCGGTGAAAAAGATATCGACAAACAGCATATCTCATACTTTACGCGTCTAGCATGAAAAGTTTTCAATTTTGACCGTTTTTATATGATAATTTCTATTTTCTACCTCATCTCGTAGAGCACATTAAGGCTACCTTGAAAAGGCGAAATTTTTTCGAAATATTGTAACAAAACGAAATCCAAGAGTCCAACAACCCCATCCCTTGTATCAGGGTGGGGGGATGAGTTTGCTTGTTACGTATGAGGGTTAACGCCGATAGACAGAAATAGCCTAGAGGAATGCGGCAAGCTGATGCTAAAAGCACAGACCCAAAACATATCCCATATGATAGAAACAACACAAGCGAAAACAGCCTGCTATTTCTTGCTGGTTAGGCGAAACAGACGGGCACAATTGGAAACGAGCTTGAAAATTACAAGTAAGGATAAAAGAGGCTCGCACACAAGCAAACAGCCTCTTTCGCGTGTCAGGCAGGCATCGCTATTTCACAAAAAAATCTTGAAGACATAAAAAGGTTTGGTGCATACTGACCTTAATCATTGACGCAAGTGGATAATTTAATTACTTATGTCATTTGGATATTGCATCGCATCTGCGCCTATCAGGACCACAGGTAGCCAAAGCTTTAGTTATGACTGAAAATTAATAAAATTTTATGAAATAAACAGTGTTTCTTTGTTTGTATCTTACGTACTTGCTATTTAGGGCAAAAATTCGCTCTCCGAGCGAGAATCACCGTCTTCTCATTTTTGCTCCTAATAAGTATTTTAATTATGAAGGGTAATACACAATTCACCCGCACCATAACCTGCGATCAGGCTCTATTTTCATTTCGCTCGGTGAAGCATTCAGGCGGGACGGGCGAAACGAAAAATAGAGCCTGCTACAATTCTTCTACGGAACGTCTACCGCCCATTTTTTTGATTGATTGGCATTCAACGAAACAGCCAATCAAAATTTCTTCTGGTTGCAAGATCCTCTTTATGCAAATTTCCCCTAACGGCAATTCGCAAAAAGTCACGCAAATGTCGGCAAAAATAAGAAAATCATAGGCTACGATATATCTTCTAGGCACTAGCACTCAAATTTACACGATTGCTAACTTGAAGGTTCCGGTATTGTACATGGTTGCTCTGTTTGAGCTGAAACTGAATGAAAATTCAAAACACGACGAAGTTGTCATGTACCAAAATATGATGCGTGCTTGAATCCTTTCCCATTTTAGGTGGTATCTTCGCATTTGTCACCGATTTTCTGCTTACAAAACCTTGGGCAATTAAGAGAAATACCTTCAGTTTCATTCTTTAGAATAAAGATATAAATAAAACCGTTTATAAACAAACGAGTATTTTGTAATTTAATTTAGTTCCAGAAGTTATAAATATTTGAGATTAGCAGCGAATTTTATCTCTAAACAGCAGCGAATTTTAAAACGAAGAACATTTATTATAAAACTAGTCAGATCCTTTGATGCCAATGTCAGGGATCAATAAAACGACTTAAGTATTAAACACTGAATGAATAAACTGAAAATCGTTATTGCGACTTGATTGCGGCTCTCGCCAAACATCAGTCTACCGTCAAGTTTACCGAATTATCGGTTGACTTGTTGATCATTCTTGGCGAAAGATAATTGTTCGTCTGCTGTTCGTTTTGTTTCGTAAAACGCGGAAACAGCCTCTACTCTGTTCATATTATCAATACTAGCTGAAAGCCGTCAAATGAAAATTCCGAGACACGATGCGATAAAACGGAATACATACTTCACTGTTGCTGTACTTCTCTGCTCCAGGTGAGAGACAGCTTACGTCAAACCGAACGCCATTCTCAGGAGAGAAAGAAATAGTGACAATTCTCCAAGAACAACGAGAATTTATTAGAGCAACACATGTTACTTCGGCAGACTTGTTCCTTGGTTGTTCCTTGGCGATGGCGGTCGGATCGAAATTGTGAGCCAATCAGATTGCGAGATTCCCGCAGCCAAAACTTGGCAGCCTGCACGAGGTCCTGTGAGAGATTGTATCAGGCCCTATTTTAGCGAGCGACCAACGTAAGAGAATATGAGAGCGATGCTAAAATTCGGCCTGATCGCAGGTTACCCGCACCAATCATTTACAGTGAAACCCATTAAACCGTGAACGCCTAAAATTATTTCTGGAATGTTTATTGTTCTGCGACCAATCAGATTCGAGACGTAACCGCAACAAACCGCAAGAGTATAAATTTGCTGAAAGGTTTCGATCACGAAACGAGTCGGTGGCTTTTACGTCCACGATAAATTCTCAGTTTCACCGGCGATTAACAAACACTCTGAAATTGTTATTTTTTTGGCTAAACTTTACAATACCCAGCCACTTTCGAGCACCACAAATCCACTGCTCCCGTGGTCCCTCAGTCATTGACTTATAATGTAGTTGAACAACTGCTCGCGCAGTCCTGCAGTCCCATAGGCGATGAATAACTTAGATTAAATGAGATGAACTAGTGCTCCCGCAGACCGCAGTCCTGCAGTCCCTTAGTCAAGGAGTGCTCCCGCAGTCCTGCAGTCCCGTAGTCGATGAATTACTTAGATTAAATGAGTTGGACTAGTACTCCCGCAGTCCTGCAGACTGTAGGACTGCGGGAGCACTAGTTCAACTCGTTTAATATAAGTTAGTCATCGACTACAGGACTGCAGGACTGCGGGAGGATTAGTTCAACTCATTTAATATAAGTTAGTCATCGACTACAGGATTGCAGGACTGCGGGAGCACTAGTTAAACTCATTTAATGTGTTAGTCATCGACTACAGGACTGCAGGACTGCGGGAGCACCAGTTCAACTTATTTAATATAAGTTACTCATCGACTACGAGAATGCGGGAATGCGGGAATGCGGGAGCACAAGTTCAACTACATTTAATTCCATGACTGGGGCCACGGGAGCAGTAGATTTGTGCGCTGGAAATTGGCCGGGTATTGTAAAATCGCTCCATTTTTTTTCTATTTCAGCGTTTATGCACAAGCAAAGAAAAACTATAAACGATATTTTACTGAAAAGAGATAAATAATCGAAAAGAGCAGAATAATTGTATTCAGTTTTTTATCTTTTAAGGCCGCGGGTGACAAGCTGCTCATGAATAAATTTATAAGGCAAAATTTTGGTGGAGGTCTTACGCTAAAAAACGTTATATCTTGAACGTTTGGGAGCCAATTCCGTTGAAACTTAACAGAGAGCTTGGGTAATGGTGGACGTGCAACAAGGTTGTTTTTGGTTTTATAGATTGCCCTTCTTTGCGATGCTATGAGCTCCCAAAGTTAAGATTTATTAAAACGCGACTACGTGTCCAAGTTTTGTTTTTGGTTTTATAGATTGCGCTTCTTAACCGACCGTCGCTATGGCGACCGCCGGTTTCTAAAATGGGCACGGTTTTGTCGTGATAGTCAGTTGGCTTAACATACGAACAAAGTGCTGTAAAGCTTGTGGTACGGGTACTCAAGAGCGGTACTGTCTTATATAAGACGCATGCGCATATTAGTCTGCTGAATGTTACCTTTGTGTGTTCTTGTCTTTTAATTTACAGTATTTAAGATATCAACGACGAAGGGTTGTTAAGTTTGGGGTTTTTTGTATTTGTCTTGTATAACGGATGCGCAATTGAGTAAAGCAGCTAATAGGATGGAATGCGAAATTGGCTGTGTTGCCTGATCTTGTTAGTGGTTACGGTGAAAACTTTTTTAGCGCAGGAGTTTTTTATTGGGATTGACATTTTGAGGGTGTAAAAATGTGGGAGTCAGAAGGATTTGTGAATGTCAGGAGCATATCACGCTTCTGCGAATGTGATTTGCTTTGAAAGTTGCGTTTTGTATAGGAGCGGTGTAATATTGTGCTGCGTGAGAGGGGGTTTCCCTTGCCGTTTTATGGGGGGGGTGGTTTGCGAAGTGGATTGTAAGGTTTCTGATTGGCTAACTTGTATTTCGCAGCGGACAAAAAGGACAGTTGCGTTTTGCCGTCGTGGGCTAGGAAGAGAAGGAATTGGTACTAGTATGATGATGCAATATTAGTGGATTGCACCATCAGTACATGATAGTTCTGACTTGTGAACGGAGAGAGATCAGTGTTTGTTTGAGGCGAGAAGTTGATACGAAGGAATCGTCATTAATAAGGAGATCAATTAATAGGGTAGGTGTTAAACGAAAATATCTGAATATTATCGACGGATTTGTGTGGTTTGCGTGTGGTGTACGCTAAAGGCTACGAGCAGTCTCTCTTTCCGTTCAGAGATAGTGAAGGAAAAGAAAAACAAGCGAGTGAGCGCGAAATCGATTGCGGCTCGACAGGCGCGTTAGCTTTCAAAGACGTGGACGTCTTTCGTCCCCGGTCGCTTGTTTACTTTTGCAAGGGGATTCCCGGGTTAGCAAACCGGATTTAAACATCACGTCATGAGATATGCCTTGACGTGCCCCATACTCTGACGATCTGCTCGAGCTCGTGTTTATCAAGCGTTATATTTTGATTCTATTGCTATGTTCACTGTTTGTATTTAAGGTTTAGGCACAACAGACAACTTCGTCGTCGCTGTGTGAGCATTCTCAGTTGTGGACGAATTTATATCGACATTCAACGTTTGAGGGAATTTGCGTTTTTCAGCACAAATAAAAGCGATGAAAAAGATAAGCTGAGTCATCAGAGTTTAAACATTACGTCATCCAGTTACGCTATAGTAAAAATATTGTGTCACACAATCACACTTTTCGTCACGCCGGTTCGTATAAATAGAGGATCGCGCTAACATTTGTGAAACCTAGGGGTGGGGAGGGTCAGAATGGCCGGTTAAAATGCCCAATAGGCTTTCTTGTTTGCGATGCTATGAGCTCCCAAAGTTAAGATTTTTTAAAACGCGACTCCGTGTCCAAGTTTTCTCCTCGTGGAGAAGATAACACTTCTTGATCTTACCACTCACTGATTAGTTAAAATCTCTATTGTGTCACAACAGAAGCCGATTAGAGGACTTCGAGTTGCACTGAAAGTTTTAAGCTTTTAAATGAGTAAAGTCGTCCTTGCTTGAATTTGAAGCTGTCAATATTTTGTTAAAAAGCCTGTTTGAAAAAATTGCTTCTGTTGTGACAATCTACAAAACACCTACTTTATCTGCCTGTTGTGCACGTGTCTGTTCAGGATATTCTATATCTGCGATGTATTCTTGGACACAAAGTTGGTGGTTTTAGGGCTTCCGAAGGCTTACCGAATAAACACAAATGTTTAAAGTAAGGTTAGCTAATAATGGAAATTAAATTCTAGCAGCTATTGTTCACTGTCCAGAAAAGAACAATACGTTGCAATTTAGAGATCGCAAATTTTTGGATTGAAGATTAGAAGCGTTTCCCAAGCTCTATGTTAGCTATAAGCATTATTATTGTAGTTTCTGTTTTGTTTTGTTGGAAAACTTCTAAAAAGTTTCTATTAACGTTTGAACGTAAGAAAAGCCGGACTTCGACAGTCTTTTTGCTTAAAAATGCTTTAAAGTCACAACTCCGTTGCACACGATTTAACGCACGTGCAATCGATTCAGAAACTGAAAGTTTTACTGAAGAGCCTATTCTTGAATATTTCGCGCAATGTCGCTACCATTCGCCGCACTTCGTGCATATGCTTTAAATAAATAAATACTGATGACTTAGTTTCTCACCCGCGGCCTTAAAAAACGGCCTCTCCGGTGTTGTCAGTTATAATCATTTGTAGGTTTCAGCCTTTTCCCTGTTTGACCAAAACAGTTTACTGAATAAACTTTGCAAAAGTTTCCCTTTACCTTACTTTGGTGCGGAGAACAGTGCATGAAGCTCCTGGCAAAAACCGCTCTTCCGTCCAAGATGTCACGCAAGCCGTTAGCCGAACAATTTACGTTATGGACATGAAACAACGAGCTGGATTTTTCTTCCGCGATTCTCAATTTTTTTATACCCTTTGGAAATACTGGTTATTCTTTTCTATTTCAGAGAGTGTAATAACAGCACAGGATTCGTGGTAAACTCAAAAGAAAAACCTTTAATTCGTAGAGATTCTAACTGTGTTCGTACATCTTTTCAAGTGTCCTGTGACACTTCATTTCGAATAACTAATTACCTCGAGCCTGAATAAATTACATCAAAGCATGCAGCGAAAGAATTTAACACATTATGACACCCTCTCTTTTATAACAGAAAAAGAAAATAAACACGTCAAAATAACAACAACAACAAAAAAAGAGTCCTTAAAGCTGCAACAGTTTAGACAGTTCACTGCTTAGGCACTTAGGCCAACACATAGTCCTCAAGGTGTTTTGGGGCTCGGTGGACTCGCTGAGATCTTCTTAGCTCTGGTGCTTCCACAGGAGTAGCGGGTGGCTGAACTACAGCAGCACCTTGAGACGGAGCTTCAGTTGCAGTTTGGGACGGCAACCCGCGGGTTTCAGACACAGGATCCTGAGGCTGTGGCTGTGGCTCGTTACACTGCTCATCTTGGGTGTCCGGTGCTGTAGGAGCAGATTCGTTGGTCCTCCTAAGATGAACTCTGTTTCTCCGAAGAACTCCTTGGGGAAGCTCCACTTCGTACGACCTTTCGTCCAAACGCTTCTTAACAACGCCTTTCTGCCATTCCTTCTTTTCAACGTGCCAAGGCTTAACTCTTACAGGATGACCTTTCTCCAAAGGATCTAGGTCGCGGGCGCCTCTGTCGTAATAACGAGCTTGCTGTTGCTGGCGTAGGCGAAGCTTGGTACGGGTTGTATTTTTATCAGCTACAGACGGCTTTAGTAGACCAGCAGACATGGGTAGAAGACTTCTTGTCCTTCTATTTAGAAGGCGCTGAGCTGGGCTGATCTGAATTCCCGTAGGCGGTGTATTCCTGTGGTCAAGTAGAGCAAGAAACGCATCAGAACCAGCCTTCTTACATTTCACGAGGATCTTCTTTGCCTCCTTCACGGCACTTTCTGCCTTGCCGTTGGACTGACTGTGACGAGGACTGCTAGTACGATGATCAAAATCCCATTCTTTTGAGAATTTCAGGAAATCGCGAGACGTAAACTGTGGTCCGTTGTCGGTGACCAGCTGTTCTGGTATACAGTGCCTTGCAAAATGAGCTTTGAGCTTCTTGATTACATATACAGACGATGTGCTTCTAAGGTGATCAAGTTCGAAGAAATCACTGAAGTAGTCAGACGTCACCAGGTAGCTCTTTCCCTCTAACTCAAACAGGTCAGCTGCAACGTACTGCCAGGGCCTACTTGGCGTGTCGTGACTCTTGAGCCTTTCCTTGGTCTGGCTTCGCTCGTATTCCCTACAGGCTTCGCAGGTTGACACATGATTCTTAATGTCCCCTGTCATACCAGGCCAATAAAGACACTCGCGCGCTCTGTTAAGGCAACCATTAACTCTTAGGTGTGAGTTGTGAATTCTCCTGAGTAGTTCGCCTCTTGCAGCTTTCGGGACCAACACTCTCTCTCCCTTGAAAATAAGCCCATCTTGAACGGACATTTCGTCTCTCATGTTGAAATACGGAGAGACAACGGGTGGCAGGGCACTTTTGTGTTCAGGCCAGCCCTGCTGAATAACGCCCTTTAAAGCTTGAAGGGACTCGTCCTTCTCTGTTTCACGCTGGATCTGCAGGAGCCTCGCTTCAGATATTGGTAGATAATTCATCATGTTGATGGTTTCAAATTCCGACTCAACTTGCGTACACGATGGAAGATACGCTCTGGAGAGTGTGTCCGCCAGAAACATTTTGTTCCCTCGCTCGTATCGGACTTCTAAGTCGTACTTCTGTAAACGGATCATCATTCCTTGCAATCTCTTAGGAGCACGATAAAGTGGCGTCTTGACGATCGATTCTAGAGGCTTATGATCAGTGTGGACGATAGTCCTCCTGCCGAACGTGTAATCATTGAACTTCTCCACTGAGAAAACAATTGCCATCATCTCCTTCTCAAGCTGCGCATAGCGTGATTCAGTTTCTGTTAAGGCTCTACTGGCGTACGTAATGGGGTGCCCATTTTGCATAAGTGCTGCGCCCAACCCACTCTGACTGCAATCACACTGGATTTCAAGCACTTCACTGGGCTTGTAGTACGCCAAAACGGGTGCAGATACGATGAGATTCTTGACATCATTCCATGCCTTTTCTTGCAGGTCATCCCAACACCATACCGCATCTTTATGGGTAAGATCACGGAGAGGTTTCATGACATCAGACAGATTAGGAAGAAAACGACTAAGATAGTTAACCATTCCATTTAGCCGGAGTATGTCATCTCGCTTCTCAGGGTGTGGCATCTCAACGATCGCCCTTACTTTCTCAGGGTCCGGTTTTAGACCCTCGGCGGTTAGCAGCTGTCCATGGAATGGAACTTCATTACACTTGAACTCTAGCTTCTGACTGTTGAGTTTGATGCCTTTCAGTTGACATCTACTCATAAACGCTTCCAAATTGCTGTCATGTTCAGCCTCGTTCGTGTCATGGATCAGAAAATCATCTGCAATGCACTTAACACCGGGAAGACCATCTAGCTCTTGGTGGAGACGCTTCTGAAATATTTCACTTGAGACGCTGATACCAAAGGGTAAACGAAGCCAACGATATCGCCCATATGGTGTGGCGAAGGTTGTGAGGATGCTAGATTCATGATCTAGCTCCAAATGCCAAAAAGCTGATGCTAAATCAGCCTTGGTAAACACACGTGCATCTGTGAGGTCAGGCAACAAATCATCAGTAACAGGAATTTGGTAATGTTCTCTCTTTAAAGCATCATTGAGAGGCTTCGGATCGATGCAAACACGCAGCTCACCAGACTTCTTAACAGCAACCACAATCTGACTAACCCACTCGGTCGGTTCGTCGACAGGAGCAATGACCCTCAGAGTTTCAAGCCTTTGCAGTTCCTCTTTAAACTTCTCACGAATAGACACAGGAACTTTCCTCGCTGGGAGGATCACAGGCTTAGAACCAGGATGGACTTGGAGATGCAATTTTCCAGGTATCGTTCCAAGACCCTTATCAAAAACATCTGGGTACTTATCTATCAGGCCACCACTCACATTCTCCACAACATTTACGAAATTCTCTTTGTGAATAGTTAACAGCTTCATCTTCTCCGTTGTGTTTAAACCAAGCTTAGAACATGGTCACACCCACTCAGCCAATCAGTGTCCAGCACTTCGATGCTCTATATTCCATAACTGTCTTAAATTATGTAAAGTGCGGGGGCTTTGAAGCACAGAGAAATCGAGGGGTAAAATTACAGAGAATTTCTGCATTCATTAGTGGTTCTATATGGAGCATACTAATGAGGCATTGTTTTCCTTTGTTTGGAAGCCTCATTAGTATGCTCTATATAGAGCATACTAATGACTAAGTAGAAACTACTAATGAATGCACAAATTCTCTGTGAATATTTATAACTAAATCGATAAAATCAACAGCTTCAACGGCTAGAAACACTCATTATTTTTTGCGTTTTAACAAAAAAATGCAATCTTATGGTATAATAGCATAGCAAAAAGCAAATCGAAAGAAAAACCATTATTTTACATGAACTACGAACTGTTCAGACCTTAATTGAAACAGAAGGACAGACTTGTTTCTCCGTGTTTGCCAGACTACGAGTGTTGTACTTGAACTTGACTTAATTTGGCCTCTTGGAGTTTCCTGCGGATTCCCCACTTGCTGGTGTCGGTGGTTGTAACGCCTCGAAGACTGCTTTCACCAGTGCAAATCTAGGAAACCTTTAGCGCCGGTCACTGCCTCGAGTTCCAAATTTCCGTGTATTGGCTCATGGCTGTTTACACACCAACTGCGATAAGCCGCGCGGTGAAGCACTTTAAACATTGCACCTCAAAGGCATGCGAAAATATCGATATCGATAGCTATATATCAATAGCGAAAATATCGTAAACAAAATAGCAACGTGATTTTAAGGTGAGAACTAAAAAATTAAAATGCAAAAGTACAATCTGCACACAAAAACGAAATTCTTCGTGGGTGTGACCATGTTCTAAGACGGTTAGACAATGAACACTCGTGTCCTATGGGATATAGCGTCCCTCGCAAGATAGAATGCCACTCGGCCTGCGGCCTCGTGGCATTCTATCTTTGCTCGGACCACTATATCCCATAGAACACTCGCGTTCATTGTCTAACCCTTACAAAGGGGTCAGATTTTCTTTAACAACCACGAATCTGACCTTAAACTTCTCATTGTTCCTGGGATTCACGACCAACAAAGCACAGGTGCCAACAGGTTTCACTTTAGTACCATTCCACATAACCAAAGTTTGCGAACACGGAGCGAGTTCCTCGCCTTCGGCATATCTGAGAGGTAAAATGTTCGCGCTTGCACCACAATCTATTTGAAATCGAATTGGTCGCTGTTTAACCAACATCTCGGCAAATATAGCCCTCTCTTTAACAGCTTGTATTCTCACGACACTGATCTCTTCAAGCTCTTCTTCGCTTTCAATATTGTAAACAGGTACTCTCTTAGTACATTTCTTGGCAAAATGATTCTTTTCTTTGCACTTTTTGCACGTCTTTCCCCACGCTGGGCACTTCTTTTTTGCCAATATATGCTCGTATCCACAAAACTTACAGGAGATCTTCTTCGATTCCATGTTTGACTTTCCATCAGAAGACTTATCCGATTTTGTTTTCTTCGACTTGACCTGATTAACGGTGTCAACGGGCTCGGCGAGCGACTTCATCTGCATTGCGGTAACCTCTTCACTGCGACAAACATCAATACATTTATTTAAGGTGAGGTCTCTCATCCTTAGAAGCTTTTTGGTGGTTTGCTCGCTCTTGATTCCCAGAACGATACGATCGCGTATGAGACTATCGCGTAAACAATCGCAAAAGTTGCAGGTCTTTGCCAAGGTTTTCAACTCAGCAACGAAATTGTCGACCGTTTCCGTTGGAAGCTTGTCCCTCTTGTTGAAACAATATCTCTCATAAATCTCGTTTACTTCGCCGATGCAATGCTTTTCCATCTTGCCCATAACCACACGCCAGTCGTTCGCATTCTCCGTTTCGGAATAACTGAAGGTTTTGACCGCCTTAAGACCATCATCGCCGATTGCGTGCTTGAACATAGCGAGCTGATACTCTGGACTTTCTCTTTCCAATCGAGAAATAACGAAATAATTATTGTATTTCTCTTTCCATAACTTCCAATTTTCGGCGATTTCACCAGTTGTCTTCAGATCAAGATGCTGGGGCGGCAAGATCTGGTGAAACATTGTTGATTGCGATGTTTGCGGCTGAGCCGTTGCACCGAGGCTTGAACCGGAATCTCCTTCACCTCCTGGCATCGTAGACGGTTTATGTTGTCAAACGATGAACAGAGTTAAACTCCCGCTGCCACCATGTAATAACAGCACAGACTAGCCCCGTCTGGCCTAAGTGCCTCAATTGAGAATTTTGGCATGTTTCAAAAGCACTATTTCGTCCAGTTCGAGAGACTAATATTACAAGTTTAATTATCATTTTCAGTTTCACACGATTTCGATCGGGAAAATGTTCAAATGACACAGGAGCGGTAAAAAGAAGTAATAAGCTATCAAATGGATGTAAATTTGAAGGCTGTGATGGTGCGAACTCTTTTTAAACGATAATTGAACAACCCCGTACTGCGCCACCCAAAATAGCCAAAGTTTAGTCACTTACGGTATACTGACAATCAAATCCTCAAAACGGGAGCAAAATAAACTTTTGGATCATTTCAAGTGCTTTTCAGTAGTAGGGATAGATAGTGGTATTTGTGGTAGAAATTTGAAGGAAATCTATTTTTGAGTCCGAGATCGAGTGGAACACGCTAAAAGGGGCCGATTACATGAGCCAGGCTGACTCGGTTTGCCGGGATCTCGGCACGTCTGTGAAACACACTAAAAATCAACTTCGCGACTACATGGAAAAATTTCAGCCCAGTTAGCTGGGATCCCGGCATCGCGATGCTGAGATCCCGGCTAGCCGGGATGAAAATTTACCATGTAATCGCGATTGCCGGGCCAGCCCGGCTAGCCGAGCCGAGCCAACACTTTCTTGTCAATAAATTTCGCTTCAGAGCAAAATGGCTCACCAGAAGATCGATATTTCTCTTTCTGTATGACACATAAAGGTTTATCAGACCATAAAGCTACGTAAAACTGAAAATGATACGCCAAAGTAATGGATTAGCGAAAATAAAAACACTTGATTCATGCTCTTCGATGTAGCCATCTTTTCACACGACAGCTTCTAAATTTAGCCGCAGGTGGGCTGGTCTGCCTCATGTAATACCGGGCTGAGCAGTCATCTCGGTAGACCGAGCCAGCCCTGCTAACCGAGCCAGCCCGGCACATGTAGTCGGCCCCTTAGGGAGACGACCTCGTAAACTAGACATCAGGGAACCAGTGAGGGGAGGAAGCAGGGGAAGTGGGGTGACCTTAATATTATCAGTAGTTGAGGGGGGGTTAAAGTTAATTTTTGCTAAGTGAGAGGGGGTTGCGACTTAATTTTGAGCCGTATTTTACCCATTTCATAACCCCCCCCCCACCCCCTCCAGGTAATTATTGTACAGACCCTTACTTTTGGAATATGCAAATTTTCGTCAACTTTCAGTGGGAAAGAAACAAGAAGCATTTAAATTTGTTGCATATTTTGGCTGATGTAAATATTCGAACAGAGGGGTGGCAGTTAATAGTCTGATTCATACAGTTTTACTTCATTTTAATATTGATCAATTTCTCGCTGATTCAAACCAATTTAGAGCATTCTTCCAGGGGATAGGTCAGAAAAGCTGAAAGGGAGAAGCTGTGAGCAATTTTGGGCCATTTTGCAAATGGGTAAGACTTCCAAGTTATGCAACACTGGTCTTATTTCACCTGCAACGATGAAAACGATGCCCAGTATAGTGTTGAGTATGAACTTAATCCTGTATTTCCGTTACCTGCCAAATTTGCAGAGTTCAGTCCAGCATTTGCATATTTGTGCAGCCTCTCGTATCTTCGCATGATCCACATCTCACAAGCTCAAATCTCACAAGCTCCTGTTATACTTTCGAAGCCCCCCCACTCAATGAAGAGTGGTCAGTTCAGTTAATAATAACAATAATAATAATAATAATAATAATAATAATATTTAAAACTTATATAGCGCAAATTAACATATAAATATGGTCAAATGCACTTTGCAACTGAGAAATTAAAGTGAAAACGGTAAAAAATAAAAGTTATGTTATAAAAATTACAATAAAAATGTACAGTTAAAAGATAAAAATAATGTCACCAATAGTCTAATCTTGATAAAAACTATTAAATCTTATCCTACATTAAAAACAATTCTAAAAAGCAACTCTGAAAAGGCGAGTTTTAAGGCTAGATGGAAATGGAAACGAGCTTGATGGAAACGAGCAATGCCCCCACCAATGTTTAGCAGGGTAAGCCACTCTTTTGGTAGCCTCCCACGCAGTCGTAATTTTAGGGGAGTCGTATTACCCTACGACTCCCCAAAAAACGACTGCGTGGGAGGCTATTCTTTTGGAGGCTGTAGTAGCCCATCAGCAATAGAGGGAGGGAAGGGGGGAGGGGGAGTGTTCTGGAGGGATCTTCCCTTCAATTCTGTGATGAGAACTTTTCTAACATTGTTATCTTCCTAGCATTAGCGTGCCAAACCGTACATAAGAACCACAAATACCTCAAGACAATATTTTCGGATCGTAATTTTTTTTGACTACGTGCCACGAACACTGCAGAATGCTGATTTGAAATGACCTGCATGTTTCGAATATATTCCTGCGTCCTGGTCTCGGCACCGGTCATGTTAACAAAACTTCAAATGGCACGGGCGTTAGCATCGCTTTTCTCGGTAGAAAACAAAGGCATGAAACCCAGGCTTGGTCAAAACATGGAGAAATACCAAGTCTATCCGGCGCCGGTGTCTGTCAGGCGAGAACTTTTATAATACGGCGTCAATTTCAATTTAAAGAAGAATGAAATTATGAATATATGAAATTCATATATTTGAACTGCGGAATGAATAAATAAATGTAAAGAAGATCCTCGCAGTTATAAACGCAACTTACGCAGTTGAGAAAAGAAAGCCTGAAAAAATCACGCTTTTTCAGGCTTGCCGGGATTCGAACCCTGACCTCTGCGATACCGGTGCAGGGCTCTAACCAATTGAGCTAGCAAGCCAGGGTATATTACGAACCAACTTAATAACCAGCTCCCAGTTGGCTGTTAGCTCAATTGGTTAGAGCGCTGCACCGGTATCGCAGAGGTCAGGGTTCGAATCCCGGCAAGCCTGATTTTTTCAGGCTTTCTTTTCACAACTGCGTAAGTTGCGTTAATAACTGCGAGGATCTTCTTTACATTTATTTAAAGAAGAATGCTGGGAGCGGCTGCAGCTGGTTGCGTAACATGCCTTTCTCTTTTCTACTCTCTTCGGGGGAGACTGAAAAGTAATCTCACCAAAGACGCTTTACACAACCCAAAATGACAAAAATCATTACAAATGACTCAGTTAACACTTAATTCAAACATTACTGTACCATAAAGATCTAGATGACTTTGCAACAGTCCAACAAATCTCAACCGCCACAATAAGCCTGCAGTTCGATAATAACACACCACTCAAACAGAGGTTCGTATGCCTGTGTTGCTACTAAAACAATTTCAGCGACGACAACAACGACGACAGTGATAATTAGACATTTGAAAGACCTCTTCCTTCCCCTCATGCGATTTGGTTTCGTGTTCGAATTTACTTCTCCCACCTAACCTTCCCTGAACCTACTACACTACCAATCTTAAATAACATCTATGAGAGAGTCTTGTCTGATCAATTATCCGCATATTTCAAAGAGATACTGTCTGACTTCATTTCTGCATATCGCAAGAATTATAGCTGTGAGAGCACACCGCTCCGTCTAACAGAAGATTGGAGGGCTGGCTTAGATAATAAGGAAGTGGTTGCTGTGATATCTTTAGATCTTTCCAAGGCCTTCGATTGTGTACCATACGATTTGCCTCTAGCTAAGCTGAAGGCGTATGGAGTGGCCGAACACGGCGTTGCTCTGTTGCGAAATTATCTAACTGGAAGGTCACAGAGAGTTAAAGTAGGCGACAAGTTTTCTTCTTGGATGCCGGTTATAAAAGGTGTACCCCAGGGATCCGTCCTTGGACCCCTTTTCTTCGATGTGTTTATGAATGATCTCTTTTACTTCGTGAAAGGAGTATGTATCAATGCTTATGCTGACGATAAACAGATTTAAGACTCGGACAAAGATCCAGTGAAATTAGAAACGAGACTTCAATGCCAACTTCTCGAAGCTGACCACTGGTTTGGTATGAATGGTATCATTACTAATCCTGATAAATACCAAGCAATGATTTTGGGGAATACGAACTATTCCTTTAGTTTTAAAGTGAATGATATCAATATTCCGGTGAAAGATAACATTGATCTCTTAGGCGTGAACATTGACAAGAATCTGCAGTTCAACAGTCACGTAAAGAATATTTGTACTAAGGTCAACAATCAAGTTAATGTAATTTCCCGCTTTCGAAAAATAGTACCGACAGCTGTGAAATGTAAACTTTATAAGGCCTTTATTGTTCCATATTTTAGATAGTGTTCAGCAGTTTGGCATTTTTGTGGGGCTCGAAATAGAGACAAATTAGAGAATCTTAACAAAAGGGCGCTCAGGATTGTTCTCGACGAGAAGTCTCTGCAGTACCAGGAGCTACTGAACAAGTTTAATTCTAGTGATCTGTATAGTATCAGATGCCAACACATGATGACAACAGTTTTTAAGACAATCTAGTTCGAAACGATGCCAAAGCACATGCGTGGTCTCTTTCAAATGAGAAATACTGAACGCAAGATCAAGGAAACTTGTTATCCCATACGTTAACACAACCACTTATGGTCTTCATTCCTTCAGATACACTACTGCAAACATGTGGAACAAACTAACAGAGGACCTGAGGTCACTAACGTCCTTGAATGAGTTCAAAACTAAAATATGCCAAATTTCTTTCGAACATCAATGCAATTGTTACCTAGTTTAATGTACTGTATATAATATATGATTTTATTTTTATTATTAATGCTATTTTATTTATTTTTTATTTATTTTTTTTCTTCGTCTTTTTTTTCTCGGAGAAATTAGCTATACAGCTACCCTTGTAAATCCGAGGTGAAATAAAGGTGATGTTATGTTACAAAGGCTAGAAACATCTGGAAACATCTCAGTATAACTTTCCCCCGCAACCCCTTCTTAAAGGCAAATTTCCCGTAACAGAGTCCGGTATTTAAACACATCTATTTTTTTTATTTATTTACTCTTTGTGGTATAAGAGAATCCAAAAAAAAGCATTGTCTCGTACTGGAAATAGTTTTCTTATTGCCATGCCAGAATTTCATGTAGGTTGCATTTGCACTAAACCTTGCGTAGTTCTGAATAACGAAGCAGCCAGCGTTTAATCAAACAGGGAAATATTCAAATTTAGCTGTTTTCCCAACGAGGTACCGGTACGTTTGTAACCCAACTGACTCATAACTCCTCCACAGTGTTTTTCAATCATTCGGACAGTAGAAGAATCCATGTTTGTTCTCCATTTAGAAACAATTTTTTCAGAGTCTCGAGCGGTCCTAAAAGCAGCTCTAATGCCATTCTGTGCCGTACCGTTAAAATGTGTAGCCTCTAACAGCCAAATTTTGACACTGTTCAACAAATCTAGTCCTGCAAATCTGAACAGTTCATTAACAACTGATACAGGATGTAGAGCAAGTTCCTCAAACCGGATTAGCTTGTATCGAGCACCAAGCAGGTTTCTGGTCAAACTTGCTGTTGTAACATCCGCCTCTAACTGACGGCAAATTTTCTCGACGAACCATTCTTTCTGTCGTCTCGGTTCCCATCGCCTCCTAAAAAACTTCAATCTTATCATAGAGTCGACAACAGCTCTTGGGTCCCGCACTAAATGAATTATTCTACATTCACTTGAATGGCTGGAAGAGCAACTTGGTAAGAGTTGTCTATTTCCGTGAACAATTGGTATTCGAGGAGTAAGTATTTTCATGGTGACGACGCTGTAATTATTTTTACAAGACGCTTCAAGTTCGTGCGTTTTGACTTTGTTACAAACTAAGGACGTTTCGTTCTTCACACAAAACGGAGGGGACGTCAGAGCGAGGCTTCTATAGCGATCTTTAACGAATATATTCTTTGCAAAGTTGCCACCGGAAAAGTTGCAGAACATAGCACCTTCCAAAAATTTAAAAGCTGATGATCGATAAGAAGCTGAAGAGAAATCAAACTCAAATAAAGAATTTCGTCTGATGTTTAGCTGAAGTGAATGTAGAGGCTCAAATAAATACAAAACTCGTGGATGATGATTGAACACGTCGCCCAAAAATGACGATCCCGACCTCGGCAAAGACAATATGACGATGTTAATCCTTTTTAGACTAAGAATCTCTTCTCCAGGCCTCTCCGCGGCTCGCTCAGTTCCAAGATTAGTGAATTGTGTCAAGTGAGATGAATTCTTCTTGATCTTATAAGCATGAACTATTGCGTTCCACTTGGTGTTCTTGGATAGGTACATGAAGCACAGAGATAGCAAAGCCAAAGTGACTGCGCAACAGCGTATTATGGATCTCTTGTTAAAAATTATGGGATGCATTTCTTTCGCTGTTTCAGTCACTGAGGGAATTGTTATTCCAGGAAGTCAAAATCGATGAAAGCAACCTGCAGCCAAACAAATATGGACTAATCAGTAAGCTACCACTAGGACGTTTATTTTTTATTTAGCTTCTAACATGCACTGGTCAGAGGGATGGTGTTGGCTATTTTTTTCTTACTAGCGTAACGCACTGGAATTTCTACAAAAGAAAGTGGCTATTGATGGTTAGGATGAAAATGTATGTCAGGGGCGTTTCTGCCTTTACGCGAAATACGCAAGTGCGTACCAGAATTTTTCAACCCTTAAGATGATTTTTTCTTTATTTGACAAGTTATCAAACAAGGGAAAAGGAAATTAAAAATTCATATAGATGAGATGTTAAGGTAAAGTTGTGCAATTTTAATATTGGTGATTTCTTCAACATGCACCTGGGCGAGTTAAATTATCTCTTCCAGTCCAAGAAACTATTTGAAGCGTTAATGTCTTTGAAGTATGTTCCAGTCAGATGTAAGACAATTCCTAACTGCTGGTGAAAATTCACTAGGTACCGTTTGGAAATTCCAAATCTCAAAAATCTCCGCTGTTGGGATAAGTATCAACAACCCTTTATATCTGCACTAACGGTTACTAGTTTCCAGAATAAAACTTCAACAAGAGAACTGCAACACCGTGAAAACTTACATACGAAGCTAAATAAACGGCAAAGAGTAATGCGATGTTTGTGTCAAAACTTGGTCACACGCGAGGAAAATGTTAGGAAGATAACATCTGAAGTTTCCTTGTAAAATCTTTTAGCTCTGTGTCCATTCTCTTCACTTTCATCCTTTACCTTCATTGTGGACCATTTATCGCGCTTCTTAGTCGGATTATTTTGTACCAAAATGAAACAACAGTTCTCACTATTCTTCTTACAATGCTTTTGTGCACTGCGACGCCAGAGCGGGCATTTAATACCTGGTGCAGATTCAAGATCTACACATGCTCAACCAGAAGAACTGAGCAGCTCTCTTCTCTGGTGCTTATGCAAGCGTATAGGGACACTCCGATTGGCACCGAATGTAGTTCGGAAATTTGTGCCAAGCAGAACAGCGAGGTTAGCTTTTGAATTGCAGCTACTCGGTACGTGTAATTGTCTCTAGTAAATTTTTAGTTACCTGGAAAACCAAAGAACATCTGTATTATTGCGTTATAAGAAAACTGTTTTAGACCAAATATCAGAAAATATCGCTATCGCAGTGACATAGTCGTCAAATTCGTGCGTTCTTGCATTCGCAACCAAACATTACACGCAGGATAGCACATTATTTTATAATCCCGGCAGAAGTACCATCATAACATTTAATGTTTACTAGTGTACCACATAAAATTGACTGTAGTGCGAGCAATCTAAGCTCGAAATCTAAGCGAGCGGAAAATCTAAGCATGACAAACATTGCTGGAAATCGCAATTTGCCTGAGATGATATGTGAAAACGAGAAAACGAATGAAATAATAAATGTATTTCTTACTGTAATCCTATGTAAAATTATATTTGTCTCCCTTAGGCTAAGTATCAGCCTGATTTTGTGCGTACTGCCAAAAAATGTCTGGGAACGCCCCTGTATGTAGCTTAGGAACACTGGGTCAACATTTTCAAGCCGTTGTGGTTAACGTGATAACTTCACTGTATATAATGACTAATGAAAAGAACAATAAGCACAATTACATACTTTACGAGACTTCTCTAAGAAGAAAACGAAAAAAAAATCACTCAAAACTAGCTTATAAATCATGGCCAATAGGTGTGATCGCAATAGCGGTTCTAAGAGGAAGACTAATATTTTTTTATTCATTTATTTTGATGAAACGTTCCTGCAGCAGGTTGCGTGAAGCAATGCTGCCGTTCAACATGTTCTGGATAATTCTAAATTGAACTTTTCGCCTTCCACCAAAAAGACAACTGAGTATTCTTTTGAACTTTTTTGCCATTAACAAATTTGTTTTTGACTTTTGTTGTCTTTGCTTGTTATGCTACAACGCGGGTCACCATGCGATTTCGCGCCAAAAACACGGGATTTAGCATGAACAGGGTTATATCCAGTGTATACCACTTCATATTGGTGACCCTGTGCTGCAGACGGACGGATGGACGGACGGTCACGTGACTATTACGTCATTACTAAAATTTCTTGGCTTCACAGGTTACCAAATTTGCTTCGCAATGGTACTCCGCGGACGCGCTAGTGCACGGGCTCCACTATAAGACAAGCCTGAAGAGAACCACAACAAATTTCATCCGCATTTGAGTCCAGTATTCGAACCAGGCGTGGGTTTCTCGAAAGCCCCAAAACTTTTCGGACCGATTTCGTGCACCGTATTTCACACCGTGTCTTGTAAACAAAGAAGTTTTTAAGCATGAAACCTTGCTATAAATCAAAAATCTGTTATCTCAAAGACGTGTTGAAATGACAGCTTTGTAGAATGAGTCTTGTGTTTTTAGAAATAGCTTTTCGGGGTCGAAATTTTTCGGACTATCCAAAAACGCGTACCTGACCCACGATGGTGGTAGAGGGGTGCTCTTATTCTCCCTTCTCACCACAAAACTAAGTCGAAGGTGACTCCAAATATTGCGTCAAATTATTTGCTAAGAGAAACTGACTACACCAGAATCTGAAAAATAGAATGTGAAAAAGACGAGACTTTAAAGACGGCGACTATAAAGATGCGCTCAAAGGATTAGATCTATATTTATTATATAGCTTCGGAAGGTAAGCTAGGAACAACTGGACATAGGTTTTTCTCTTGAACCTAAAAATGGTGAATTTATCCTTAAAAGTGTCAGTCAGTGCCTTCTCTGACTGTCCAATCAATTATCAGTGTCGTGCGATTGAGGCAAAAAGTTGTATTTTATTGAAAAATAAATTTTGAAATAGCATATCTTTCACAAAATGCAAATAGGCGCCTTAATTACATGCATAAACACGCAGTTATTACACGAGAAGCTGATATCACAATGCCCATAGATTTAAAGAAGTAAAGATATCATGTTCTTTTTTTAGTATTTTATTAGTACCAAACAAATAAACTATTTAATTTACCCTTTTCGGACTATTATAGAACATATTTATCCTATACTTTTACACATTTAAAAGTTACTTTCTTATCGATTTAGACTTTCGTGCCTAAACTCATAATGATGTCACTTGGCTTGAAGTTAAAGTGAACGAAGAGTGGATGAATAAAGATGAGAACGATGTTATTTTAAGGTACAATATATTGGGCCAAGAGTTAAAAAGCGAAGAAAAGAAAACAAGAAAGTACTGCACGATTCACCTCAGGAACTCATTCTTAGAAACTGACCATTCAATTGGGCCAAGTACTTAGTCATAATAGTGAAAACATATAACATTTTTATATCATGTTGGTATTGGAAAGATGTTTCTATCCATTTGAGAACGTACACTCATCAAACATCCCCTCGCTGTAAACCTCAAAAACGAGTCCACTATGCCCAAATTAAAAACCGTGTTTCAGTTAACAGCTTAAAACGCCATGCATATCAATTTTTATATCCAAAGATAGCAGTAGTTTTAATCTGTTGGCTGCTCGCCGCTCAACAATTAAAGGATATTGAAAACGCAGTAGTCTTTGTTTCATCGTTTGACGGTTCAGTTTTTGTTTTCATCGTTTGACGTTTCAGGTGCATGGCCGACAAGTTAAAGCCAACTGGCGAGAATACGGGCACTGGCACAAGCTGTTGAAAGGTGGCTAAAATACCAATTAATTGAAATTGATGGCGTTTTGTCTTGCAGGCAGGTTGAGCAGCCTATTGCCAGCTGTGAAAGCGGATTGTGCGGCATTAGCATAAGTTCTAAATACCCTTCTTTAGAACGACATTAACTTTAAACTCACCACCCTTTTGAGAGTTTTGTAAAGTGTCCATTTCCTTTCGACAATTCCCCGAGAAGAAGGATGTTACAAGGAGAGTGGATACGGATAGATGCGTATTCAATCATACAGCATTCTTCAGTAAGTCAATCGGTTGCTCGGAGGATATATTTTATATATTAGATACTCCTCTCAATATAGCGAAAACAGGTTTTTACTTCTACTGAAACAAAAGGCGGTTTTCAGCTTAGAAATAATAAACCCCCTTTGGGAAGGAAAGGCAAATAAGATCCACGCAAATCAGCCGAAGCAGCCGCTTCACCGTCAAAGGGCGCGTGGTTTCTGGCTTTGCCGAAAATGGACTTCTATATATTTTTTCTGTCTAACAAAAAGTGTAAGGTCTTAATCATGCAAATCAGTACGTCCCTTACCTTTATACAACTGCAGTACTTGTCCTTCTAATGACTTATTATCGCCTTGAATAGATGTTTAATATTTAACTTTCTGTGGATGTTCCTCTTTTTACTTTCCACTTTACAGTTTTCGTACATGCTCTTCAATTCGCAGCATTTACTAATTTTTCACATTTAAAAATTGTCTCCCTAGTAACAGTTTGGAGCACAATATTAAAACCAGCTAAAATTCGACATAAGACGGTTATGCTCTGAGCCCAATATATTTATTCAATTGAAGTTCCATTTCATAGAACCTAAATTGAACAAATGTATTGTTTTGCGAAACAAGCTTTCTTGTAACATTTATTCTCGTATACGTGCAAATAAAATTTATTGCCTTGTCTCGTGAAAGTTGAAATCGTGAGTCTTGAGCTCCGATATTGCGTGTTTTAAAGGGTAGCCTATCTTATGAATCCTTTTAAAGAATTTTACTTTTCGAGCGCGTTTTACTTCAGTCTGTTTCTATCATTTACCAATATGAGTAAATTGTGTTTGGCCTAAGGGTAAATGCCATGTAAGAAGCAACGAAAAATATACAAAAGTGTTCATTTTTATTATCGTAAACTCCGCTTTTTCAATAACCCTAAACATGCAATATTATAATAGAGCGCTTTTCAAATGAGTGTCGTAAAACCAAAACCAAAGTAATTACCCCAGCCAATCACAACAAGCACAAATTATCCAATGAACCAATCAGAACTCGAAGCAAGTACATGCTACTAGCGTCAAGCGCGGGAAAAAACGTGCGAGCGCGAGCAAGTCGCGACTGATTGGTTTGAGTTTTTCTCCTGATTGGTCGAGAAAGTGGCGCGAGATTTTTTAACCAATCACAGAGCGAAGTAAAGCAAAACCAAAGCAAAACACGAATTACTTTCGACACTCAATTGAAAACCGCTCTATCAACATTATAATTATATTATTACATTGTGTGTACATATTGTCCTCACCGTTCATGATATATCTCTTAAGGTAATAGTTAGGAGAAATTATCTAAAAATGAATGAAGAGTTTTTGGTGGTCATTTCCTTTATTCTCATAACCGGCATGTTTGATCAAGTCGTGATACTGTAAGGATGAAAATTACATGGTACGATCATTATTGGGGATTAAAGGATTAAACGGAATTCTATATGCATCACACTGCAAGGAACGAATATGAACACGTATTTCACACCTCTTAGTTTTCTGTCGGCGCGTTTCGGGGCCGATAGGAACTGACGTCCAATGACGTACTTTATATGAATTATGTAGAGTATTTGAACGTGGTGTATACACGTTACGCTACATAAATGTGCCATCTATGCCAAAATGTTGTGTCGACGCCGTTCCAATAGCAAAATTTTAGGAAAACATGAAGACAATCGAAATCCAAATTAATAGGTCATTTTCACGACGGCCTACTGGATTTTTCACTAATACTTCTAATCTATACGAGAATTCTTCATTTTGGTGAAGAGAACATTCTCGATAGGTCGATCGGTTGCTCGAAGGGGAATATAATTATTAGGTACGTCTCTCGATATAACGAAAAGCGAAAACAGGTTTTTACTTCCACTGAAACGAAAGGTGGTTCTGAGATTTGGAATATTAACCCCCCCCCCCCCCCTGGGGAGGAAAGGCAAATGAGATCCACAAAAATCAGCCGACAGCAGCGCCTTCACCGTCAACAGGGCGTGTGGTGTCGGGCTTTGCTAGAAATGGACCTCCATAATTTTTTCGTCTCACAAAATATGTAAGTTTTTAGGGGTTAGTTACATCATGTAAATTAAGAAGTAGCTTTCCTTTCCTCTGCAGAACTTGCCCTTCTAATGAGTTATTGTCGCCTTGAATATATGTTTATTCAACGTTCTGTGGATGCTCCTCCTTTTCCTTTTTATTTACAGTTTACGGACATGCTTTTTAATTGGCAGCATTTATAAATTTTCACATTTAAAAATTGTCTCCATAACTAAATATATATTATTTTGCGAAACAATCTTTTTCTAACATTTTTACCTATATGTGCAAATAAAATTATTGCCGATGGTCATATTCCGTGAAAGTTGAAAATGAGCTCCAATATTGGGTGTTTTGAAGGGGAGGCTATTTTATGAATCCTTTTAAATAATTCAACTTTTCGAGTGCGTTTTCTTCTGTAATAACTTTTACCAATCAAGTAAATTGCTTTTGGCCTTAGGATAAATACTGTGTAAGAAGCAACTACAAATATGCAAAAATGCTTCCTTTATGGTAAACTCCGGTCTTTTTATTAATAAAACATCAGTTTCGCAAAACCCATTTACGGCTTTACACCTAATTGCAAAAACGTTGTTGTTTTACAAAAATGAAAAAGAATAAAGAAAATAGGCAATTAGGAATTAATTAAATGCGTGGCACTTTCCGCCATTTCGTTTTTCACTTGGTTAGTTTAGTCCGTAAAACTGAATGTCTCTTTATTTCATATTTTCTGTTTTCGATAGTTCGATTAATTTTTGATAATTTTATTCTGTGCCTTCTCCATTTTTTCATATTTCCTTTTTCTGCTACCGTTTTATCCTTTATCCTTTTTATCATTTTCTTTATTCACTTTTTGTATTTTCCCTTTATCAATATTTCGTTTTCCTTTTTTCCTTTTTTTCTTTATTCATTTTTCTCTTTTCTTATTTTATATTCCTTTTTTCTTTTTACCTTTTTTCTTTTCTCCACTTTTCTTTTTCTTTCATTCCTTTTTTCTTTTCTCCATTTTTCTTTTTCTCTTTTTCTGTATTCCTTTTTCTTTTTACCTTTTTCCTTTTCCTTTCTTCCATTTTTTTCTTTCCTCTCCGTGGCACACCCAGTAACCTTTGCTGGCATATTTCGCGCCAGTTTTCGCCAATTCCATGTGAGCTTCGTTTGGTGCCTGGTCGTCTTCAAACTCTGACATGGAGAACTTTGTGCAAGTCCAAAGCGGAAAAAAAGTTCTTAAAGTAACTCTCAATGAAAGCACAATTACTGTGTTGTCCAAGATGTTTAGCCTGCAGGCGGAAACGATCTATCTAATCGGTGATGACAGTGTTGTAATGCCCGATCGAGACACAATGGTTTTCAATGTGGCGGACATATTATCCACCAACGACCCTTAGTTCGTTCCCATAATAGCCATGTGAAATGTAAACGAAAAAATAAAGATAGCCGAGAAAAGAAAATTGAAGTTAAAAGGTAAAAAGAAAAAGGTATTTAGAAAAGAGGAGAAAATAAAAAGGAAATAAGGAAAAAAGAAAATGGGAAAAAGAAAAAAAGGTAAAAAGAAAAAGGAATAAGAAAAAAGGAAAATAGGAAAAAGATAACGAAAAATAGATAAATGAAAAATTGAAAAAGGAATAAAGAAAAGGGTAAAGCGGAGACAGGAAAAAAGAATATGGATATTTAATAAAAAAAAGAGAGAAAAAAGAAAGCACGGGATAAAATTTTCAAAAATCGATCGAACTATCAAAAACGGAAAATATGAAATAAAGAGACATTCAGTTTAACGGACTAAACTAACCACGCGAAAAACGAAATGGCGGAAAGTGCCACGGATTTAATTAGCCCTGCAAATTACATTCTCAGATTTTAATGATTCATTCTAAAAGAACTTGTGCACTTCAGGATAATAGTTCAATTTTGTATCACATTGATTTGATACAAGGTAAATTGGCCTCCGTATAGACCTTTTTGAGCTTTAGTCGTTCGTTAGAGAAACTACCTAGCTGTAGTTAGTAAAGCTAATTTATTCCTATGTTGCGTTTCCTTTTGTTTTTTGTTTTTGTTTTTGTTTTTGTTTTTCATTTTTATATGACAACGATATTTCAGTTAGGCGCATATCAGTTCTTATGTAAGCAACAACTTCGGTCTCAAATGTTGGAAATTTTTTTCCTTCCCCCCAGACCAATGTTGTCCTCAAAAATGTCCACGATTGACTGGATTAGCATTTCCAGCATTGAACAGGGGCGCGGGAAAATTTTTCAACACAAATAGCCCACGGTTGTAGTAATTACATGCATTCAGAGCATCATCATCATCATCATCATCATCATCATCATCATACTCTCCTATCACTGGAGACATAAAGCTGTCCTGTTGTCCTGATGCTTTACAAGGTTGGTCCATGTTTGTGGTTAACATCTGAAAGTGTGGCAGGTCAAATGAAAGGTGTCTAGCCCTGTCCTGTCGTAAAGCACAACGAGTTTTACAAACTAAGTTTTGAGAATTGCTGCATGTTGTTGTTTATTTATTTATTTATTTATTTATTTATATCAAGCTTAACTCTTTTCCGTCAAGAGTTGTATTTTCCCGACGTCGAAGTCGGGAACCATTGAGCCACTTGTGACGTCATCATTTTTGACGTCACAAGATTGTTTTGATCCATCCATACGTGTGTCCATTTTGAATATCGACCAAATTCTGGCAGAGCTATACCAGAAAAACGTGTCCAATTTTGGCTGCAAAGTTGGTGATAAAATAGGCCAAGTCATCTAGTTGCGAGTCAATGTTCCATTTCCAGGTTTTTAGAAGGACTGAGGCCAAAACTTTCCCAGTGGATAGAAAGGTGATAAAGGGTAGAAGATAAAGAGAAGAGAAAGGGAGAGAAAAAGGAAAGCAAAAGAAGCGAGAAAAAATTAGAAATGAATCAGCAAAAAAAAAAAACAAATTTTGGCTTATGCGCATGCGTGAAAGCAAAATAATGTACAATTTACAACATAAGCTGGCTCAAAATTGAGCTACAATGTAAGAAAACGCTTTTGTAGTAAAGTTTAGTGGCATTTGGCATCATAGCACTTCAAAAACTGCTTTAGCGGTAAAAAAATGCGTTTTTCTAAGGGAAAAACGCTGACAGGAAAGGGTCTTCAGGGTAAAAGATTAGCATGGCTATTTTAAAATGAGTTCTGTATGTGAATAAAGATACAAAAATAATAGATTACGTCAAATAATAAATTACTCATAAAAAAGACAATAGGTCGTAGAGGGTAGTTAAGTTTAAATGCCTGAAAACTTTTTTTTTGTTTGATACCTGAATACCTGTTTGACGTTTGTTTGTTTGCTTTTCTTTTCCTTGGGTGGATACAATAAACACGCTGCTGTGAGACTTTTGCAGCCTCTCTAATAAGCTGCAACCGTCTAAAAAGAGAAAATAAAAGAGCTCCTTTTGGTTTCTGTTTTAATCTTGTCCACACTGCTGGGATATTGAACATCCACACCTTATAGCTTCATCGATCTTATCTTGAATTTTTCTGAATTAAAACTATTTTTAGAATATATTAACCGTTTTGAATTAATGTTATGAAAGTTTATCGATGCAAGAGAATCGCTTGAATCACATGACCTTCACCCTTCAACGTTTGGCGCTCATATAAAAGAAGACAACCAAGACTCCAAAAACAGGATGTGACCTATACGGTAAGCTCCTTAGTCAAGACATGCAAACCAACACGTCCCCACCTCTTTGAAAAGAGTATGAAGGATTATCAAGGCCGTGATTTCTCCTTACATAAGCAATACATTGTTGAACAATCAAGTAACGAGAAAGAACGAAAATCGTCAACGCCCAACATGGAATTTCTCATATATTGGCATTTATTTCCAAGGCAAAATTTTCTGCGTTCAAATTAAAAAGCAATAATTGGTCGTCATTTAGGAAATTAGCATTTGAGATCTTCGCTTTAAACGACTGGAACAGTTAGGGATATGATATCCCTACATATTTCTCTTGTTTTCGTTGGTAATGAAAGATTTCCATGTTTTCCCGGAAAACCCTCTAGCCCCACCTGATTTAGAAAAAGAAGTCATGATGGATGATTTTAAAATTTCCCTGAATTGCTGAGATGTACCTATATACCCCAGCATGCCCCAAATGAAAAAAACATTATTTGTTCTTATCATAAGCTATTTTGAGAAAATCGTCTGACTTTTGAGAATCGTCATATGACTTCTTCTAATCAATACCTGTTCACGTGCATTATGTAATTGATTCTCACAATGTACTCAACACAGACATGCCTGCGGTCATGCAATGTATTCTAGTTCTTATTTTCAGTCTGTGGTTAAAATGTTTAAAATGTTTATGGAGTTGTACTTTCCTGCGTTACAGGTTTTCTCTGTTTTCAACGCATTTTAATTTAAATGTTTTCCAAAACGTAATTTTGGTATTTTTTCAGTTCTCAAGTTTGGCACTCTCTTGACTGCAAGGTTTAGGGGTGAGGAGTTTCAGTGTGACCTAATTTGACACGAGTGGTTTTTCAGGGAAAACATGGAATCTTTCGCAATAACAATTGGAATATCCTTTTTATTTTTTTTATTTTTGCTGCAGTTTATTTTATTTTTTTTTATTTTTCAGAAAAAGAGCGAAATCGGAAAAACTAAGCTTTATTTGCTGATATCATTTGTGCTGATGCAAAGATGACTCGCTAGCTCTGGACAAGAGGCTGCAGCTACGTAACACAATGGAAACATAACACTATCTTTATAGACCGCAGCTTAAAGTGAAATAAAAATAATATCTGTCTGTTTCAAGTAAGCCGATAGCGGGGTAAGCCAACAGGTTTCCAAGAATCCCCAGGTCGCCTATAAAAAAATTGATCCAGTGGAAGGGTCACGCATTTCGTCTGAGGAACGGACTGCAGAAGCCCCTAACTAGATCAGCTCCGTTATAACAAAGGTAAGTCTTTTGTGTCCTAATAACACTAAAAATAGTGATAGTGATTCCCATCCGATTTCGGAGCATGCAACCAAAGGAAAGCTTAAAACGCTGTTGCTAGTTTATGTGTCAAGGACAATCGACGAGGAAATTTCGGCAAAACTTAGGATCGATGTCGCTCTGATAAGCTCGGATGCACGAAAGTACAGGAGAAGGAACATGATTCTCTGGGTACGATCTGTTGTTGCCTCTCAAAAATTCCTAGCTGCTCACTTTTTACACAAAAAGCTTCATTCGAATGTTTTCGTAAATAAAACGCGTCAACTTATTTGTCCCATTCGAGGTAACATTCTACTTTAAAAGTAAGTTCTATTTCTGCATCACATGCAGTTTTGTGATTATTTCTGAACCTAACTGCCAATATATTCCACCGAAAAGTCAGTTCCAGTCGACCTTGTGTGACAACTGGAAGTCTTCTATATCTTTGTTGTGGCGATCTTTGGGGGAAACAAAATCAAAATTGCATTTTTTGATGAACTGCAACTGAATATTCTGAGATTTTCAAGCAACAGCCCTATGATTGGTTGTCATTGATTAGGTACGATATTCCTTAAATCCGCATTCGACAAAGTTATAATGTTTCAAAATCGCCTCCCTAGCTAGTGTGCAAAGGTCACAAACTTTGTAAGACAATTGCTTGACTGTTTTACATCATGTGATTTCAACTTGTCTATTTCGCTACTTTTAAAGTGCTCACTTTAGAAGCATCGAAGAATCATCGCTGTCTTTCCCACATAGAAAGGGGGGGGGGGGGGAGGGACTAGAAAGATCTGTTCACTGTTCCGTTTTGGTGTACAAAGCCAGTCTGACCGAGCTGACCTTATACTAAACATCACTAATCTTGGAAATAATCCAAATGGGGATCCACCCCCTTTTTAGTGAATTGTTTTGTAGAAGCACTCATTGTCTTATCGAATATACCCTTACCTAGAGAAAGCAAAATTGAAAAGAGCGCACAAATCACGTTTTCAGAGGTACTGCAAAGTCAACTTTACCACGCAAGAATTAGCTACTGATTCAATAGTTACCACACTACTGGTGTCACGCTGCCTATTTAGGGCACTGCTCACTTGGGCTTAACTTCTTATAGTTATAAGATTTATCGAAATATTTTTCTTTTGTTGTTCCACTTCACTGACTGTACTCATTCCTTTCTCCCTTAACTGTCTCGAGTTCCTAAATGTGGGGTAATTCTTACTATTAGTTAGTTTCGCTAGACAGCGAGAATTAAACTACGTTTCAAGCTGGTTAAAAACCAATTAAATGGAAAACGACAACTGATTATATTTTGCATGCTTCTCTACCATACAGGTCACTGCCGGAAAATATGACACCGAACTCCATTTTCCTTTGCTTTACCATAAGCACCGTCCTTTGGGGATTCATAAAGCCAATAGAAGGTTTACAATTTGATTTTGACTAATTAATTGATTAATTAATTAATTATCCTAGAAAACGTTAGGGAGAGGGAGGAAAAGGGGAAAAACTGTGCAATAATTATAGTCTGTCGAACACTCACCATCAGGGAATTCGAAACCATGTTAATATTTGATGGCATTTTTTCTGCGTATAACCTGATTGTTGTTTAATGGATAAGTCAGTAAATATAAATGTAGTAAGTATCTGTATTAGACGATGAGTGTATTGGAAAATGGATGGATGTTGTATGTCTAAATGGATCACAGGGTTTATTTGTCATTTTCTTCTTTTGCGAGTAACGCATCTGGTGGTTCCTCACAGAAGAGGGAAAATCACCTTGATTTTTTTTTCAAAGTCCCTCAACCTGATATATCCTTAAAATTGACGACAACCTCTGTCCCCTGATGACAGAGTAAGGCCAAACTCCGCGATCACCTTCTGTGTTTTTGTAAGTCAAATTATGACAACAATTACGACTATGCCTGCCTTTATCTAACAGCTTCATTTTATTTTATTTTTGTTGTCATATTTAATTTATTTTATTTTGTTTGTTTTATTTTATTTTATTTTATTTTATTTTGTATTAGGAGGCTTTTGTGCTGGAAAGGTCAATGGTGACTACACGGACCCCGACAATTGCAATGGTTACATTTCCTGCTCAAATGGGATCGCATATAAAATGTCCTGTCCAGCTAACTTGAGGTTTAACGAGAAAACAGATAAATGTGACTATCCACGAAAAGTGCCATGCAAGCAAGGTTTTTTGACATTTTTATTCCATTCCCACCACTATGATTATTTATTCTATTGACCTGGTTGGCATTCATGCAGTTGCTCACGCTATCTCGAACATGCAAAGGAAAGAAAAAAAAACTTGTTCGAGACCCGGATGGTATTTCGAGATAGCGAGTAATAAATTGCTGGAGAACGGCGTCCAAGGGACACATGTTTCTGCTTGAGATAGCGGGGAATTCCAGATTGCCTGCATGGATGGCATCTCTTCAGGGGTACCCAACGATAAAATTTTAGCAAAATACTTGAAATATCATTTTCTGCTTTCTTGGATTGTTTCAGAGCTTTCTAAAGGCATATTTGTGTCAGCGAATACAGACTGATCTGTTAGGATTTTTTAGCTGAAAATTTAGGCCGCAGAAAATTTTAGGAAACAGAATCCTATACGCCGAATTTCCGAGCGCTGATGGCTCTTCGAAATGATAGCTGACCTTATTTTGCACTCTAAACGACATATTTGTCCCTACTAAAACAATAGGAACTAATAAGTCTTCTTGTTACGAAATTCCGAAGTGATGTTTCGCCGAAGAAATCTCTAGCTTTCACTGCAATTAAATCCGAAAATCTCAGGCGATTTTAGGCGTTCCGTACAGATATTCCCCGAAAAGAACCGTTGGGTGCCCCTGTTTCTTGTCCCTAGTAAGGTAGTATTTAATTTGTTTAATAATAAAAAGAAGTGTACTTTACACAGGTTAGGAAACCTTACAGGGTGATGGAATTAGATGACAGATGAATTTGTCGAAATCAGCCCAGCTATTATAAATTCCCGTTAAGAAATGAATCATAAGTTGCCTTTTATCACGGTTTGACATTAACTTTTGGAATTTTTAGGAGGTTTTTGTCAGGGGAAAAAGAATGGCGACTACAGAGATCCCGACAATTGCTATGGCTTCATAACATGTTCAAATGGAATCGCATATAAAATGCCTTGTCCTGCTGGCCTGAAGTTCAACGAGAAAACAGATCGATGCGAACGAGACGTCGTTTGTAATCCAGGTTAGAGACGTATCACTAAAAGAGTGGTGAGCCTCCAATAGCTCTTATGCATGTCTAAGCCAGACTAGCAAATTTCAGCAGCAAGGTTCCCTTTTGATGTGTAAACCTTTTAAGTTTGTAAACAGCTCATCACCGCGGGAGCAGCGAAGCGAAAATAAATACTCTAACAAAATCAATTTCGAGTTGCCAAATGCTAGCGGATAATTTTTAACTAGGTCCGTTACCTCTACTGAACTGCGTGGGGCTACCAACGAAAAACTAGTGCTGTCCCTGACGACCTTAAAAGACATTACATTTTGGACACCCTTCAGATACTCTAAAACCAATAAGCATAAGAAAGACTCGTGGCGAGATATGATGGGATATTTTCTAGGTACTATCTGTGGCATGTTCTGCATACCGCAGCTGCATGCATCTCAGTGGCCGGCTGAGAAGCAAAGCGGACATACCCATAAAAACCAAATATATTGTCAAAGTGTATTTGAAATCCGGCAGAAGATCAGTCAAAGAAATTTTCAATATAACATTTGTTTTTTATTTCGTTTTTTTTGTTTGTTTGCTTTTTCTTGCACTTTAGTGTGAATTTTGTAATTTCAAATTATTAATTTTTGATTAGCCTACTTCGCTTTTGAGCCCTTCAACTGCTCAGTGACGTCAACAGTGGCTATAATCTCAGAAGTACCTGCAATCACAGAACAATGTAATAACCAATGAGCATAAGAAAGACTCGTGGCGAGATATGATGGGATATTTTCAGTAGGTACTATCTGTGGCATGTTCTGCATACCGCAACTGCATCTCAGGGGCCAGCTGAGAAGCAAAGTGGACACACCCATAAGTCTCCCAAAACCAAAAATATTGTCAAAGTGTAGTTGAAATCCGGCAGAAGATCAGTCTAATAAATTTTCAATATAATCTTTGTTTTTTCTTCGTTTTGTTTGTTCGTTTTTTCTTGCACTTTAATGTGAATTACAAAGTTTCAAATTATTAGTTTTTGAATAACCTACTTTACTACTGAGCCCTTCAACTGCTCAGTGACGTCAACAGTGGCTAATCCCAGAAGTACCTGTAATCACACAACAATGCCCTAATTGTAACTAGTAAGAATTTTCGCCAGAGTCCCCATTAAAACAGACTTTCAACACTTTCATCCTTTTTTTTAGATTTTTGTAGAGATAAAGTCAATGGTGACTACAGAGATCCCAACAACTGTTATGGTTTCATTTCGTGTTCAAATGGGATCACGTATCAGATGCCCTGTCCGGCTGGCCTAAGGTTTAACGAGAAAAAGGATGAATGCGACTACCCAAAAAATGTGCCATGTAATCCAGGTGCCGTAAAATATTCAACATGTTAGCCGTAAACTGCATGATTTCATCCATACCGCGAATGAAAAATTTAAACCACACTACAAAACTCAAAGGTATTATCCTTGAAATGAAAGGATCAGAATTCTGGTCATTCATTACATTTCAACTTTTATTGCCACCAAGGTACGTTCCAACGCGGTCTTCAGAAAGGCTGCTGAGTTAGTAGACGTCTGAAGGATCATTGGGTGAAGAAACAACAGATCAGTCTTCATTCAGAGATTGTTATTACAGCTGGTTACACAGATCGTTCCAAAATTGTAGACGTTTTCTCAGTAAAGAAAAAAGATTATACCACTATTTAGATAGAGATAGATCGATAGATAGATAGTTTATTAAAGCATCCTTGGCAGCTAATAGACTGAATATCGGATAATTTTACACCAGAGCAGTTCGAGGATCATTTTGTTGTTCATAGGTTCAAATAATCAAGTCCTAATTTCTGTTTTCCTTATTATTACCCTTAAATTCTCAATCACAAATTCGCCCTTCTCTCCTCTTTTTAAAGACATGAAAGATTTATGGGTCTTTGCAGTGCTTACCTAATGATGGCATTTTTGAATTGCGCGAAACAGAGAGAGGTCATTAGGGATCTTAAGCTTTTAAGCCCCGAAAAAGTAACATAAGAAACATATGGAGGACAGCGAGGAGAATGAGCATGTTGATATTGGGGCTAAAGTGTTATGCAGCCCCGAGAAATTCACTTATTTTAAAGAACACCTTGGGTGTTTTGTCTTGTGTTCTTTTTGTTTTCTTTTTTTTTTTTAATCTTCTTTGTTTGATTGGTTGATTGAGTTTGTTTGAAAGAATTAAAAAAGCTGGACGTTTCACGATGTCGTGTTGTAATAAAGGACATCTGTTTGTTTGTTTTTAATGCTAACTTTTATGCCATAGTTGACGGAGGATGGTCTGACTGGAGCGCTTGGTATCCCTGTTCTGTCACGTGTGGTGGAGGATACCAAATAAGGATCCGCACCTGCACCAACCCCCCGCCTGCCAATGGTGGACGAGACTGCGTTGGGCCCAACAAGGAAGTGCAAACTTGTGCAACACAGAAATGTCCCCCTAAGCCTTGTAAGTATTGTATGGTAATGAGTATTTTTTTTTTATTTCAACGAGATACGAACGATGACGATGACAATTAGAATGACGATGGAAGTGCATCATGATGATGGTGATGATGATGATGATGATGATGATGATGATGATGATGATGATGATGATGATGGTGATGATGATGATGATGATGATGATACAATACAAAGGGTTTTTATACTTTGTGTTTTTATTTCTCTTAGTTTCCTGCCGGGGAAAAGCGGATGGAAATTACAAAGATCCTAACAACTGCTATGGATTTATAAGCTGCGTTAGCGGCTTAACTTACCATATGCTCTGCCCAGACCGTCTCAAATACAATGAAAAAATAGATGAGTGCGACTGGCCCCAGAAGGTTAAGTGTTAAGTGAAGCTAGCGCTGGGGAGGTTTGAGCAATAGAAGACAAGAATGAAATGAAAAATGACGATAAAATAATTGATATCTAGTTGTGGCTGATTTAAAATCACTTTAACGCTGCTTTAAGATTAAGTGATAGTCAGTGGTGATTTATAGACCTTTCTCGAAAATTGCTGCTACGGAGATTTATTATCCCAGGTAAAAAAAAAATTGTTAACAAAACTATTCCGCTCGAGTCAACTTTACCTGAGGCCAGAGTGCCTAATGATTATGGTGCCACCTGATCTGTTAAGATAAAACAACAGGGGTATAGAATCACTTTCTGTCCTCAGGTCCTTCAAGCTCTGCAAATCTTTTCTGACGCCGTGAAAGAATATTTCAAATATGTTTTCTTTTTTTGGCACGATTCAGATGTCTTGCCAAATCGGGTCAAAAACCTATGACATAGACCTTTGGATCGGCGCGGACTAAAACAAAATCGAGGATTTAGGATTTCTTTCCCATCGTTTCTTGCAAAACACTGAGTTAAACGATGAATTTCATGGCAATAATGACAACTAAAAAATTAAAATTGATTTTTAAATATTACTGAAAACTGAAGACAATACATTGGACAGAACCGCAAGAAGGTAGCCTAGTCTAGGTGGGCCTATCTAACCGAAATTACGTAAAGAACGGAATTGTTATAATAACTAAGTAATTATTAAACAAGTTCTAAGGGGTATTATCTCATAACTTTGTCGTTTCTTGATTTGAATGAGCGATGCCGACATTAGAAAAAATAATGTGCAACTAAAACTGACTAAAATTCATTTATTTAAAAGTTGAAGCAATTTGGTAGGTCCTGTATCAGCATCGCCTCTATTGATTTTCAGAACCAAAACTGCAATAAAAGCTGCTATTAACTGCTTTGCAAATGATGCAGTAGTTACTGTATAAAGTGTACACCAGGAAGTCTCTAACCGGCGCTGCACATAACTCCACCCTCCCCACCTCCCCTGTAAACTCCCGGGCATCGTTTCAAGAACAAATTGGCGAATTTCCCGCTGTTTTGAGCTCAACGAGCTGCTCAAATACTCAGGTTTGCAGTTAAAAAAGGAAGTATCTCCTGCGCTTCTGCTCTTATTTAATACTATACAAAATTGGCAGGCCATTCTAAGGCACAAAGAAGGTGCTGTTCCAGTGACCATTGGTTCCATGGGTTGTCCTTGTCACTTGTTACACATCCTTAGATATACGTTTCATGTACAGGTTCTCGTCTTTGTAAAGAATTGTCGCTTAAACGAAACCACCTCTCTGTGAAGTCGAAATTGTCAGGAGGCCATCAAATGCCTAACACTCGGGACGGAAAATGTGAAAAATGTCCCAGTAAAAATGTCCCACTTATGTCCGTGGGAATGGACACTATTGGAATTGACTTTAATGGGAGGGATACTGTTGACTACTCTCTCCTTTTTTAATTGCATTGAAAATAAATTTTGGTTAGCTTCCACACCCTACTCAAAATGTCATATCCAGGATGCCTGGAGACTCTTGACAGCTTAATATTAATAATAATTATAATAATAATAATAATAATAATAATAATAATATTTAACCAGGGTGCCCACTCGCCTTGGCGGTTTTCAGTTTCCCGTCTCTTTTCGCTTCAGAATAGTTGGGGAAAGGGGGACACACAAACACGCGTATCTACCGAATGGAAATGTCATCCCAACCGCACATAGCGTTTCCATGCAACAAGCTATTCATGTGCGCTCAGGTGTTTCTCTCACTCACCTATCACCAATGTCTGCTTTTGCGCGCACGTGACCAGATTACCTGGTCTTAGGTCCAAAACCATGGGATTTGGGAACAAGATGTGTATTCGAACTCTTATAGGTTTCATTTGAATATCCCCCCCCCCTGCCATTTAGGATTTCATCAACGGAGTAAAAACGTTGTCGCATTCACCTTGCAAGGCATCATAAACGGGTCAACAGGAAATTCCTGGTAATTAACAATTATCCTGCGAAATCGCGCGGAATATCACCTGATACTTAGCCGACGAGGCCGTAGGCCGAGTTGGCTAAATCAGGGGATATTCCGCAAGATTGAGCAGGATAATTGTTTTATTATTCAACAAATTCCATCGACTACCATTTTCAGAACGAGAAAAACTACGACGGCTCTATGATGAAAACGCTAAAAGCTAGCAATACATAAGCTTAATAAAAATCAAAACAGAACTTCAAGAAATCGAAGTTTACTACCGTTCACTTAAAAAGACTTATTTACAAACTCATGTTTGGAAATGACAAAAGTAAAAAAAATATTGCTACCTTACCGAGAATAAGTCCTCTTCCTGTGAATTAAAATCTTTTAAACTTCAGTCTTTACAACTTTCCGTGAGCAAGTGTGCTGCTTCATTCGCAATAGCATTTTCTTGGTTGAGTTCTCACTATGAAAATTCCAAGTCAACCTCTGGATATCTTTGTGAGCTGAAGCAAATACTTGTTGACTTTTTGAGAGCATTTCATCGTGGAAGGTTTCTTCTAGGGAGTTAAAACTTCCGGAGAACACTGCTAATACTGCCTCGCTTTTCAAAATGGCCGCCAAACAAGCAATGAAAGAAAATCTGCAGTGCACTTCCAAATATGGTCATTTACGTATATCGCAGGATATCTGTCATGTACGGATGACAGATATTGAGGGCTTCCTTACCATATATGGGCATAGTGACAATTTGTTGAATAATAATACGTGTTATTTGAGTGCTCAGTACTTTCGACAGACCAAAAATTCAGAACCAGTTTGGACATCGATCTTGTACACCATAATGCCAGTTTATACCCAACTTCCTGGCCACTGATGCTTAAACTCAACAGAATGTTTAATTTCATCTCCAGGCAGGGTCTGTGAGGGTTTTTGGGTATACGGTATACAGGGATTTTTAAAATCAGATATACGGTATCTTTCACTCAAATAACTAACGATTTCGAGTATAAGGTATGCTACGCTTCTTACAGTTTTGGGTATATCGATGGAAACGTGGGAGAATTTTGGTATTTTAACTAATTTGTTTGGGTATAATGGCTCTCGTCTATACGTATGTATTTTATGCATAGAACATTTAAATGTAAAGCAAACACGATAATTTTTGGAACCTACGAGAGACTTAACCTGCACGCTCGATAGCATGCTTGGTTTTTCAGTGAGTGTGGCTGTGGTGACATCTAAGTTTTAATCAACTGTTGTTTTCTCGGTGTTCAGTTAAGCCTCAGGTTTTCACTAGGACATAAGCACAAGCCGACGTAAGAAGAATGAACGTGTTCGTTCTTCTTGCTTCGGCTTGTCCTTATTCCCGTAGTTATGTCGCCCCCAGTTTTCATTTTCAAAACTGCGACAGAAGCATAGGCATAAGCGCAATCTCACGCAAGACTTGTTTATGCTTTTGCTTGTGCTTATGCTTATGTTCAAGTGAAAACCAGCCTTTACTCCCCACTGAGCTCAGCGGTAACAAAGATTGGAATGAAAATGGACCTAAACCAGTTTGTCTACTTGTTTTCTTGATGTTTACGTACAAGCATTCCTTTGCATTCGAGAAGATCTCGTACTTTCTTTTGTCGTTTTGTCAGAATCAAACACTTTGCTCAACTGTTTTACTGGACGCAACAATATGTTGGAACGCTCAACGGGTGTTTAAGTAAGCGGCGTAACGGCGTAACAAATTTTTGTTCCATTTTTTCCACTATTTTTTTAAATGACATTTTTTTCTCGTTTTTCTTCTTTCTTTTTTACATGTTTCAGTTCTTCCGTTTCTTGAATGAATTTTTAGTCAAAGCCGAATTGCAGAGGCTGTAAACGCTTTTATCCATGGTTAGCATACATTTATAATACAGCGGCAATAATACAAACATTGCATTCATTATCACGTCAATACATTTACGAGTGTAAAATCTTGCGCGATAATAGAGCGCTGCAGCATAAAAGAATAGACTGACACTGATTAATTCCTTTTTTTTCTGAATCAAACCGCGTATTGCGCGACAGGTACTTAGAGAGTCTAGTAGAAAGGTGCTGCCTTTTCTGATTGCCTATTTGGTAACATTTAGCAGAGATAGACATTCATCAAAATTGTAAAATGGATAATTTCTGCAACTTACTAACATCGATAAATTCATTAATTTATGTATCTATTTATTTATTTAATTTCAGTTATGTGAAAAATCTTAAATGTTTTCGTGTTGCATTAAACTGAGATTTCTAATTAAGTAAAATAATTAAGCAAACCAATGAACCTTACTGTTTTTCTTCTAACTTCCGTTGTTAAGGGTGTTCCCATTCAATTCAAGAGTGAGTGGGACGTCATAATACTTCACCGCTAAACAAGCGAATCGCTCAAGGTGAATTAATTTGTTTGTGAATCTAACAGCGTGAACATTACAAAATCTCATGAAACCTATAAAGGTAAGTCTGCCAAAGAGTAATACTCGCTTCCCTGAATAGTTCAAATAACCCGCGAATCGAAGAAACAATAAGTAAGATAGGCGCCAGTTTCATTAGTCTTGTGCTATTCTGTTCTCTAGAATATAAAGTTTCCTCACTTGATTACCGACACGGCTGAGGGCGATTCTCATTAACTTGGAAACTTTTGATGAATCTTGATATTGGAAATAATTGTCGCAGTTATCTCTAGCCACAAGCAAATTTAATGACACCTGATGCGCAGGTTTCTTTATAAAATCAGCTGCTATTTGCTGTGACTCATTGCGATGTAGACGAGGCGAATAAAATCTCATGACCTCTTGCTGTATACAATAGAGCGACTCTCTCTGTGGAAAGCACAGAGAGGAAGAATCAGAAGTCCTCAACAATAAGTGACACGGATTTCTTTAGTTGGAATTTTTATTTAAAGGAATTGGCATTTTACATTTTTGCAGAGACGTTGTTTGTAAAAGGTAGATTGTTTCTGAATGGTTGTGCTCAGCTTGACTTCAAGTTTCTCAAAAAAATTTATGCGATTCGGTTATCTTCAGTTATTAGCATATTTCGCTATAAACAGAACACGTTCATGTTTCGCTCTATTGGTTTACCCAAAGAAGAACGCACTTGTTAGTCGAAAAAGAAATGCTGTTTAATTACTTTTAACAGTTGGGCTTGCCCAAAAATGTTATCGCCATTATTGATAGTCTCTGAGGAGGCTTATGAAAATGCGTGGAAAGAAAAATTTTTCTTTGTCCAAGAACGAAAGCTGTTACGCTCTATTAGACAGAGTTTGAGTCTAAAACATTCATAAACTGCCAACAATGTAAAGAAAACACGATGCCTAGTTTTCTAACCCTCGCTTTCACTAATTAAATCCTTGAGCAATTGACTTGTACTTATTGCAAATTTGTGCAATCTTTTCATGAAGCAATGTTACCCATAAGGAGTCGTTGATTTCTAACATAAAGCTAAAAACATTTCAGTTAAAAAATCAATTATGCTGTAAGTGCCTGTTAACGACCACTTTGAATTTGTCCAGTTTCAACGCATCCGCGCTACACAACCACACAACCGCGCTACCGAGTGTGTTTACGTACAGTAGTAAAAGGGGAAGAGCCACAAACATTCAGTTCACAAATATTTCATGCCTTGTCCTTATGTTTTGTAAGAATGCTTAGATTCCTTGACACTGTGGTTGTCATGCAAACTGAAGAACGTTGCTTGAATGTACCTATTGAATATACATTTTTATGGGCCTTCTTTAAAATAGAAACCTGGGTTACTTAGTCATCATCAGGGAATATAGATCGTGAAGCAGTAAGCCGATTGTCGATCAAGAGGGTAAGTTTACGATGGAAGTAAAATAACAGTTATAATTCTGACTTCCTAATATTGTATCGGCCAGGAATTGTGTAACTGTAATTGTTGTTATTAGCTTGCAGAATTGTACCGAATCGAAGCGTCGATTTTATCCCGCATTTAGATATATTTTTTGTATTCTGTTTGTTCTTTAAATTAGCATTTCGTTAGTGGCCATGAAAAGTGAAAATAATTCAAGAGGGCAGTGCGGTCACAATAACACTACAGCTCGAGTTATATCAGCTTGAATGGCGAATTCAAGAAGTCGGTGTAAATCTTTTTTCCTTTTTTTTTTGGTATTCATCAGTCGTTTATGCTCTACTGAATTATTTCATGTTTCATTCCTTGAAAGTCTTCTTAACACATTCGCAGTTCAAAACTAATAAATTAGGGAATCTTCTTCCCACAGATTCGTTAGCGATAGCAAATTTGGTGAAATAGTACTTTAAAGTCAGTTGCGACGTAGAAAATGTGTTATTGTATTTGTTTAAGATGCACTCTTTAACGTTCGACTTTCAGTAAACCGTGACTCTTTTCATTTTTATGCCATCATATCTACAATAAAAATATGGCGCCCAACGGCATATTTGCGCCCAAACAAACACATCTAGCAGAACAACACACACGCAAGGATGAGCGAAAAACAAGCACGATGATAAAAATTGTCCTTCATTTTCTTGTGTCTGCGATTATGCAAATAGAAATATTTATCGCATAATGACAAAAAATTTTCTTTGTACGCTACTACATAAACATCAGGGCAGAATGTTTTATTGAAACTCACCAATCGTTCACATAAAGGTACTCATATCAGGAAGAAGAAAAAAATCAAGTAACTAAGTTGCACTGGCAATTAGTCACCGACAACGAGGTAAATGATTCTATTCAAATATACCATGTAGGTAATACCAAGTACCTAACAGTTATTTTGTTTTCTGATAAATGGGCAAAAACTCGCCCGAGGCGATGGTTGCTCCGCATGGATACTCCTCGAGTTTGAGTGGCCATTCAGACCGCGAAGAACAGTTTTTTGGGGGGGTGTTGTGGATGTCGTGATCCCCAAATGACGTAAAACAAAGGATTGAAAAGACAATAAACAATAATCAGACTTCAACACAACAGCTAACCGACAATAGTTTCTGTCACACCAAGAAACAGCCCAAAAAACATGCACTTTTATACACTCTTCCTCTCTTGTTGTTGACCCAGGCTTTGATCAACACTTGTACTTTGACAATACACAACATTATTATAACAATATTACCCACGAGCATGGTTCATCGTTGCTGCCCCTCAGGACCATTTCCTGTAGCAAACGTTTCGTGATATAACCACCCCCCCTGTTGCAAACGTTACTATATAACCCACCCCCCCTCGCTCCCACTGAACTAGATGTTAGTGCAGTGCAGGTTACCCCCTCCTCCCCCCCCCCCCCCCCCACTCCGGCATTTTGTCACGTTTCCCCAAAGCTTCGCTTGCAGCCTTTTTACGCCTGGCCCACTCCACGGTGACAATGTGGCGTGACGTTTCTTGTCTACGGCAACACCACGTTGCAGGGACCTTTCCAAAGCTCCGATCACATGTCCGAAGATATATTGCCAGCCTCTGTACTACCTATGATAAGGAACCAACACAAACAAAACATAGAAAACCAATCATAAATAGGCATTGAACCAAAGATTTTAACCATTATGGCGCCTTGACATTTTTGCAACTACGTACTGGCCGCTCCAATTTGCGAGAGGGAAAGAAAACGGGAGAATCTGATTGATCCCATTAAGCATTTTTGATTAAGCTAATCACTCGTTTAGAAGGGGCGCGTTGGTGTAGTGGTTAGCACTTTGGACGTCAGATCTGAAGGTCGATGGTTCAAGGCCCTGAGTGCCTGCCATGTTTTCTTAGACAAGAAACTTTACCCCACATTGTCCCTCTCCGCCCAGGTGTAAAAGTGGGTACCGGCGACATACTGCCGTGAGAAACCCTGTGATGGACTAGTATCCCATCCAGGGGGAAGTAGCAATACTCTGTTGCTTCATGCTACAGAAACCGGGTTAAACTCCAGCCACGTGGGTACCCTGTGGGCCGTGTGCGAATTAACCTACCCTACTTAGCCAAATTACAGGCTGAATAAAAAATAGCGTACGTTAATTTTTGTTCTTACTAAATTGTCTTCTTTTTATTTATAACAACCTTGCTGTTTCACGTAAGACATGACAGTCTGTCGTGCAGTTTTGGTGCTCCTCTTGGCCAAGACCATTGGATCTTGTAAGTTTCAGTTACCCGTTTAAATTCACGTACAGTCAATCTTAGGTTTCAAGGACTAAATTCACAAAGACCTCCTAAGTTCAGATGTGTAATCATTATGGCTGGAAAACAAAAGCCTAGTTTTATGACACAATACTTAGGATCTCTGATCTCAACTTAGGAGAGTGTCTTTGTTAAAGATATACAACACTGAAATTCTCTCGTAGACATACATTCCCTGTGTAGTATAATGTATTTAAATACGCTACAAATAGAGCAGTTTTCACCTGTGCGTCGAAAGTAATGTTGTGTTTGCTTTGGTTGGGCTTTGCTGCGATCTCTGATTGGTTAAAAAAGCGAGTTAACCAAAAGAAGGAAACTCAAAGCCAGTCGTGCATGACTTGCTCGCACGCGTCTTCCCACGCTTGTTGCTAATTATTTGTGTTTGCTTCGACTTTTGATGGTTCATTATGTGTTTTTCTCCCATTGTAATGGGTTAGAGCAATTACCTTGGTTTTGCTTTGACGACACCCATTTGTAAACCGCTCCACGAGAGGTTCAATCAACACAATTACAGATGTCAAAACTAGGTTTACATTGGTTCACCTGAGGCACTTCATGTGCAATCTTAGTTATTTCAGCAGGACAAGCCATAGCCTTCGTAGCATGCGTTTCCATAGGGCTTTCGGCAGGTTTGAAAGCCCTACCGATGTGCGGCCAAAATGCGAAAAATGCCCGGCTCGAACGGACGTAAAAGAGCCTACGGAAATGCTTGCTACGCAAACTAGACAAGCCGACCAGACAAGCCAGGAACACCTTAGTTCTCAACGAATTTTGAATGTTAAGTTAAAATGCTGATGAAAAAAAAAATCTTCTTGAAAAAATTCTTGCTGGGGGTGGCATCTACCTCTCCCTCGTTCAAAGTTATTGTCATGAGTTTTAATTCATAAAAGTTCTGGATAATGCTTTCGATGCGCGTTATAATCAACCTTTATCTACTTTATCCTTTTATTATATCAACGTTGTTTGTTCATAAAGCGTGATTCGATGATGATGATGATGATGATGATGATGATGATGATGATGATGATGATGATGATGATGAAATGCAAAAAGCCTCTACTTCATACAATTCCTTACTTATTAACGTTTTATTTAGTGGACAGAGGCTGGTCCAACTGGGATGCCTGGGGTCCCTGTAGTGTCTATTGTGGAGGAGGAATCCAAGAGAGACAACGCACTTGCATTTCACCTCCGTGCATTGGCCCTGCGTACCAGACGAAGGAATGTAACGTTGTAAGATGCACCAGTAAGTGCCTATCTTCACAGAAGAGTGGTAAAGAATGGTATTAGAGCTACATGGGGTTTTCCTGTTAGATGTTATGGGCACCATGTTTTATAGAAGAAACTATTAACTGTAAAGTTCGTCAGAGCTTTCGTAACTCACCCAAGACCCTTTAATGTTGTGATTACTGATATGAAGCCTTATCTGGGGACGATTACTGTTGGACCGCTGCGTAGATCGAGGGGAGGTCTGCTGGTAGATGTACATAGCCTCGCTGACGAACTTTCCAATTCATGTTGTTCTTTTAAGAATAATTCTTCTGTGACAAATGAATCTTCACGCTGTTATATTTTTGGTTTATCTTAATCGTAATTTTAATGTTACCTGTTACATACGAAATTACAGTAAAGTGATAGGATGCATCCTTGATTCCAAATAACACAGGAAAGATCTAAAACGAAGAGTGTAGAGTTCAGTATTGATGAAATGTTTCCCGTCTAAAATAAAAAACACAGTGTTTCAAGAATTCGAAGGACCTGCTTTAGGAATGTCTTGTGTTGAGTTCATGGAGGCAAACAGTTATCTTCCCCATTTCTCTCCAAGAAAATAAAAAAGGGATCAAACACAAAAAGAGCGCGTGAGCTCAAGTTAGGTGTAAGACAATTTCAGCAGGGGGAGTTGTCAGTGTCGTTATTATAACGCACAGTTTTTGTATGGCCACAGAAAAATGATTGTAAAGGCCAACATCTCCGGCTCTCCCTTTCCCCGTCCCCCAAATTCACTTCTAACCTATTGTTTTCCTTTTGTCTTCACTAGTTGGTACGTGTTATAATTTGTGCGATAAGCACTACCCTTGTCAAAATGGCGGAGCATGCCTTGAGCAAGAAGACGGAAAGAATCGCTGTTACTGTCCGCCGGAATGGACAGGACCCTATTGCAACACACCGAGAGGTGAAAAAGGTGAGAAGTGTCTTACAGCATTCTTTTGGTAATTTCAAATTAGACATAGGCAAAATACAATGCCCTTTCCGGTTTAATCAGTCTAAACGTTTACGAGGGTAAAAAATACCCCGGCAAACGGAATTTTCGCCCCGATTAAATTTGTGATTAAAAGTTACATTTTCCTTGTTTGTCTGTATTTATGGCTTTATCAAGTACAGCAAAGATGGTCTTATAGCAACTGACCAAGAGCATCAACCGAGTAACGCAGTGGCCGGCCACCAGGCCGGCCACGCTCTAGCACCTATTTTTTAAGAGGACATAATATGCTCTGTTTGCCCAAACCATTGACCACTTCTTATGGTCTCAATTCCTTTAGTTACTTGGCAGCAACAGCTTGGAATTCTCTTCCTGACCATTACCGCACTATTTCTGATTTTACTTCTTTTCGACGACTGATATCTACAGGGAACAATAATTTACTTAAAAGGGCAGGAACTGCAAACCTTTCTACATCATGATAATTTGCAAGTTAGTTGTCTAGGTAGTTAGTTATCTTATTTGTTATATAGAATTAACTTTTTATTATAATTATTTATTAACGTAGTTGGCTCGAAGATATTAGCACTTGAGTGCTACACTGTAAATTCGAGGGTAAATAAAGTTTATTGATTGATCGATTGATTGACCAGACTAGTTTTTTTTTGTTTTGTTTTTTTTTTTTTTGTTTAATCGGTAACCAACGTTTCGGCGAACAGTGCCGGATACTTAACTCTACTCCGATAAACAATTATTCATCGAAGTCGAGGTTAATAATGACGCTGAGGTGAATAACACTTTTACGATATATCAAAGCAGTGGAAAAACCCGCGCGCTAAATCCAAAACAATACCGGTTGGAAGCAGATACTAATTTTCGAGTTTCAGTGGTCAATCAGAGTGTGCTACAAACACTACTTACCGGCTTGGTACTTTCTAGTAAAGTGGTGACAGAATTGTTAGGAATTATACCAAATGATTATTTTTGTGTCGGAGCAAACCTCTTTTCGATGCAGCCTGAACATTGCCCAAGACTGCTTTCCAATGTCTGGATGTCTTCTTTTTTCCTTTCCCAGTTCTTCATCCTTGTCTTCTTCACTGCTCTAAACACCTTACTTGCGGGGACGATGGAGCATGCGTGAAGCAAAAGGATGGCAAATATCGGTGCCAATGTTACAAAATGCAATTCGGTGCTCATTGTGAGACATATTTTAGAGGTGAGAACAACAGCTGTCCAAAGAAGGGTTTCATTCGGACAGTTTTATTTCCATATGTTTGTTGCTTTTTGTTTATAGTATGCTTAATTTAGGTTCTCTTTATTTTGTGTTAAAGGGACACTGCCACCAATATTTAGGATAACTTTGAAAAGCACAAACTCAAAAATGCTGGTTGCTTGAGTTTCGTTTAAAGCTACTCTACCAGTTCTCTGAGATTATAATTAAGTGTGTTTGGCTGTAGATAGCTAGGATGGTAATTGTTGGAAGTCAGAAAACATCAGGCTGATGTTTAATTTTCACGTTTTTTCCTTTAATTCATGGAAAAATCGTTAGTAACTGACTATGTTTCGTTCTTCCTTTGAGAAACTCATTTGATTTCCTTCCCTTGACGTTCTAGGAGTATTCTGTGTGCGTGAAAAAGCATTTAATTTAAATGTTAGCACGTTTTGTATTCCAAAGCATAAGAATCCCCTTGGCAGTGTCCCTTGAAAATAATTTTTCCTCCGTAATCGCTTTTTGTTGTACAATAATATTAAGAACCATATTTGGGATATATATATTTCTGCTCACGGTTAACCAGATACAACTGCAATCGTCCAACCGACGTTTTACTCACTCTATACTGCAGAAATAAAATTTATTTGTCAGTGTATCGTGCTCAACCGCACCAAAATCCAGAAATGTTACTGAATTCAAAAAAACATTGTCCATAATGGATAACCACTCGGTTGTTACCTCCAACAGGGCAGTGGCTGTTGAATAAAATGGTCTGAAACTAGACTAGCTTAGACTGGTAAAATGAAACAGTAGTTTCCTTACATTGAAAGGGAATAAAGCTGATTATAAATAATCCCCTCAAAAATCTTCGCAATCTTTCATTTGATTTGAAAATTGTTAAAATTGTAAACTCTTTCCCGTCAAGAGTAGTATTTTCCCGACGTTAAAGTTGGGAACCATTGAACCACTTGTGACGTCATTATTTTTGACGTCACCAAATTGTTTTGATAAGCAGCTAATACAGCAAGGACAGATCCATCTATACGTGTGTCCATTTTGAATATCGACCAAATTCTGGCAGAGTTATACCAGGAAAAACGTGTCCAATTTTGGGTGCAAAGTTGGTGGTAAAATAGGCCAAGTCACCTAGTTGATCAATGTTCCATTTCCAGGTTTTTTGAAGGACTGAGGCCAAAACTTTTCCAGTGGCTAGAAAGGGGATAAAGGGTAGAAGATAAAGAGAAAAGAAAGAGAGAGAAAAAGGAAAGCAAAAGAAGCGAGAAAAAAATTGGAAATGAATCCGCAAAAAAAAAGCGTCCAAATTATGGCTTATGCGCATGCGTGAAAGCAAAATATTGTACAATTTACAGCAGAAGCTAGTTCAAAATCTAGCTTCATTGTAAGAAAACGCTTTTGTAGCAAAGTTTAGTGGCATTTGGCAACATAGCACTTAAAAAACCGCTTTAACTTATATATATACATAGCTATTTCTTTTATTGGTTTGCAATCCGCAGATGCTTGTGGAGAAGATGGAAACTACAAGGACCCAACCAACTGCTGGGGCTTCGTAGAGTGTACTGATGGTCTACCTTACCGCAAGTCCTGCCCAGGAGATCAGAAATTTAACGCCGAAACAAATAAGTGTGAACCACCTCAAAACGTCAGTTGTGACTGAAAACACTTAACAACATCTTCATAGACTACTAGCAGTCCAACTTTCGTAGGAAAAGCCGAGTAAACAAAGAAACAAATAAACAAACAATAAAGACGAACTGTGCGTAAGTTTGCAAAAGTCGTCTTCCGCGCGAAACATAGTCTGGTCCCCGGTACTAATACGCCTTTAGGTTCTTGGGTCATTGTCGTCCCCAAAGCCGCCTGGCCCTCTTAGTCGGCAGGGGCCTTCGCACGAGGACCAGGAGGGCCAGCGGCTCTGGGGACGAGGATGCATCGCTGTTAACTGCTGCCATTTTCAACTCTCCCCAGTCAGGCTCCGTTCTGACACTCGCTCCAGTCCTCTTGTTCTACGACCGCACAGGCTCACACGCAAGTTTCTTGGATAGTACAAAGAGGTTGCTCTTCCTTCTATCCATAGCAAACTCCTCCCGGCAAACTTACAAACGCTTACTTTCAGTGAACATACGTCAAATTGCAACAATGGGTAAGAGCACTGTGTCGCATTTACGCACAAGACTTTTGCAGCTGTTGTTTAGCGGTTTTCACGTGATAGCGACATTATTGTCAAGGGCAAGGTTTGTGTAATTTGCCGGAGCCGATTATGCAACTAAATGAGCGATTGAAACGATAAGAGTGAGCACAAGTAACTAAACACCTAATGACATTCACACGTCAACTTGTAAACAACTTTAGCTTTGAGCTTACAGTTTTGCTCAGTCTAAAAGTCTCCAATAAAGTTTTACAAATGAACCTCGGTCTAAAAAATTTCTTTTTAAAACTTAAAATTAAAATTCTGAAACAATACAACTCCATTCTAAACAGCCTTCTGTAAAAAAAGGTTCTTTGAAAAGCTTACCTAAAAAAAGTGAGTCTGCAAAGTCTGCCGCTTCGAGGCACCTCCAGTCATAATTGAAGAAGATGCATCCATGAAACAGTGCTGGGAACAAACTAGGGATGTATGGAAGGAGACATGCGAGACTGTCTTAAGAAGGAAGAAAAGGCAACCCAAGGAGTGGATATCAAAGGAATGCAAGGCAGCCTTAAACAACAGCTAGACAACAGCTGCAAAAGCAGAGGCGCAACAGCGATAAAACGAGAAAAATCTGAAAGAACTCCCCCTGTACGTGTGTTTTGTTGACTTTGAAAAGGCCTTTGACAGTGTGGATAGGGAAGCTCTTTGGAAGCTATTACAACATCACCGTATTCCAGAGAAGATCCTCACGCTTATAAGATCAGCATACGAACCATCCACCTGTCAAGTAATCCATAACAACATGCTAACAGAGCCTTTCAGCATCTTGACTAGAGTTAGGCAAGGGTGCCTCCTCTCACCATTCCTGTTTTTGCTGACGGTAGATTGGGTGATGTCAAAGACAACATCAAGACATTCCAGAGGGATCTCAAACACCTAGAAGACCTGGATTTCGCTGATGACATTGCCCTCCACTCCATAGGCATAAGAATATGGAAGAGAAAACAGCAATATTTGAACAACAGGGTAGAAAAGTACGTTTCATGAGAAAGCACGCAAAGACAAAGACCATGAAACTAAACAGCATAAACTCGGCAAAAATTAACATGAGAGGAGTGGAGCGGGAAGATGGGGACCAATTCACATACTTGGGCAGCATTGTCAGCAAGGAGGGAGGCACAGATCAAGATAGCAGCTGTTGGAAGCTGTTGGAAAGGCAACAGCTGTATTTAAGACCTTACGGCCTATTTGGACAGCATCCGCTATTTCTACAAAACCAAAAATCAAGATCTTTAAATCCAATGTAAAATCAGTGTTGCTACATTCCTGTGAGACCTCGCGAACAACCAAAGCAGCAACACACAGGCTTCAAACATTCATCAACAGATGCCCGCAAAACATTTTGAACATCAAATGGCGGGATAAGGTCACCAACGAGGAACTATGGAGGAGATGTGGTCAAGAAACTGGGAGACGCAAATTATAAGAAGAAAGTGGAGATGGTTGGGCCACACCCTGAGAAAAACATCAACAGCAACAGTCCGTCAAGCTCTCAGGTGGACCCTCAAAGTTAACGGAAGAGAGGCAGACCGAAGACCACACGGAGGAGGACAATTGAGGCGGAAATAATAACAACCGGGGAAAACATGGAAGCAGTTAGAAACGCTAGCCCGGGACAAGGGGAAATGGAGATCCTTGGTTGAAGACCTATGTTCTGCAAGGAGTACAAGGGCTAAGTCAAGTCAATCAAAAATGAGACGGTGACAGCAGTGCATACTAGTATGTATTCTTCGTCGGCGAACGCGGAACAGAAAGCGGTGGGGAAATTGGAAGGTTTCTACAAAATCATTTCAGTATCAAGTCACGTGAAGGGAGCACGAAGTTTGATAGGTGACGAAATCTTGTCTGTCGGACGTTCACGCATCAAGTGCGAGTCTGCGAATCATGTGCGAAAACACTGAAGAAGTCGGCAAAAAGTTAGCAAGATAGAGATAAGTTCTTCTTGTCGCCAAAATGTTCAATTACCAACTTTTGTGTAAAATACGACGCTCTTACGCGCCAAATTCAGTTTGCCAACAATACTTTTTAAACTGAAGTTTGTCGTTGGAACCGGCGACTTCGAGGTCGAGACATACTAGGCGACAGATCGCAGGGACATGTCGCTGCAACAAGCCGCCTCATGTGCACTGCTTGGGCGACGTGTCGCTGGGTCATCTCGCTTATCTAGTACACACGAGGCGACTTATCGAAACAACCTGTCAACGATGAAAGTGTCTGGTAGCTAAAAATATTTGGTTCGTAGCCAGGTATGATTAAAAATCGAAAGGATTAGAAGCTGACACTGGCTTTAAGAAACTATGTCAGGACGTTTTGGTTGCTGCTGCAGCCTTCTTTAGCTAGAAAGTATAAATGACTGACGGTGTCACGCAGTAACCTCGAAGTTAAGTGAAACAAACTTGCCGTACTTATTATAAGGAAGCTGCAAAAAAGCAATTGAACAGTGACAAGTGAAACTCTAACGTTCGATGATAACCTTAATAATCAGTTTATGACTGACCTACCTGGTCCCGTACTCAACTGAACTTATATACAAAAATCTAGCCAAAGTAAATAAGAAAAAAAGGAGTGACACTAAAACATATACTTCCAAAAGGTCTTGGTAGCAGGAAACAAGTGATTAGTTTGGGATACAACACTTTTAAATTTCTAAGAAAACACATAATCACGCTTTTTTCTTTAATAAACTTTATTAATGTGTCAAGAAACTTTAGCATGTGTGCTAATTGTTGTTACTCTTACACATATATAGCTTCGCTTCAACTTTTTCATTCAACTGACGATGGCATCAGGGATGCCGAAACATGTTTTCTTTGAAATTTAAAAGTGTCGTGTTTTATCTCAAACCAATAAGGCTTACTTATTCTTATGTTTAATGAACGGCTTGTCTCTGTATATGCTTTGCAGGTACAAGCGTTTGGCCTTCACAGAGGTTATATAGATCCAGCTACACTTTTCAGTCTCTACTAAGAATGTTTATGGCTTTCCCCCATTTGCCGGCTGAAAAGATACAAGGCATGTTTGAAAGACTGGTAAGGAAGGCACACTCCAGGATGTGCCGACTACATTCCTGGCACTTGGATTACGTTCCAGGCCACGTCCTGATGGTCTGGCACCTGGAAGAGGTGCGTACCAACAGCAAATAAACAGGGCTGGTAACCGTGCTCAACATCGGGCAGATATAGTACGAAACAACTGTCCATCTGCCTTATCATCCACAGGATGGGTTGCACCACTGGGAAGCACGATTATCTGCACTAGAAAACAGACTCGTGTTGGAGAGGAAGTTATGGATAGTTTATTGAAAAGTTCACCGGTTGATGCAATCAAAGGTTTTTAAACTACGGACGATTATCATTCGGGTGCGAGATCTGCACGTAATTTTTCAAGGAGAGTACTGACATTGCCCGGGGAGCGGGAGCTCAATAAAGTCTTATATGGGGAGGCTCCGCCCAGAGTTTTAAACCCTTACCCTTGAATGCACCCCTTTCTTATACCTCAAGGATAAGGATAAGCAATAGAATTCCATATCATCATCGCGCTTTTCCCGGGTTTTCAGTCACGTAGTCATTTCTGCCAAAATGTGGCACCCTCTGATATACTTCGATTTAGCCAACATTTCTTTCGTTTTGCAGCTGATTTTGTGACGCTTTCGTATACTAAAATGGCAATTTTCCCTACCCTTTAATATACTGCTAGCTCCAAAAAAGGCACCCGTTTCGGGCGGAGCCTCCCCGTATTGCCCACTATAGGGAGTACACCCCGGCTGACATGGTCGTGCAAGCAAGCGTAAGAAATAGAGCGGTTTTCATTTGAGTGTCGAAAGTAATTCGCGTTTTGCTTTGGTTTTGCTTTACTTCGCTCTGTGATTGGTTGAAAAATTTCGCGCCACTTTCTCCACCAATCAGAAGTAAAACTCAAACCAATCGCGACTTGCTCGCACGCGTTTTCCCGCGCTTGACGCCGGTGACATGTACTTGCTTCGAGTTCTGATTGGTTCATTGGGTAATTTGTGTTTGTTGTGATTGGCTGGGGTAATTACTTTGGTTTTGGTTTTACGACACTCATTTGAAAAGCGCTCTAAGCTTTTTAAGAACTTTAAATTAATGATATTTTCAAATTCTGTAGTTTACATTGAAAAACATGGCTTAGTTTTCGTATATCACCTTAGCTTAATTTTTAAGAAATTTAAGCTAAGTGTTATTTCCTGGTGTTTGCATTGAGGAGCGTGGAAATTTTACTAGGAAATATTAGCATTTTAGCTTACGTTGCAGTTAATAAATTTCTCAGATTTCAATAAATATTTGCCAGGTTATTTCTTGCTCTTTACAATTATCAAAAGTTCAAGGTGTAACAAATTTTAGCTTAGCTTTATTTCGAAGTTTTTTCCATGAGAAATAAACTGATGTAAGCAAATTAACTTAAATAAACTGAAGTACACGTTTGAAATTCTGCTTGAATTTTTTGCTCTGTGCTTCGTTGACTTTGGGGGCGTGATGTCTGCGATTAGGGGCTTTATGTGTGTGTGTGTTTTGCTCCGTTTTTGTTTGTTTCTTTGTTTTTTGTAGTAAATTGCCTAAAACAGCCTCCAGAAGCTACAGAACTGAAAGGTGAAAACATACAACAGGAAAGGTTTTTCAAACTTCATTTCGATTTTTATGGGGTTTTAGTGGAAAACTGTCGATTATTTTTTATCGAAACTCAGGTCCATACAAACTCCCATATCACACTTTGGTTACCTGAAATAAATAAAACAATTTGTTGCTCTTTCAGAATTATGCGAGGACCTGAAATGGAAGGCACACTTGGCGCGTTGGCCCGCAGATTGAAAATTTTGTACGCCTTGCCAGCCTATAGCAACATGCAGCTAAAATGTCAGCGTCATCAAATGTAAATAAAGAGCGTTCCCGTGGCAACGACTGCAAAGCTCAAATAATGGCGGCCGGATCATTTGCATGTTAGAGTTGTTTTGAGAGGAAGTTTTAATCACCCTATATTAAAAGCGTAGATTTTAAAAATAGCTTAGATACACTGGAGTGGTAATTTTCAATTGTACGTTCACAAGATGGTGGAAAAATCGAAACCGTTCGCTGCTGCAGAGAAACAAGAAAGTCTTTCAAAACGGCCAGGTAGGATTCAGCTTCCTCACTGTTTTATGACGAAGCAACTCGCCTCATTATCCAGTTATGAATCATTGATGACAAATGTTTTATATTACACTGTATGTGGTGTGATACTGATATCTTGCTTTGTTGAGGCGTCTATCGTGTGTTCCGTGTTCTTCCGATCTTTCGTTTCTACAAGCGCGCGGTTGAACAACAGACAGCGAAAACAATTTTAAAAGATTGTACGACAAGATTTTTAGACTTGATTGTAAGGTTCCGAAGGACTGAACTTGTGATAAGTTCAGTCAAATTTCAGTTTTATAAAAAAGGCTTTTCTGGGATGTCTGCTTTACCTCAGAAATCATCGGAGGTAAAAACACTACAAGGAATTTAGTCTTAACTTATAGCTTTCATATATGTCACCAATTAACTTGGTTTCGCCGGCATGTGTAATATTTTGTCCAGTGGTACCGCGGCTGTTGGATCCGTGGTTCTGCTAATTCAATTCATTGTTTTCTGTGTCAATTTCCTATCAAGTGCACTACTGCTTCTATTAAACGAAGGGTCCCCAGGATGCATTCCACACGAATCTCACACTGAAAGTATGCAGATATAGTCCTGAGATAGGTTTTTGAAATTCTATTTCAAGTCGCAAAGCTCGCTGAATCAAATTAATACATTTACCATCCAGGTCTAAACTGATCATCAAGGCTGGTACAATTTCTGGATATGCTCAAATTCAGATCATTTGATATCCAAAAATCTGTTTTTGATCACGTGTTTAAAAATTCTTCTCAGCACTGTGTGATGAACAGATATAAGACTATCTGGCCAGTACAAACACAGCCTGGTACTGCACTAATTATATTAGTCTGATGAGAAAAGTGCTCAGTGCCTGTACGACACTGGTATAAACCAACAGATGTCTAGCTGGCATGAGGTCAGATTGGTTTCCACACAAATCTTTGCCAAAGTTCACAAAGTGTACATCTCATGCTCATGGTAAGACTTGGAACATGGATACCTGGGAAAAACCTTGCCATTTCATGACAGTGAGAGTTCAGACAGGCCTACATAGGTTTGGTCTGTTCATGCCTGGTCACCTCCCAGAAAGAGACACAGTGCTGTGCTGAGATAAATTTTTGAACACAATCATACATGTAATCAGCAACAATTTTTTGTGCTTGCATGAAATGATCTGAATTAATAAGTGTGTGTACAGACACTTGCTGCCCACGGGGAAGATCTTTGTTGTTTTGTTACCTAGTAAATGCATATAAGCATGTAATTGTGGGGGGTGGGGGGGGGGACAGGGGAGGGTATTCAGTAAAGTTTTATATGGGTAGGCTCTGCCTGGAGGTTCTGACAACCCCTTACCCTAGACTAGTTTTTACCAAAATGGTACCCCTTTCATACATGTAGACATAGAGGAAAATTACACCCTTTGTTATACCTCAAGGATGAACCAAAACAATAGAATTTCAGTCATTTTGGTTCAGTTGCTCAAAGGGTGCAAGCTATTATGTATTTCACTTCTTCATTTCTGCCAAAATTTAGCACCATTCCATATACTTAACCAAACTTATTTAGCTGCCAATTCTCTTCCACTTTACAGTGAATTGTGGACCCTTTCATATGTATACTAAAATAACAGTTTTCCCTACCCTTTAGTATGCTGTGAGCTCAAGAAGAAGGAGCCTCCCTTTATAGCCCTCTTAAAGGGGCATAGTCACGAGGATTTCGCAGATTTCTGGTCAAAGCTGTGCTAAAATTATCGGTAGCTTAAACTTTATCCATGCCTAACATTATGTTTGAACATTTAATGGAACATATTAACTTAATTATAAATAGAAAACAAACCACGGCCATTTAAGCTAGATATTTTAAGACACGTTAATAAAGTTTATTATTATTATTTATTATTATTATTTAGCACGCTGAAAGAATTTGAAAAGTTTAGCCTAATTTTTCAAATTGCAATCCATTTCCATCCGTGCCATCCGGAGCAGCAGACAACAGAAAATAGTTTCAGTGAAGTAATATAGTCTTTGGTAACAAAACTAGACCATTATTTGTGGGCGTTCATTCATGTGAGGACATATTTTATATTTTTAAAGTGAACTTAAATAGCGTGACTATTAATGCCCCTTTAATAGGGAGTACCCTAACAGGAGTTGAGTTAAATGTAGATTGTGTGCTATATTTTGAAGGTCATCATGTAATCATAAGCCCAATTCCATCTTCTCTCCTGCATGTACTTTCACTCCATTCCACATTTAACCTGAAAATTCATTGTGCTGCTGTAGAGATCTACAATGTACAGATCGATGTACGGCCTTATGTGCCTTCTGGCATGTAGAAAAATGGTGATGATATCATGACTAGAGAGATAAAGATGAAGATTTCAACCTACAGTAGAGTAAAATTCTGAGGACCATTTTTTTTAAATTAACTTTCTAGAAATCATCATTCAAACAATGTCACTTTCAGATCCAGAGTGCCTTGATGGGGATTACTGCTAGGTGTTATGGGCCATATATTTTTTACCTTTAAGTGTTATACAACCTGAATTTTTACTGTTAATTACAGTTAAGCATTACAGCACATTTTAGATACTAAATGAAACGAGAAAAATGGATTTAACTGAAACTACAAATTAAAGTGATATTACTGATGAAATTTCCATTAACATGTGAGAAAAGGCCATTTTCTCGATCTTTGCGTAATTTTTTATTCATTTATAAAAATTTATTTTAACTGTTGTAGTGAATTTTTTACTGTGGGCTGTTAATTAATGGCCTAAACTTTTAGTGTTACACCTGTAGCTGTTACACCCACCCCGCCCTCCCCCATCCAGGCCCTTGTGTATGTCCTTGCAAATCAGCAGACTATCATATGTTTTCAGGCTGTGTGGTCAACATGCAAGACTGCGCCTATTATTGAACCTGACTTCTGAAATTTTATCTAGACTGCATCTTCATTTTTAAATTATTTATAATAATTAGTTAAAAATAATATGTTATTTCTGTTTATTTTCTTCTAATTCAAATAGGTATTCTAAAGAAGTCAAGCCCATCTCTGGACCCAGTGCCTGAGTTTGCAGAATCCCAGATCCAAAGAGCTGATTCAAACTTGGAACTTGTTGAAAGTGAGGTAAGCATCGAATAAGTAGACCACAGGCATGTAGAACGATCTTAGTCAATCAAACATTGTACACTTAAGACTGCTGGCAGCCTGTTTCTGGGTGATGACAAGCTTATCACATGAGTGAGTGATAGACTGCTCACGATACACCAGCTGGACTTACATGTAACCTTTGCCAAGCAAATTAGGGCTGAAAGGAAGAACTGGGAAGACTATACCCAGTTCTGCCTTGGAACCTCTCACTTGCTCCAGTGTCAACATTTTTGTTCCCCTCCTTTACTTGCCCCTGCCATTAAAAACAAAACGAAACAATCAAACAAATGGAAATTGCCAACTAGGATACCGACCCACTGGCAGATGGACTGGTGCTTATATTAAAGCAGTCTTATGAACAATGCCAAAGAAATACTAGATTCAGCGGAAAGGTCCCATTAGCCAACTGAAAGTTTATGAGCCCTAACTGTTAACTGTTGTTGCAGCTGTTGTTTGTTTGTTTATTTGTTTTCATGTGTACTATTAATTGTAGAGAATCAGGCTGGGTTAATTAATTACCAACTAAACCAACTAAAATAATGTTTGGGCATAAATAAATTCTTGGTGGTACACATAAATGCAAGATTTAAATTCCCATGCATTTCATGCATTCACTTGGTTGAAAAGAATATGGTTACTTTCTTTTTTCATCACATATATTCATTTATTTGTACTGTTCACTTCATTTTGTCAGAGAACTTCAACACCACATGAAGAGCAACAAAAATTCAAGACACTGTGTGAAGGGGTACAGAACTGTTTGGCATTATTTCAAACTTCTCTCTCTGAGGTGAGTATTTGCGATTGCAATAAAAAAAACTGTGTGTACACTTTTTGTTTGATCTCTTATCATGAAACAGCCCAGTGTACAGTCCACCTGTTTATAATATCCATGAACCATAGAGAAACACAGGCCTCAAGTGCATTTAACCATTCGTAAAACTAACGTGAGATATCCCTTGCAGCACAATGCTCTGTATGTACATTATTAATTAACGGAGTGATACAATTAATTAACCGGCGGCCTCCTCCTGCAACTGGGAGTTACTGACTAGCATCACTTGACATTATTCTTAAGTTTAACATTTAATGACTAACAGTCCATAACTGCAGTTTAGACACATTTTTTCAAGGGTAAGTGCTGAGAACACTTTGTACCAGTATTACAAAAAAATGAACATGTTGCTTCGTATCATTGAAAGTGCCAAATCTGTATTTATTTTTCAATTTTCTTCACTAAATAAAATTTGTTATACAAATCTCAATCATTTGTTGTACACACTTACTGTTGTTTTTAACATGTCAAAATTCAGCTTGTACAGTACAAGTGAGATTTCTACACCACGTGTACTTTCTGTGGAGTATTTACTGCTCAACTTTTTTCTGTTTTATTTAGTTGCTGTCTATTAAGGATGAGTTGTTAAAGGTGAGTTACTTTTAATTATTTATACAGTTTGATGCCAAAGATAATTTTAAGAAACATCTTTATACAGTGGGATAACTACATGTAATGGGCAAAAAATTGTGGTCATAAATTAATAGGGTGGTTGGGGGGCGGGAACTTCCTTCTTCCCCCTTTCTGTACCCTTTTATCCCAGTTCCCACCCTATTTTGGTCAGCTCCAACCTCTTTGCACTTTTTTCAATTGTAAAATATTGTGCAATGTTGTATAATTTTTGCACATTTCTCCCACTTCCCACGACCTTGAGCATCCCTCTTACTGCCCCCTCTTTTCCCACCTCCTGTACACAGGTCCCCCCCTTTCTCCCAGGTTCCCCCCGTCCCCCTCTGCCTTCAAGCCAAGAAAAATTGGCTGTAATAAAAGTAACAGTCTATAGTCACAGCAACAAGGAGGTGAAATAAGTTGGGGTTCCACTGATGTACCACTGAGAACTGTAACTTGACAGTCTTGTGAGCCGTCAGATGTAAATCGAAAACTTTTGAATCACAAGCCTCGTCAGTCAAGTCACTTAACTTGAGACACCAGAGTAGTTAAATTCACAGCAGCTTGAGTGTGTCTGACTAGTTTCTAGAAAAAAATAATCAAACCAATTGATCCACTTCAATTTTTCTTCCAGCATGCACTTCCTCCAAGTTTGCTTTTGAAAGTTGTGCTGGTCACTGGAAAGTTGTTTAGAAGGTGAGTGTTTGGTTACACTGTTTTGATCTTCAAGTTGTTGGCATGTGTACCTACACATGTAGCTTCTGTCATGAGTACCTGTACCTACCTACACATGTGGCTTTTGGCGTGTGTACCTACAATGTTTGAAGTTGGTGTGATGGACTTAGTGTATTAAGTGTTTAAGGTAGAGCTTACATGTACATTGTAGCAATGATTCAGTCTCACAAGTAACATAAAGAAAAGAAGAAGAAAGCCTTTTTGTCATGGTGCAAGCTGACAAGTAGGAGTTAGTATCGGTTAATCCCCCATCAACAATGAAATTTTCTTTGAGGCACCTGTTGAGGAGATGGAGGTACAAGTATAAGAAAAAGAGAGGTATTTACATACTAGTTAGTGATGGACATTGGTTGCCCTCTTGTTGTTCAAAAAAATAATATGATTAACAAAGGCAACAATTTGTTTCCTCCCTTGCTACCATTTTACCCCCAGTTTCACCATGATGCCACTATAACGGTATACAACCATACATGTACATGTACATCTACATTGTATAAGAAATTCAACACCCAAGAATGAAGAAGGCTCAGGATGCTAGTAACTAGTATCCTCTTTTTCTTCTTGTAGTTCATCAGATCTGAGTGTTCCTATCACAGAGTTAGTGCGAATGGTTAAGTTGTACTCCACCCCATGGGAAACCAAAAGTGCTGCACTGAAAAAGCTTCATGAAGACTATGAGAAGTGAGTAAAGATTTGATCATACACTCAAATTTCTTTCAGCAATCAACTCTCGTGAGCAACAGTGTCTCTCTTAATAAATGACCATATGTGCACTCACCAGTAATACCAAATTTCCTTTTGTCTCAGTCAAATCAGTGATTCCAGGCCACTTTTAGCAACCACCTCTTGATTTCTAGCCTGACTACTTTTCTTGGCATTCCTTTTAATCATTGGATGTTTCACTGTAAAATTTAAAGACAAAATAACAGTTTGCTCATGCAGAAAGTATGTTCCTCCATTCTTGTCTTGTTTTCTTTTAGTTAAAGTGCTACTATGATCAAAAAATCACTTTTATTTTTTCTTCGGATTTCGAAACTATGTTTATTAAACACTCCCCAAGCGAAATTATAAGCCTTAATTTTGAGAAGAAGACCGTTAATTTAAACTGCAATTTTCCGTTTTAATGGTCCGCCATTATTACACCGGAAAGGATACAATGACGTCATACACTCAAGAGATGTAGAATGCAGTGTGTGTGAAAGTGCCTTATTTAGTATGCAGCACGGGAGTTTTGAGCTTTCACACTCTCAAACTCGTGTTTTGCATAATTTGTAAGCCGCGTTCACACACTACATTTTACAGCTCTTGAGTGTATGATGTCATTGTATCCTTTCTGGTGTAATAATGGCAGACCATTAAACCGGAAAATTGCAGTTTAAATTAACGGTCTTCTTCTGAAAATTAACGCTTATAATTTCGCTTGAGGAGTGTTTAACAAACATAGTTTCGAAATCCGAAGAAAAAATAAAAGTGATTTTTTGATCATAGTAGCACTTTAAGAGATTTGCAATCTTGTTCTGTGTTCATCACCCATTATTTAAGACACTGGACCAAAATTGGTCCAACAACCACCGCCTGTGAACTTTTACTTATACTATCTGGAGACACAATCAACCATTGGCATACAGAAGTTACCTTAGGGTGAGAAATGCATTATCGTACTTGGGTATTTTCAAATCGAAACCCTAACACGGAAAAATTTGAGTCGTTCTTGCACTCATTCTCAGGAGCAGCTACAGAGTGATTGCACCAGTTCACAAAATTTGCATTGCACCATGGGATCTGATCATTATTTCCTTATTTTGACTTTTATCGCAGCAAGCAGAGACAGCTCAATGTGGCCTTACAGAAGCTAGTACTGGTTGGAATTCAGGTTGGTATGATGTGATGTACTCCTCGTGGACTGACATGCCCATAGCACACTCAGCCACCTGTCTAGTAGAGGCAGTTTAATTGGGGCATGTAGAAGGGTGTTACAAAACCATTTTTGGCGTATTTCACTTAAGTGTAGGTCATTTCAGAAAAGCATGTCCTAAAAACCAAGTTTCCCATTGAAAGGGAGCCCACTCAGCTGCATTTCATGGAAAATTTTGTGGGGCATAAGTGATTCAAAATTCAATTAGTTGAAAGAAGTGCTTTTGTAGAAGCTTCACATACATGTATTGTGGGTTATAGTAAACTGTCAGTAACTCATTTCTAACCTTTGCAACAGAGTGAAAGATTAGCTCAAGAGAGAAAAGTGCTCAATTGGGAGAAACTCTTCTCTAAAATGATGGTAAGTACCAGAAATTCATATCAGTTCGATTGTATTTCCCAAGAAAGATGCATGTGCTTAAATGCTTTGAACGCGGCCCTTAATCTACGTTAAATAGTTGAATTCTGCAGTATGAAAGTTTCAAGATACATCTAACATTGTTGCATTTAATTACATGTAGTCATCTTGGCAATAGAACAGAGTCGAGGGTGAGATTCAACCGTTTATCGCGCGCAAGTGATTAAAACACCGCACGGACAACCAGTTTTCAGAAGTTCGATTTGTTTAATCACAAGTATGATTACAGACTAAATTAGAAAACACGAAGCCCACTTGCAAATTAGTCATAACTTAAAGCAACCCCTAAAATCAACACGCAAATGCGCATGGGATTAGTAATGCACGTACCTCACCATACTAATTTTGTGAAACTATTTATAAGTGTCTTAATGTCTTAAGCCACGAATCGCGAGGATGGAAATGGATTTTAACTTGAAAACGTTCAACAACAACAACAACACTTTATTTAGACAGGGTAAACTAGGATTACACAGTCGGAGTAATTTTCATGCAGGCCCTGCTAACTAACGAAAAATTAATAATAATAATAATAATAATAATAATAATAATATTCTAATATTAATATTAGTCAAATACATAACAATAAATAAAGATATATATAATATACAGTACTATACGGCACACGTTTCCAAGTTCTGTGCTTCTGTCTTGCAAAAAACTTGGAAAACATATTGAGCAAATTATCGTGATTTGTCAGTGGCGAGCGGATCAATTATTTGCCGATGCCGAAGGCATCAAATTCTTCTCGTACCCATGATGCGTTCACAGTCCAATTAATGCTGAAATGAGAATTATGCTTTAGTGTGGTGTAGATGGTTGCTCATGCAGTAGATTGTTTACCCAGAGAGATTCAACTGTCTTGATTTTTCCAGACATCAAAAGCGCATGGTTACCGGTGGAAGTTTCTCATTGAATCTTTTAAAGAAAAAGTGAAAACAGGGTAAGAATTTTTTGCCTTTTCACAAAAAGGCTGGTTTTCATATGATCGCTACGATCGCTGCAATCGCTGGAAAAAAACCTTCAGCAATCGTTGTCATGATATGAAAGCCACACTCCAGCGATCGTACCGATTACAGAATTTCATAACGATCGCTAAACAGTGGCTTACGTATGATCGCAACGACTGCTGAACGTTTTCTCCAGCGATCGCAGCTATGGTAGTGATCTTAGCGATCACATGGAAACCAGGGATCAATTTAATAAAACATTAATTAAATTTTACAAGTGTAATTTACAAGTGTAGCTATTGTTTTAGAGACTGAAAACAATAACTACACTTGTAAATTACGCTTGTAAATGTTTAAATAAATTGAACCCAGCCTTCAGTCTTACATATTTAGGTTAAATATCAATCGTTTTGTGTATTTAGGTTTTATTGTAATATGTGCGATGTATCTGTGGCTGGAAAGAGTGACAATCCACGAAAAACGTACACCAATTTTCTCTCTTTTCGGTAAGACTGAACAGAATGGTTAAACGATGGTAACACGTATCTGGTTTGTTACGTTGAGGTAGACAAACCTTGAAACCTTGAAAGCTAATGCTCTCTCCCCCGCAGAGCCTCTATCACAACTGTCGTTTGATTTCTTTATCGAGCGGAGCAGATACTGAAAAAAGTAAAATGTAAAGCGCGCGGGAGCACTTCCGTGCGCCGCTATTTTTTCCTTCTTACATTTGTTTTGCTCCGTTTTCCCAGAACCTAACGAGAAATGTCTGCACCATAATTCGTTTGAAAATGGTAGTCGTGCACTTGCATTGGATAGATGCCCTGCAACATCTATATTTCAAATTAACCCAATAGTTTGGACACTGTTCTAATGATGACCAAGAGAGGATGAAGTAAGAGAGCGAATCCCCGTGCCCCATGATAACTCAGTATTTGAAATTTATTTTTAGTTCGCACCCATGTTGTGAAGGTAATTTTGTCTGTTGTTCCCATGTCAACAATCTAAAATTACATGACGTCATTCTAACTGACCAATGAGGTGTCGTCCTTAAAACAACTACGCAGTATAAAACAGAACCAAAAATAGATTTTTGATCAGAATAAGCCCATGTATGGGGGATTCACTCTCTCCCTTCATCCTCTCTTGTGATGACATAGTAATTAAGCACCTTTCTTCTTCTCCACAGGGAAGTTTACGTGGCTGGTTCAAGTACAGATGAAGAAGCTGGTACGTTTATCTTGTCTTTGTATACCGCCGTTTTCGTCTAAGTGTGCCCACGTCACGAAAACATTGACCTAATATTTTGCACTTTTTTCTCAAATGCAATCTTTGGACCTAGTACTACGGGGCAACTTTTTGTACTTCCTTTCGTGCAACAGTGATGTGCTGCAAATTGCGATTATTTGTTGGGCGTATTAGCGCTTCCTAACGCAGTAATCGCTTCTGCTTTTTACAATATGTATAGGTAATCGCATGATTTCGAGTGCAATTTGGAATAAATAAGCACGAGTAAATTTTTCAAAGGCTAACAAAATTGCACGAGCCCGTAGGGCGAGTGCAATTTGAAGTCTTTGAAAAATTTACGAGTGCTTATTTATTCCAAATTGCACGAGAAAAATCATGTGATTACTTGTTAATAATACACATGCAAAAATTTCACTCTGTTTTCCTCTTCAATCGTGTTTATTTCGTGTCACGGCTCACTGGTCCCGCCTACATTCACGTTATTGGTTGAAAAATGACATCCTTGATTGACATGCAAGCACTAGTGGAAATTTACAGATCAAAAATATTCTCTCTGGAAGCAGCTATCGTTCTAAAGTTTCGGAAACCTCAAAGAAAAAAGAAGTGTGAAATAACGTCAAAACTTGCTTATTTCAAGAGCTCAAGTTGTTCTTGTTCGTAGTCGAATCTAACTAAGACGAAATCGATCGACATTTTCAAACAGCTTTCGAAATATGAATCACTTAGAAATACTGTCCTCGCCATGTGGTGTAGCTGGTTGTGGCTTTTCAGGAGCTACTGTGTTTCCCATGTTAAAAGTGACTTGACATTGGTGGAAATGGTTTATGCTCATGAAACACTGACGCTGATCATTCTGGCCGGATATGTAGCTGGGCATCTGAAACGCAAAAGCTGCTTGGCTGAAGTTGTTGCCGCGGGACTGAACGTCGGGCGAGAACGGGTTGAAGTTGCTGGAACTGATGGTGGTACTACTGACCGGTGTTGAGCTGTTTCCTCGAGCTAACCGGCTGTTTATGTTTCTTGCGTTGCTGATGGTGTGGGAAAGCTGCCGCTGTTCACTTTCATCCCCTTCGTCATAGTCATCCAGTGACTTCTCGTTTCTGTGGCCCGTTACTTTAACAATTGAACTTCGCTCGAGGCCTGCTGTCTTCAACTTCTTTACAACTGTTTTCCTAGCGCTGTGGTTGGAAAATGTTTTCGATGAATCCTCCAGTGACGTTCCTTCAATGACGGATTTCATCATGCCATTGATCTTGTTCTCTCCCATCGGCTGCCGCTTGTACCAAACTTGCGAGGACGGGTTTGACACGCAAGAGAGATAAAGTGGACCGGTTGTACGTAATTCGGGAGGACGACGCCATAGAAACTCTTTGAAGATTGCAACGGGACATCTCCCATCTCCAGTGGCAAACATTTTTGGAAGAAAGCTTCGGGGCTTTGCAGACAATCCAGATTGGCGTGTTTTGGTCGGGTTCTCGATGAATTCGACGTACTCCATGTTGTTTTCGTCCAGTCCAAAGGAGAAATCTTCAACTTTCATGTTGTGGTGTTCCTGGCGACCACGAAGGCCAAAATACTGCGTCAAGAGCCACCAAACTGTTTGGACCAGGACTTGTGGACTTCCCTTTCCCAGCTTCTTTTATTCCCACAGCTCATTTTCCTCAGTTGTAAGTTGTCAGACTTCGTGACTTGTTCGGCCCGCTTGCCTTTGCCTTGTTGCCGGAGAAGCCGGGCTTTTCCCTCAAGAACTTGCTTGGAGCTTTTAAACTCTTTGTCGCGAATTATGGAGTGTTTGTACTCTTTTTCTGTTAGATATCGGTCAATAGCAGTAACCATTACACGAAGGCTGTCAGGCTCGTAATCTTCCCCGTTTTTCTTACGAACTGTTGCGTAAAACTCCTCGAGAATTTTGTTCAGGCCCTCTGGTTCGTACTTTTCAATACTGTCGTCATAGCCCTTTTGAGCAGCCCAAGACTTCCAGATTTTTACCCAGTTGTTTGCGCTTTGTTGAGTGTTTTTGTTCTTTGCATTCTCCTTCTAACTCTGAATTAAAATGTTGTTACTTTCCCCAAATCTGTCCGCCAATTTGTTTTGTAACGGTTTCGCGACTTTCCTGTCAATCAATTTAATTTCAACTTTCTGCACTCAATTTCACCTTTTTGCACTCAATTTCAACTTTCTGCACTGTTTGGGATTAATTGACGTGCTCTCAGCCAATCAGCACGCTGAAATTTTTGCATGTATTTTATTAGGAAATTTATTGCACGCAGAGGTGGCAATACTAGTCTCCTACGCAACCGTTATTAGTAGAGGAGCGTTGCGTGACGACCACTAATTAATAACTGCGTGGGAGACTTTGAGCAGTTGTTTATGTTGACGAGAGCAGAAATCGTTTCTTCTTTTTTTACGAAATGGAAATTTATCGCACGCAGAACGACCACTTATAACGGCTGCGTTGGAGACCATAGTAATACCCCCAACAAACATTTTCAACTTCCTAGGCAACCTTGTTACGCGACAAGTTGCACAAATACTGCCTTGAACTTCCTTGTGGCAAGAGAAAGTATTAGCCGGGTTCATGCGTGCTTTTTTCAATTGTTGACCTACACGCATTTTTTCGCATCTTTGGCATCGTGAAGAATTTTTTTCTTTTATTTCAGAACGTGAAAAGCAGAAGAGTGAGCGTGAGCTGGAATTCATTCGCAAAAGAAGCATGCAAAGAGACACAGCAGCTAAGAGAGTCATGAGAGAATCACTTAGGGGAACAAGTGGAGACAAACCGGTAATACTTACATGTAGTAATGTTCATGATACCTTGACTTAAAATATAAGGTGTCTTATTTACATGTAGGAAATTGCTCCGTATCAAAAAAATTGCTCTATATCAAATTGAAGTATTACACCGTAGCCCATATTTTTCGAATTATTTAAATCTAAGAATGTAATTTGCATGGCTTATTTGGCTTTTCCATTTTTGTATGACAACGTTATTGCAGTTAAGTGTTTGTGAAAGATTAGCGTAATTTGCTACATTGACGTAGCAGTTAGTGACCTTTGGGTTAGCTTGGCTTGGTCTTCTAAAATCCTCAAACAGATACAAATTGCAAACAGATCAATTATAGTGAGGGAAAATCGTTGAAATGTACGAAATCCATCGCATTCAAGTATAACTCGTCGTTAATAAAATTAATGTATACACCCAATTAAAAAAAAAACGTTGTCGGGTAGAAAGCATAAATCATCGACAAAATGGTGTTCCGGAAAGCGTGAATTCTTGCCTCCATTCTTAGTCACGTGCACATTATAATAACTCAGCATGTCGTAATTTACTCCCTACATTATCTTGAAAGTAAATATTTTGAACATCAAGAAACGAAACCCAGTAACAAACTTGCCCGTACCATCTTCCCAGAGTTCCACTGTGGCGCATTGTCCATCGTTTACACGTTTCACTCGACAACGTTGTTTCAAACAGGTGTATGCACAACTTATTAATGTAAGTTTTGTTTGCCTAATTCCACTTTAAGCCTTCACCTTTGGTAGACGGAGACAGGGGTACCGTTTTTGAAGATGACCGTCTCGGTGATGCAGAGCTAACGAGAATTTCACAGAGAAGTCCGAGTCCCGAGAGACGACAAAAGCCGAGTCCGACACGGATAACCATCACCCCTGACATCCCGCCTGAGCAGTATGTATAGCTTCATTATACGGCTAACTGACCCTTCATAGAAGTGCATGGCGAGGCAAACAAAGAAAAAAAAAACAAATAATCTTCAATTGGTTAAGTTCCCTAACAGCTGATTTGCGCAAACAAGGTTTTTGTTTCTCATTCCAGGGCAGCAGCATTAGTGTAATCACGTGAAAATAGGGTTCATTTCTTTTGAATAATAAACACACTTTAGAATTTCATCCACAGTCTGAAGATTTTGGGTCACAATTGGTCACTGAAGGTTCAAATTGGCAAGCGACAGATATAACACCCACACAAAAGCCAAAGGAGAGAGAAAAGTGTCTTTATTATTACTGTGACTCATCGTACGGTCGGGGAAAAAACAAAAACATAACATAACAAGACTTGCTTTTTTCAAGAGCTCACATGCGTTAGTCTGTCTTGCCTTTTTCGTTTTCAGAAAACCTGTTCGATCACCAATGGGTGAAAAAGCTGGTAGGTCTCAGTAATACAACTTCGCTACCTTTATTTCCATTTATTCTTATGTTATAGTGTTAACTGGTAGCCAATATACAAAAAGGTGGATACAGCGATTATACACAGCAAACCAGAACAAGTAGTTTGGGGGGTAGGGGCTGGTTTATGCAGGATTACAAGGAAAACGATGGATAACATTTCATTAACTCTTAATAATCTTGTAACAGCATGGCGGTCCAGAAGTCAAAACTGCTAATTTGATGGAATTTTTTTGGCCGTTATTTTGTTATTTCTTTGCCCTTAAAACTTTGATAATTTTGTTCCTGTTTCAAGATAATTAAGAAATCGTAAGGAAAGCTGCTCCCTATAATACGATATATCAACCTGAATGATGTCCATTCAAGTCATCTCAACCATAAACATTTTTTAAAGTAGCTTTAATCTTTGCTCATTGCATGACCGAGGTCAACCTTCCTCTTTCTCTAATCACCATAAGATGATATGTCGTACATCCAACGTATTATAATTCGTCTATCATCTTCTTTGGCGTTTTCAATATAATGTACTTTTGCATTACCAACAGTGTCTAATTGCTGTAACGTTAATTCAAGGCATGGATTTTAATCCATTTCCTTTATGGTACCACAGAACCCAAGAAAGCGTCTCGGCCGCGTATAAAGTTCCTCGGTGCGTCGAGCGATGAGGAATCAGAAGAAGAACAAGAGCAAGAGGAAAGACAACAGACTGCTGTGAAGTTTGCTGAGAAACCAGTGAAACACAAACGTAAAACAATGTTTGCTGATGAAGCCATTTTCAGCCGTCCTAAGGTGTGGTCCGTCATTTTCCTTGTTTCCAGGAATGTCATTCTGATCCTTAAAGCTATTATTTTTGCTCGTTATCTAAATCCACATTAAAGAAAAGGAGCAATTCGCTTGAGACGAAAATAGTCTGAAATGAGTGTCAAGGCCTTTAAGACGACTATGATAAATTGAAGATGCAAAGTTTTACCTTAAAACCTAAGCTGATATTGTTGTTTTGCTTTTTTAATTTGTTTATTTGTTTGTTTGTTTGTTTGTTTTTTCGGTGTGTGTGTTTGTGTGTATGTTGGGGGGGGGGGATCCATATTAATTCTGAGTTTTAATATGGGATTTCATAGTATTCTGATTGTGGATTTTTCAATCCCATCCTACATTCAGCATGCAGGTGTGAAGTTTTTCCAGTCAGATGATGAAGAAGAAGAAGAGGAAGGCGACGAAGAGGAAGAAAAACAACAGCCGGTCATATCAGTTCCCCCTGTGGTGAAAGCGGATAAGGAATGTTGGACACAAGAGCCTGAGTTTGATAAGTATGTGTGTCTTAGATTAGGCAATAATATTTTGTTGTTGTGGTTGTTGTTGTTTTTAGTTTTCGGATGTTCAGTCATTAAAACCCGACTAAACATTAGTCAACATTGCTTCAGCTTTTTTCAACATTTTTAACTTGTTGAAAGAAACGTTGAACCCTTTTGAACTGGTCTTTCAACGTTGTTACAACTAGTTAAAATGTTGAAGTGATGTTGAATCAAAATTGAAGCCAACACAAGTTACAAACTGTTTTTATTATTATCATTTTTTGGCGACATTATCAATCTCGCTCATGCAACACTTCAACGTTTGACTTAACTGATTTTTTTTTTTTTTTTTTTTTTTTTTATTGATTGCTCATACATTTACAAACATTACATTAACAGTGTTATTATTACACTACTTACAGATATTATAAAAACTAACAATACATTACGAACTACAGTTACAATACAATGTAAGTTAACCTTATTAGAAATAAAAGAAAAAAAAGAACTTACAAACACTAGCCTATCTTATACCCTATAGAAAATAGTCCCCGTAGCATTTAAACAAATATTTTTTAGGAGAGTAATATTGTATAATTAAGGAGATCGGAAGAAAAAAAATTACTACTAACAGGGTCAAACCAGGACTGAAAAGTTAAATTTGATTCAGTTTTTTTTTTTATAAATTTTTAATTTGAAAGGTGGCCGAGGAGAGGTTTCCATTTCTCTGATGAAGAATTAGGGTCATTTTTTTCAATTTCATAGCTTTTGTTCATGAGATGCAAGAAGTGCGAAAGATTAGGGATTTCGTTTTTTAATTTACAGACCCAGATACAATATCTGCTCATCAGACAAGAGAAATTAATTTGCAACTTTGCATTTGAGGTGTCTGGCTTTAGGCCGAGAGCAATGGTCATGTCTAATTTATTCCCTTTCTGCGTACATAGGGATGTCTGAAGCCATTTAAAAAAGCTTTCCCAAAAACGAGTGGTCTGGTTGCAATGCCAAAAAAGGTGGAGCAAAGTTTCTGTTTCCTTTTCGCAAAAGGAACAGCGGTCACTGTCTTTGACGTCAATTTTATACAAAAAGGAGTTTGTAGGTAGACGTCGATGAAGAAATTTAAATTGGAATATTATTAGTTTGGTACTTTTTGTGCAAATCTTTGTAGATTGAAAAGCTCTTTTCCAGTCAAATTCACCTTTTTCCAAGTCGCAATCCTCGTGCCATTTCGCCTGAGAAGTTTCCGGTGCTTCGCTTTTAGTTGCAACTAGAATTTTGTACGTTAAGTTGCTGGGTTTTTTTGCCTTGAGGAAAATTTTAATGAATGGTTCAATCTCATCTTTTTCGGGGCTATCTTTGTTTTCTTTGAAACGTTTTCTTAGATTCTTCAGCGTGGCAATAATCCCCCCGAATGCTAAAGGGCAGGCTTTGAGTCCGTATTTATTCTGAAATTCTTCATAGGAGAGAGGTTTGTTTGCGTCTTTCATGAGAGACCTAATGGTCGATATTCCATTTGCAAGCCATTCTCGAAAATAGATGGGTTTGCTGTCTATTCTGATAAGAGAATTATTCCAGAGAGGCTGTGATTGATAATGTTGTAAGGAGGAGATATTGTCAGTGTAATTAACCTCGGACCAGATCATCAGAATTTCATTAATGAAGATATTGGTAGATGAGAAGTGATGCTTGATATCTGTTTTGTTTAAATTTCCAAGAAAAACAGCTTCTCCGCCATATCTTCCAAGTTCTCGTTCAAAGAAAAGTTTCCATTTTCCTAAGTTTGTTTTGTCAAGATATTTTTTAATCCAAATAGTTTTCAAAGATTTATTAAATGAGAAAAGGTCAATCATTTTAAGCCCACCATTACTGTAATCGTTAATCATAATGTTTCTTTTAATTTTATCGGGTTTCCCGTCCCAGAGGAAATGATAGAAAGCTCCATTCAGTTCTTTGATAGCCTGGTGGTTTGTTGGGAGAGGGGAAAGAACATGTACAAGCTGTGAAGCAATTAGGCTCTTTAATATAGCGATTTTTCCAAGTAAGCTTAGCCTTCGGTACTGCCAGTTTCTAAGTAAATTTCGAACTTTCTCTTTTTTTTCGTTAAAGTTCAGCTTTACCGTTAATTCGGGTTCTATTGAGAGCCACACGCCTAATGTTTTGATTTTTAAATGCTGCCATCTGAAACCTTTCTCGGGAAACATAATGTCTTGGCTTCTTGCTTTTGAACCTATCCACAATGCTTCGGTTTTTTTATTATTGAGTCTGAGACCAGAAATCTTGCTAAATTTTCCGATAACATCGAGCGAAGTTTCAAGCGCGTCTTTTGAGCCGTCAAGGATTAATGTCGTGTCGTCAGCATATTGGCTTAATTTGATTTCTTTTTGGTTGACTGAAATTCCTTTAATATGTTGGTCACTTCGGATTGCGCTAGCTAAAACTTCGACGGAAAGGACAAATAAATATGGAGAAAGAGGGCAGCCTTGCCGCACGCCTCTCTCAATTTTAAAACATTCGCTCATCCATCCGTTGTTCATTACGCCACTTTCGATATCACAGTAAAGAGTTTGTATCCATTTTTGAATGGAAGGGCCAAAGCCATAGTGTTGCAACGTTTTTTCAACGAAAGACCATTCGAGTGTGTCAAAGGCTTTTTCGAAATCTAGAAGCAAAATCAAGCCCGGGATGCTTTGGTCATTGGTGTAATTAATAATACTGTCGATCAGTCGTATATTTTCGCCGATAAATCTACCTTTAATAAATCCTGTCTGATCGTTATTAATAAGTTTTGGAAGAGTAGACTGGATTCTATTTGCGATTGACTTTGCTGCTATTTTATAGTCACAATTTAACAGAGATAAAGGCCGCCAATTTTTTAATATTTTGAGGTCTGCTTCTTTTTTAGGGATAAGTTTTATTATGCCCCGTCTCTGTGTCATTGCGAGTTGCCCATTCTCGTATGCAAAGTTAAGAGCAGCGAGAAGAGCGCCTGAAATATCATCCCAAAATATTTTATAGAACTCTGCTGGTAACCCGTCAGTTCCAGGGGTTTTGCCGTCGGCCATTTGCTTTAAGGAAGTGAGACACTCTTTCTCCGTGAGTGGGCCTTCACACAAATTTTGTTCTTCTTGTGAAAGATGTATTGTATTTTCGGCCGGGAAAAATTTTTCCATGATAGATGGATCTTGTTCAGAAGTTAGCTTTGTCTCGTACAGATTTTTATAAAAGGAAAGACATTCCTTTAAAATATCTTTGTCTGTCGTGATGACGATGTCATTGTCGGTTTTTAGCTGGCTTATTGTTCCTTGTTTGTAATGTCTTTTTTCCAGATTAAGAAAATATTTGGTGTTTTTCTCACCTTCATTATGCCATCGACACTGCGATCTTAAAATAGCCCCTTTTGTTCGGTATTCTATTATCTTTTCATGTTGATCTTTTTTGCTTTTCAGCACGCCTAAAAGTTCTTCCCGCTGCTTCGCTTCAATGTTTTTGTCTTCTAATTTTATTTCAATCGCGGCTATGGTCCTTTCTATTTCGTCTTCTTGAAGAGCGCTTTTTTTCTTTCTTTCTTTGGAATAATATAGCGATGATTCTCTCACTTTAAGTTTTATCATTTCCCAAAGGAGAGCAGGAGAAACAAACGGATCATTTGAATATTCGTTTTTTGTTTGTTAGATCGTGTCTTTTATTTTTGAGATGTAATCAATGTCCGATAGAAATGATGTGTTCAATTTCCAGAAACCCGGCCCTCTGGGGTTAGCGTTTGTTGTAATTTCCATGGTTACCATCGAGTGGTCCGTTTTGTATCCAGGAACAATGTCTACGGTGTTGACATTGTTTATTAGACTTTGGCTGATCAAGAGGAAATCGAGCCTACATTGAATTTGTAAATTCTTCTGTCGCCAAGTATATCTTTCTTCCTCTGGATTTAGTACTCTCCAAATATCTACAACATCCCAGGTTTCGCAAATGCCTTTAACCTCTTCAAGTGAGTTTTTATGTGTGCTGGCACGGCCCCCTTTCTTATCTTTTGAAACATCCATAACTAAATTAAAATCTCCTCCTATAATGATCTCGTCGCATTGGAAATCTTGTAAATAAATGGCTATATCTCTGAAAAAATCAGGTTTATCTTCATTTGGCGCATATAGATTGCAAAGAGTGATGTTCTTACCATTTGTACAAATGTCGCAGATGATGAAACGACCATTAGGATCTGAGCGTGTTTTGGTGATTTGCAGATGGAAATTGTTATTAAACAGGATGCATGTGCCTGCCTTGTTGCTAGCACAACAACTAAACAGGGCTTTGTATCCCCATTCGGCTGTCCACAAATGAATATTTTTTTCTGTGCAATGCACTTCTTGCAGCATGTATATGGAAAACTTTTTCTTCCTTAGCCAGTTAAAAATTTCTTTCCGTTTAGAAACCTCTCCGAGACCCCTTACATTTAGAGAACTAAATTTTAAATCACCCATTCAACATAGATTTCATGGGGTATATGCAGTCCTTTTCAGAAATGTTTGACCCATTCATGAGACCTCTATTATAAATTAGTTTACACTTTTGTATGCCATGAGACTTGTGAAAAATAAGTGTCATTATATTTGCACAATAGGCCAGTAAATCAAACGAACAACAAAAGTTTACATAAACACACACAAACGAAGCGGCTCTTGCAATCGCCCTCGAAATTTTGGATTCAAAACCAAAAGTTAGATTAATTCGGGAGTAAATTGCCTAGAGCTTAATAAAACTTAGCTATTAGGATGCGCTGTGTCGATGTTTACTACCTCAAAGCGATCTACCGTCCGCATAAGCCGTTTTTCGGGCTTATTCTTAGAGGAAAACAAACAGCAGTAATGAATATATATTCTTAAATATACATATACGTTTTCCTATTTCGGGTCGATAACAAAATGTTTTACGAGATTTCTAGAGTTTTTCCATCTGGCCAGAGCTTACCTCTAATGAACAATTTGTCTGGCTGGGCCTTGCTGAAAGCTGCGGGAATCTTATTTTTTTTGCTTTCATCAGTGTCGGCATTTGTCGTTTCCTTCTCTGGACGATTTCGTACGGCAGGTCCTGATACATCTTGTAGTTGCTGTCTTTTAGACGTCTTCCCAGGGAAAGGATCTGCTCGCAATCCTTGTATCTTAGAAATCTGGCGAGAATAGGTCTTGGCTCGCCCTCCTTCTTTTTTCCTAACCGATGCACCCGCTGAATTTCTACGATGCTTGCGTTCAAAAAGCCCAGCTCAGTTTCTAAGAACGAACGGAGGACTTGCTCGGTGTCTTCCCTGTCGCTGCCGTATTCAAATTCGAGGATGTTTTCAAACTTTATGTTCTCCCGTCGCGAGTACGCTTCTAGATAAAGGCGTTTTGTTTCCAAGTCGGCCACTTTTTTATTAAGCGCCTGGTTTTCTTTTTCGAGGTTAGTAAGCTTCAGGTTGATGTTTTCATTGTGCTTGTTAATACTTTCAAGTTTAGAGCTGTGTTTCCCTTCAGCGAAGTTCAAGCTTTCTTTCAAGTCGTTGATGTCTTTGGTGGCACTGGCTTGAAAACTTTCCAGAGTCTCAGTTCTCGTTTCTAATTTTAGAAGGTTAGCTTGAATATTGTTGACAGACTGCTCGATAGCATCTAGTTTCCCAAGCTTTTCGAGAATTTGTTGGAGTGTCTCCTGCATTTTATCAGCTTCACTCATGATGCACGGACCCGTTAATGGCGGCTCTTCTTCGTCGTCCACGTGGAGTTGCTCGGTGTTATTTTACGTGTTCCGAGGTTTTTTTTGTTCTGGCGACTCGTTCGTAGAGGAGTTAGTCGACCTATTTTTTCTCTTTGTCAACGTTTCCATGGGATTCGGCCATTAAATATTGAAAAAATTTTGACGGCCTTGGCGGACGATTTGCCCACGCTGCTTACTCCTTCGAGGCGCGCATGCTCGTTAACTGATTTTAAGCGAGTGGGAAGACAAATGCCAAAACCGTTCAAGCGGACATTTATATGCTGATTTATTCTGTAGATTGTACTGTATTGTAGCCCGAAAAGACAACAACATTGATCAGTAAACTTTACTTTTGTTTTTCTTTAGATACCTGCACTTGAGATTATTCAAACCCGAGTGTAAGAAAGGTAACGTCAAAAACTGCCAAACAAATTATTGAAGTAATGCAGCATAACAAACACTACCGAATAATATTATTGTTTAACAGCTTTCATTGGTTAGTCACACTACAGGATTGCATCCTCAAGCTAAAGAAAAATAAACAAATGTCCTTTAACTGCTTAATAAAAAATAAAATAAAATACTACTAACAGGAAATTACTTCGCTTTAACTCAAAAATTTATAAAACCAAGTTCATGGATTCAAAGTTTGACTTAATCGTTTTTTGCAGCTACGACTCCGTTCTGCAGCGTGGCGTTTCACGGGCAGCTTCTCAAGACAGAGATATTTGAGGAGGAGGAAGAGGATGAAAATGAAGCTCGGCCAGAGTCAGTATCCCCGACACCTGCAGCAAAGAGAGATTTAACAAAGAGGGCGGAAAAGGCAAAAACTGACAAGCAAAAATCCAGCGAGAAAGGAAATGGAACGAATACAAGTGGCAAGAAGAGTATTACAATAAGTGTGTCACGTGGTGCAAACAGTCGAGCCTCGTCTCCAGCTCCTTCATCTCGACCAGCTTCTGCAGTCGTGGAAGAGGATAAGAAGCCTGGGTGAGAACTTTGCGAGATTGACAATCGATAACGGATTAACAGACTGACTGACTGACTGGCTGGCTGGCTAGCTGACTGAATGATATACATCATTATAGTCATCAACTGTGAAAATGTTAATCCAAGTTGACAGTACAATACTAAAGATAGACCACTTTCAAAATTTATTCACAACAAAAGTACCAGTCTCAGAATCTGTTTCTTTGGAATTTTGAACAGATACTGAATCTGTTAATGTCCCATTGGAATTGAGTCCTTTTGTGTGGTTTTTATAACACAGTAAAGGGCCACTGTAACTTAAACTGTGTCTTTAAGGTAGTGTGATCTTGGTAATTAAAGGCAAAGTAATTGTTTGTAAAATTAACTTTCTGCTTAACCACTAACCGCTGAATAAAAAGAAAGAAGACGCATTTGCATAGGGTTAGTTTCAACCTGAAGTCAAATGTTCACGAGTACCAGCGAGAAGATGAACCTTAGAAATAAGGACTTCCCTGGATAGTATTTTTTGCACATTTTGCTTCAGATGGAGACTTGCCCTACAAAAACTGTGCGTCTTTTGTATTTTTATTCATCGCTTTTGGTAAACTCGAAACTGGAATCTGAATTATTGTTTGTTTTTAACTCGTGTAACATGCATAAAGTAATTTATTGGTGTGGGCGAACAGGGCGCCTTGTTCCCATCCCTTTCGAACACCATATCAGCGAAAATGTCTACAGGTGAAAACAGCGGAAATTGATCAACAACTGATGTGACGCGAGCGGTTGCTTGCGCTGAATCACTGACTTCATTTTTTGATTCTGCTTGTTTAAAACTGTCTTGTTCGCGCTAAATTAGCTTGTGTGAGATAAAGAGCGTACGCAAAGTTACGAATGTTTTTTTTCTTTCCACAGCATGTTCAAGGAACTCATGTTTAAGCTTCCTGATGACAATGGTCGTATATCAGGAGAGTCCCCTAAAGACCTCACCCAAGAGTCCCTGCGATTTGCGGTACACCCCGCAAGGGATCGCCCCATGATTGCCATGGCAACTGTCAACTATGGAGATCTCAAAATCATGGTTTGTTATTTTGTGTATTTTGAGTGAATTTGACGATAATGAAGGAAGATACGTGCCTGTAGCTTACTACAGTCCCACTGTACTGTGTACTTCACAGCTGTCAAACGCAAAAAGTTACGTCACTTCCGGTCTTTCTGAGGCTTGTAGTTTGAATCTGTTCAAACGTTTACGAGCGCAAAGTTTTTATGAAAACTTTCCATAACATGTCTCTGCAAACCGAATTTCACGCCGGCAAAACTTCTGTATGACAGTCACTTCATTTTAAACACATACTCAACGTAAAGATCTTAAGTTTTCAGAAACGGCGTTAAGTTTTGCAGTTAAAGTGAATTATTATTCAACAAATTGTCGCTATGCCCATATATGGTAAGGAAGCCCTCAATATCTGTCATCCTACATGACAGATATCCTGCGATATACGTAAATGACCATATTTGGAAGTGCACTGCAGATTTTCTTTCATTGCTTGTTTGGCGGCCATTTTGAAAAGCGAGGCAGTTTTAGCAGTGTTCTCCGTAAATTTTAACTCTCTGGAAGAAACTTTCCACGATTAAGTGCTCTCAAAAAGTCAACAAGTATTTGCTTCAGCTCACAAAGATATCCAGAGGTTGACTTGGAATTTTCATAGTGAGAACTCAACTAAGAAAATGCTATTGCGAACGAAGCAGCACACTTGCTCACGGAAAGTTGTAAAGACTAAAGTTGAAAAGATTGTAATTCACAGAAAGAGGACTTATTCTCGGCAATATTTTTTTTCCTTTGTCTTGTCATTTCCAAACATGAGTTTGTAAAGAAGTCTAACCTGCGATCAGGCCGAATTTTAGCATCGCTCTCATATTCCCTTATGTTGGTCGCTCGCTAAAATAGGGCCTGATACAATCTCTCACAAGAGTTCATGTCGGCGGCCAAATTTTGGCCGCGGGAATCTCGCAATCTGATTGGCCCTTTAACAATAGAGCTGTCAACGGAAGTAAATTGTCTACGCGACGATCCGACCGCCATCGCCAAGGAACAACTAAGGAACAAGTCTGCCGAAGTAAAATGTGTTGCTCTAATAAATTCTCGTCTTTCTAGGAGAATTGTCACCATTTCTTTCTCTCCTGAGAATGGCGTTCGGTTTGACGCAAGCTGTCTCTCACCTGGAGCAGAGAAGTACAGCAACAGTGAAGTATGTATTCCGTTTTATCGCATCGTGTCGCGGAATTTTCATTTGACGGCTTTCAACTAGTATTGATAACATGAACAGAGTAGTAGCTGTTTCCGCGTTTTACGAAACAAAACGAACAGCAGACGAACAAGTATCTTTCGCCAAGAATGATCAACAAGTCAACCGATAATTCGGTAAACTTAACGGTAGACTGATGTTTGGCGAGAACCGCAATCAAGTCGCAATAACGATTTTCAGTTTATTCATTCATTGTTTAATACTTATGTCGTTTTATTGATCTCTGACATTGACATCAAAGGATCTGACTAGTTTTATAACAAATGTTCTTCGTTTTAAAATTCGCTGCTGCTTAGAGATAAAATTCGCTGCTAATTTCAAATATTTATCACTTCTCGAATTAAATTACAAAATACTCTTTTGTTTATAAACGGTTTTATTTATATCTTTATTCTAAAGAATGAAACTGAAGGTATTTCTCTTAATTGCCCAAGGTTTTTTACGCAGAAAATCGGTGACAAATGGGAAGAGAATATTTCCGGATACCACCTGAAATGGGAAATGATTCAAGCATGCAGCATATTTTGGTACATGACAACCTCGTCGTGTTTTGAATTTTCATTCAGTTTCAGCTCAGACAGAGCAACCATGTACAGTACCGGAACCTTCAAGTTAGCAATCGTGTAAATTTGAGTACTTGTGCCTGGAAGATATATCGTAGCCTATGATTTTCTTATTTTGCCGACATTTACTTGACTTTCTGCGAATTGCCGTTATGGGAAATTTGCATACCGAGGATCGTGCAAGCAGAAGAAATTTTGATTGGCCGTTTTGTTGAATGTCAATCAATCAAAAAAAGTGGGCGGCAGACGTTCCGTAGAAGAATTGTATCAGGCTCTATTTTTCGTTTCGCCCGTCCCGCCTGAATGTTTCACCCAGCGAAACGAAAATAGAGCCTGATCGCAGGTTAAAATAAGTCTTTTTAAGTGAACGGTAGTAAACTTCGATTTCTTGAAGTTCTGTTTTGATTTTTATCGAGCTTATGTGTTGCTAGCTTTTAGCGTTTTTATCATAGAGCCGTCGTTTTTCTCGTTCTGAAAATGGTAGGCGATGGGAATTTGTTGAATAATAAAACAATTATCCTGCTCAATATTGCGGAATATCCCCTGATTTAGCCAACTCGGCCTACGGCCTCGTCGGCTAAGTATCAGGTGATATTCCGCGCGATTTCGCAGGATAATTGTTAAATGTTCGACATTTGTTTGCATTTTCCTTTATAAAATCGTGGCGAGAACTGCGCACGGGTCACACGTTAGACCGCTGTGAAGGTGTAGACACCCATGGAGAAAGAGCACAGCAGCTAAAGTTTGCAATGGTCTCTAGTTAAGAAATTGACGTCAGTTTTTTATGCGTCTGTCATCTTATTGATGATAAATTTCGTCATAACATTGTCAAACTTTGACAGTGTTATGTCGAAATTTATCATCAATAAGAGGACAGACGCATAAAAACTGACGTCAATTTGTTTTTTACAATAGCAAAAAGCCAAAACTGATTTTCAAACGAACAAACGAAATGCAAGAGTCAATGGAAGATGCAATTGCCGCAGAATCTGAATTTCATCGCTGTAATTCGGAGAATCACAGCCTTGTAGTACAACAAAAAATTCGACAGCACAAATTCCTGCTCACCGTCGATTTTCAGGTCTGAATCCTCAATAAACGTCCTCATCTTTTCGCTCTAAGGCTGCAATAGTTTCTTCAGTTTTAACCCATAAATTTTAGATGATTTCCTCATTGAAGACTCACTAGATTTGTGGTACAATTCTCGCCTCACAGGAATGCAGCGCTGAAAAGTTTGACAAAACTTTAGCTGATTGCGTCAGCTTTACGGGTTTCATCCGTCTGTACTCTTATTGACAATAAAAATTAGCCAATCAGCGTGCGAGAATTCGCTCAGTTACTGTAAAATTAGCTCTGGCGTTATAATACCTGGGTATACAGCTATTTCAATTAAGGTTGTCGAATCCTACTCAAGCTTACGCGACAAGACCGAAGGGTGGTGTGGGTAGTTACAAATCAGACTTCGTTTAATGGTTGTCAGAAGTTGATCAGGAACTTTCAATTTCTTAGTACAAGTAATAAATTGGCACCATCCGATTATTGTCAGCGGCAATCCTAATTTGGCTTTCCCTTTTCGGTTGTTAGTTCTTGCCTTGAAGTGCAAAAATTCATGTTCCATATTTTTCATGATGCTGTTTCTCCTACTTCTAATTTACATACCATGCACGTGCTCCACGTGTACCCACATATTTAAAAATTGCATCCCGTTTTAACCCGGTAAACAAAAAGATGAGTGGGATTAAAAATTGTTTAAAACGAAAACTGTATCTGAAAATCATTCTTTCAGGTTTTTTGTTTAATTTTTATGCTTTAAAAACTCTTCCATATCCTTTGCTATTGTGCGGCAAGCAAGGTACTACTGATTTTGGTGAACTTAGGCATAAGAATCCCATATTACCCTGCGGTCTTGTCGCACAGGCCTAGACTTTCATCTGACAACGTTAATTGAAATAGCTGTATATCATAGCAGGCATTACAGCAAGATTGGCAACCTGCAAGACTTAGGCTGTGACGTGGAAAAAAGAAAAATAACGAAGACTACATCTGGTCTCAAAAGTTGTTTGTATAAGTTGTAGCTCAATTTTATCCTTGGTACAATTTTTAGTTTCCTTTGTTCTTTTTTTATGTTAATATACGATAATGAGCAGGGGGAGCAGGAATGGTGCAGGAATGGTGCAGTGGTGAGAGCACTCGCCTGCCACCAGTGAGGCCCGGGTTCGATTCTCGGTCCCTGTGTCATACGTGGGTTGAGTTTGTTGTTGGTTCTCGTCCTTGCTCCGAGGGTTTTTCTTCGGGTTCTCCGGTTTTCCTCCCTCCATAAAAACCAACATTTCCAAATTCCAATTCTCCTGCTTGTAAAGCGCATTTGATTATACTCATATAGAAACTGCGCTATATAAGTTCTAAATTATTATTATTAGTTATTATTATTATTATTATTATTATTATTATTATTAATGAATATAAAGCAAAAGAAAATAGAAATTGAACCAAGGATAAACTTGAATTACTACTTGCATCTTGTACTAATGTGAACGTTCATTTACTACTATTAACTACTATTAACGTTCATTTGTAATCGTCCTTTAATAAAAAAAATGAATTTGCCATTTTTGGTAAGGTAAATCGGGCTTTAAGTATCCAGTAATTAGTTGTTGCTTTTTGCTTTTTAGGATCAGTTCGAGGGTCGTTGGTCGCACACAGACAACAGTACTCCTGTTCAGCAGTTTCCTCTCACATCTGTGGTGTCAGATCGTGATATGCCATTTAATTACCCGTGCGGCCAAATATCACTTGTCTGCTACTTGGTATGTATGAGATGTGATGACTGTAGGCTTTCTCCCAGTTTTCCCGCACCTTTCCCTCTCGCTTCCAGAGAAAAACGTGTTTCATGCCTGGCGTTTACAATACACTGTTTGAGTCTGAATAAAATTCTCAAGTTTGACCATTCAAATGAAAGCTACTGAGGTACTGTTTATTATGCAAACAAGGTGGTGGAGTCTGTGGGTGCTCAACAACTGCACAAAGTGGTAAGAGTTTTTTAGTCTGTGGACGAAATTCTACAGTGTGCACATTTGTGTCAAAGCTCCCCAGTGGCACTTTCCTGTAGTGCTAATTGTATTAAATGGTTTGAGGAATTGTTTTCCTAACTTTCATGCGCGTAAAGAAGGGCCAAGAACTAGAAAAGAAAGGTCTGTCTCCAAACATCATCTTGATGGTGCAAAATCTCCAGATTCCAAAACGTTCAAAAGACGCGACGAGGGGGGTTGCTAATTGCCCTCTTCCTCGGTAGTATAATAGTTGATCACTGAGATCCCTTTCTCCCACCCCAACATTATGTTAATTTTCCCAACAATTTGCTGATACTCTAAGTCAAGCTGGCTGTAGAGGGACGATATAGGTTGTTTGTTTGAGAGGAA